>JANDJT010000103.1:20350111-20371486 GCA_024331685.1 Stegophilus panzeri
CCCACCCCTCTCTCTCTCTCTCTCTCTCTCTCGCTCTCTCGCCTGCTTTTCCCTACACGTAAACCATCCAGGCTTATGATTCCTCAGTGTGGATTGACTTATGGAGGGGAAAAAAAACCCTCAGATTTATATACACTTCATTTGTAACATTTACAACAAAGTGAGGTTTAGAGAAACAATTGATTTGTGGATAGAGGAAGTCCGTGTAGAGCCCGGGCCCCTCCGGCAATCTGCTTGGCTCGGCAAAGGTTCGATTCTCATCTTGCGATGTGCCGTGTGTAACGGAGAACAGAACTGGCTCCGTTCTCAATGGTCAAGGACACCGAACGAAGACAAGGTCCCTGTATTACACCTTTATTAAATTTAACATCCAAGCCTTGCCTAGCGATTACACCGTGCATTCTCCTCCAAGACTGATGAGGACATTTACAGCATTTTGCAGAAATTTTCGCTCTTATCCAGAAGTGCTTTTTTAAATCTTCATCCAAACGTATCCTCATGCTAGTGCAAAGAGGTCAGGGTCTAAGGATACCGTCGAGTTAGAGAGGAAATGGTACATTGACAAAAACAGTAAAGAGCAGGGTGTTGAGTCTTCGTTGGAAGTAGCCATTTGATTCAGGGTTTGAAGTACATTCACCTTCCACCACCTTGGTACCAGTGCAGAGAAGAGTCTTGATGCGTGTCTTGAGGGGTGCTGGTATGAGTCGAGCTGTGGTCGTGGTTTGGTGCAGACTGAGAATTGCCTTCATGTTGGTGGACGCTGGTCCCTTTTTATCATTGTAGGAGTTTAGTCAGGCAAGCATCAGGATTAAGAAGAAAAAAAACCTTTATTTGTCCCATATACATTACAGCACAATGAAATTCTTTTTTCGCATATCCCAGCTGGGGTCAGAGCGCAGGGTCAGCCATGATACGGCATGCCTGGAGGGGGTAGGGTTAAGGACCTTGCTCAAGGACCCAACAGTAGCTTGGTGGTTCTGGAGCTTGAACCCCCAACCTTCTGATCAGTAACCCAGAGCCTTAACCATTGAGTCAACGCTACCCAAGTAACTGCTAACAAAAGCAAATGTGTGTTGTTCTTGTTGTTTTTTTGTTTTTTTTTTAAAGCTAAGCCTTAAATTGGTGTCCAAGTACAGGGCAGAAAAAGTTTGTAAGAAATGATGGTGGGCTGATCAGATTTTGGGACAGATTACAGGAACATTAAAAGACATTTATAGAAATATGCTATGATATAACATGTGAATACATACTGTATAGACTCTAAAAGAGGTAAACTCACGTGGTACAGCGACACCAAAGTGCTCGGGATCCGAGAGCAGGAGTTTCCTTTTCAACTCGGTTAAACCAACACCACTGGGCCCTGTTAGGCACGGATACACACACATACGAACCTCTCATTAGTGTAATGATTAGTGTTGAAAAGGCTATCATAAACACGAGCGTATTTAAACCCGCAGTTTCATCATGCTCATGGTTCTGATATAAACATTCATGCCTGCATTATAGCTTGAGAGAAATGACTCCGGAGAAGCAGCTCCGACTTGTAACGGCTTTTTGATGGGCAAAAATCAAAAGCGTGCATTCATGAACCACCCGTTTTTCTGACGTACTGGCTCTTCGAGCACACAGGCATCTGAAGTTTCCATTACCGGGGTGTGAGTGCAGACCGAACGGGATAACACCGTATCGATTTCAGCCGATGGCTCTGCTCGCTCGCACACATCCAGAACACAGAGTCTGAGCTGCTCTCGGGAGGAAAAGCCAGACTAGCGTGGCGGGGATGAAAGATCCGTCTGATACCCGTTCAGGACAGACTCGAGTCTAGCGGGCTGGGACATCCGCAGGGCCATAATGACCTCTCGGGAAAAGCGCGCATCACCAGCAGCAGTGTGTGTGTGTGTTGACGCGAAGTGGAATTCCACAGATATCTGCCGTCGTAATCATGCGTGAAATAGTTGAATTGCTTTTCTCGCAGCAAATGGCTTTAACAGAACAGTGAGAAGCCAGAAACAAATGAGCACAGGGATGAAAATAATAGTTCCACGTTCCTGCTCGGGCCTCATGTGGGCGTCCTGCCTGCCCCCTCGGTGCCACCGTAGACCAGAGGATAGCCAGAACGCCGAACCGGGGGACGTTTTCCAAGAAACTATTCGCAAGCTCTCTCTGTGGTTGCTTGAGCAAACACATTTAGGACGACGGTATATTTTCATTACGTCCCATCTTCGAAGTTGTATCGCATACCTACGCAAATGGATATCATAGAGCCGGGCAAATTAGAAGTTAATGCCCCGTGTCAGAGGCCAACGTAAGCCTGAGAGAATGACATAGGTGAAAAGTGAAACTAGCAATTTGGACAACAACCTGCTCATTTGGAATAGATGAGGGATGGTGAAATGCAGCTTTGGTGGGCTGGATGTATTGTTTGTTTCCTGAAAAATAGTACAAAATCAGTCTCGAAAACAGCTCGCAGAATGAATGCGAAACCACGATGTCAGTATTATAAGATTCGGGCATTTTGCTTGAAAATGACTTTATCACAGTCTACCACATATCAACTTCATTTTTGTTTTATTCTTCTGTCGTTATTATTTAAGTTCTTGGTGTGATAGTCCCAATTTCCCTACTAATACTATACACTACAAGTATGTACCGTATTTGCGGAGAAAAAGTACATACTTTTCAGTGTGTAGCAAAAGTATGCGAGTACTGATACATACGAACACGTCATGTAACGCAAGAGAACGTCGTTGCCTAGTTACGTGCTCCGTCACTCGTTTCATTTCAGCTTTTCTTCGTTGGTTATTCCTTATAGAATGTATACTATATCGCTGAATGTACCGTTCCCTCGCTTTATTTTTTATGTATATTTACCTATATCTAGTGCTTATCATTTAAGTTCTCTGCCACATTTGCAGGTTGAATTCGCCGAAGCCAACAGGAAATTCGAAACTCCTCCTCCGTCGCACAAGGCGTTGTGGGCGATATTCGCCGAAAAAGTGTCCACACATCCACACTTTGAAAATCTACCGGAAATAGTCAGACCATCCGGGTACCTCTGGGATCCTCATTTCAACATACTGCGATTTGGGACGCGCTACTTCTAATCTCGGATACTATTTAGGACAGATAGTAGGCGAATTGGGATGCAGCATTGGTTTAATAAGGTTCTATCAGAGAGCCAATCATCATCCAGGATGAACATGGGATGAACACACACGGCTTTGACCACTTGAGATCCACATCCTACAGTGTTTATGCTCTGGATGAAAAAAAAAAAAAAAATGAAGAAGATTTGAAGCCTCAGTAAAGCGAAACCTTTTGAGCTGTAAATGATATATGCAAATAATAATAATAATAATAATAATAATAATAATAAGTGTACGAAACACTTGTTTGACAGATTATAAATGTTCGGGCAGATTAGAAAGTCTTCAATGCAGCAGAAAGCGAATAGTTTATTAGCAATAAAAATGAGTGATTATTCTGCGATTAGCTAGCTACATGCTATGTACATAATAAACTTTTTTATGTGTTACATGTGCACGTATTATGTGTTCTAATGGAGTCAAATATCTCGTTTATTATTTTTTTTTAAAAAAGGATTTTAAAGTTTTGCTAGCTGCAAAACTTTGATCTCAGAAACAGCTCTTCACCCAGATAGAAACTAAAGTCACAAATGTCTGACTTGGGGGAAAAAAAAAAAGACTCGTTCTTTCCTCTGGTCATTGTCGGCTATAAAACTATAAATCAACTGACCAATCCAAGACAATCCCAAAATCTGTTTTGTTTCTTGAATGTTCAACGTTTGCGGTCAGTTTCCTTTCGATTTCACTGGCAGACACCCCGGGTTTGACCTTGCTGAGATGATTAAACTGCTTTGAAATCAAACCGTGCGGTCTGCGGAAATTTTTTGGCCCGAGTCGAGGCTCCCTTGAAGACCTTCGAGTACTGGAAGAGATATTATCACGCCCCTGTGCGCTTTCTGTTGTTTTTTGCAACAACAAAGCTTACATCTGCTCCGTTGCCGCCGCCAACGGCTGTTCACACCTCTGATGTATCGAAGAACGAATTTAATAAATTTGCCACAGAGACACATTTTTATTTCAACGACGTGAGACGGAGCAAGAAAGCTTGGACGCGCTCGTTCCGTGCACTTGTAGTTATGCGAGAGCGGCACGCTTACAGGGGTTTACGGTCACAACATTTTCAGAAACGCTTTTTGTTGTCATCCGGACGAAAACCAACTCACGAAAGGAGAACAGCAGACCTTCCATTGCGTCAGGTCTGAAGAGTCACATTCTCTCGAACGTTAGCCGTCCGAAAAGCAGGTCGAGTTTACGTTACGGCCTCGTGGCCGATGAAGCGTGGCGACGGGATATCGCGTGGCGGCGGAGTGGATGGGAGCGATTTGGGCATGTTTAGGAGACGAGCGTGCTGTCCTGGGTGACTCGTTCCGAGCCGGCCGTTAAGAGGAACATTCTGCAGACCTGAGGTGAAGTCCAGGCAGAGCGATGAAAACAGATCCATACTGCAGATCCGTTTCTCGTTGCGACTTTCCAGATTGTAAAAGTATCCATACGCTGCTCTCTTAAGGGTAGTCAGCTTCAAGGAAAGGAAATCACAAGACGGCAGATAAGAAGGAGGGTTTCATTGAAAAACAGCCAAGATTCCATGGAGAACTGCCAGGAGAACGCTGAAGCTCGGGTTTACTGTCTAGGGACCGAAAAGTGGAGCGAAGTTAAATAAAAATACAAATGAGTGTAGTAGGCAGCAAGGCTAGAACGTAAAACCACAAAGCACTCGAGGCACTCGAAGACGTCACGACTCGTCGAGATGGTCTAATGTAGAAGTTATAGAGTTGTAAAATCCTGTAAAAATAACAAAATTCATTATAAGTCAGTGAGGGAAAACACCAAGAATAAATACTACGCTGATATTACAGCCACGGTTCTGGTGAATGAACTGTGCAGTTCAGCTGCAGTTCAAATTCATTTGAATGCGTTATTGTTTCCATAGTAACACCTCATCGACGGGGTTTGTGTACGGCGGACACGTCACGATAATCGAAGACTAACGCTAAACGGATTCGAAAAAGGAGACGTTTATTTAACGTTTACGGAGTTAAGGAGTCTCCAGTGTCAGAAAGTCTTCAAGGTAGAGCAGTTTGCACTTTAAGGTTACTCCGAAACGTGACAGGCGTGTCGTTTAGCCTGACCTTCTTTCATTTAATAATTGTTGGCACATTGCTGTGGTATGAATTAAACACAAGAAAATAAACAACTACTGGGTGATAATAGTAGTCAACTAGTCATGTTGCTTAGTTAACAATTTAGAACTTTTTATCCCTCCAGTATTTGTACAGCTCATGCTGTGAAATGCAAATGGCCACAGGCTATTGTTTTTTTTTGGTGTTTTTTTTTTATAATAAGTGCGAAACTGGAGACTCCTTCCATAAACACTAGCAAAAAATAAATAAATAATCGAAATCGCTGTGGTATAAAAGCTTACATCATATGCAGCAGTCGCATACGACAGTTACGTCTTGTACGTACCAACCAGCAGCACGAGGCGGTACGGTTCTCCTGGCTCTCTGACATAAGGCACCACCTCCTGGTAGCTGGAAATGTGGTTCTCTCCGCCGGCTTCGCACTTCTTCCATTTTGCTCGCGTTTCTCGACTCCTGCGGTCCTTCTTACTCAGCCGGAAACTTCTCCTCAATCCAGCTAGACGGAAAGAAAATTCAAGGACATCGTACACCAGAGATCAGGTTCAACCAGCCCCGCCTCAATTTAACCGTTTCGTACTTTTCATACTCGTGCGGAATTCTTCATCCGGGAACATCGTGTCGCTCTAAAATAAAAAAAAAACAACAAAAAAAACCACTGTCTCATGTTTGTGTAGGGTCTTCAAAAGTAAATAAATAAATAAATAAATAAATAAATGAAAACCCCTGAGGCTGTCGTGTTTTTCCACCCAAACACGAACTCAGCTGCCATTTCTTAAAACACAAGGTTTTCGTGGCCGTCATCCAGAGAGGAGCTGAACTTAACCAGCGTTCCATGCAGAAAGATTACCGTGACACATTAGACACTGATTGCCATTTAATGGTGACAAATCCCGGTTCTTAACCACCAAATCCATGCAGGGACACTCGATATGCTGCATCTGGCTACTAACGCTGTGATTAACGAGTACAAAATGTTTGCGTATGCTTAGAAGGAGAAGTCGAGAGCTTTGGAATGGAAAGGAACAAGTCACGTCACTCCAAAAAAACTTTCCACAACATAACAAAACCACAAAGCTGCACAGGGCCGGCTAAAACGCTCCGCGTCGGAGTGTCCGGATCGCTCCAAACCCGTAAAGATGATGTACTGTACGACTCGGCAACATAAACACAACGTATAGTCTTTGGACGGTCTGAAACCAGCACACGGATCAAGAAGAGTATCACATGACTAATAGTGTCTTCTGTTCTGTTGGTATTTTTTATTGTTGGATGATGAATTTGGCCAAATATGTATTCCTTTAAATATATACCAGAATAGTTCCAGCAGGCCTCCACATGGCACATCGATATTAACGGAAAACCCCACCCTGATTTATTTTGTAATGAAACTCTGAGTTGCGTTCGTCTTTTTTCAGCTTGGCTAACAGTTTCCTACATTACCCACAATGCCATTCAACTCCCATCACAGTGGGATTGATCTCTATCTAAAAAAGAGCGATGCGGCGGCGCTTTAGTTCTTCTGTCCAGCTCTCTCGTCTCCTCGTCTATACACTCTGTTTGGAAAAAAAAACAAACCTTCGCGCTAATAATATTGTCAATGCCGTCACGAGTCGAGTCGAAAGCCCGATCGAGTCTCTGCCTTAACGAATTCTTGAAGTTCGAGTCCAACGTGTGCGCCAAAGTCTCCACTGGATTTCTCATTAATACGTCATTAAAAACATCGGTGTGTAAGAAAAAGCAGTTCGTGCTCTTTTGTTTTCAGGGGCTAAAGCGATCGTTGGAACTTTCGCTGATTGTTGACACAAAACATAAATCGAAACATATTTTAATGTGGTGGAGTTTTCCTTTTAACTCTGAATTGATTAAAGCGCACCTATTATGGTTTTCAAACGTGCCTCATTTTGTTTTAAAGCTCTCCTACGATAGATTTACACACATCCGAGGTCAAAAAACACTTTAACGTGCTCGTAATTTAAACTGCAGCGTTACCATTTTTCCCCCCAGTGTCACAAACGACTCGTTAAATGATTCATTCTAAAGGATTCGTTCTAAACTCCTCCTTTCAGAGAGCATACTCTGGTCTGATTGGTCAGACGTCCCAGTCTGTCGTGATCGGTCTAGCGCTGTCGTCGATCGGCCGATGAAGACCAGAGGCGGGGCTTTTTGGTACGAACCTACGTAGGTTTGTACAGGAAGTAAAGTCTGGAATCACTAACGACTCGATTCAGCTGTTCTGAATCGGTTCCTTCTTTTCGGAGTCGATAACTCCGTTTGTCGTGCGCTTCGATTATTGAAACTTTGCAGACGCTTTTACATTCACAAACAGCTCTATATATAACTACACTACTTGTACGGTAATGTTTGAAAAACCATAATAGGTGCACTTTAAGAAAGTGTCAGCTGTTCTGCTCTGTGTTTGACTCCAGGTCGTGAGCGTGAGTGTTACACTCTTCCACAGGCTGATGAACACATGTCGAGCATGTCTCACACTCCCACAGACGCAGTAGCCACAGCACAAATACAGGGCTGATTGGCCACACCGATATCAATCTAACCGAATCCCTTAAACTGTTCCAGACATCTCTGTCCTGCGCGGAGAATAACAACCGGGCCCCGAGGCTAGACAGAGCTTCCGCGCAAATAAATCTGAGGTTAGCAAGCCCTGACAGGAAAATAATTAAACCAATATATATTTTTTAATCTGCGCAGATTGATTCTCTCACCGACTCTCCAGATAGTCGTACTTCTTTCTTTCACTTTTTTTTTTTTTTTTTTTTTTTTTTTTAAACAGAATAACCTGTGGGTTTTTTTTTTTTTTTTTTTTGACATAATCCTGGATTATATGTGAGTGCACTGAGAGCTTTAGACAATCCTTTTCAAGGAAAGGCATACAGGAGCTTTTCTCGAAATGCCGAAATACACCCTGACGTGTGCTGCGCTGGGAATTCGGGCGGGTTACGAAACGACACGAGCGTTTTTGGCCTTTCAAAGCAGCTCGGCATTCAAGACTGTGACATGCCCCGTGGAAATCGGTCAGGCAGCCGACAAAACGCATTTTCAAATCTAGTTATGATATTTGCCGTACGAGTCGTTCTGACACGACGTCTGGAGAAAAATTTCCCAAAGGTTCACGCTTAATTTGGTGTTTATAACTACTTCTTGTGATTTATTCAGCATACGGCGGTTGCAAAATCTCAAGACAAACGATGACCTGAAGTGATGTAGCTGTTGAGTTGAGGTTGAGGAACTGAGCCAGAATTCACACACCATGCTTCTTTTCTGTGTTCATATTAAAAAAATTTTTTAAAGGCCACACCCCCTTCAGGTTTAAATCCAGATACAGATACGGATATTTTGAGCACTAAACTGATACGGATTACGATTACCAACCTCCCCCCCCCACCTCTTGTTTACTAAAACATGCTGGAGCCTCTATATCCTCACACCAGCTGCTGAACGGTGCTCATGACATGATAATGACCGCGCGTAAGGCTTTCTATAAATTAGAGAGCCTGACCAAACGCTTCTTCCAGACATGTCCAGAGACCAGGCCACACAACCGGTTTCCATAAACAGCAACAACTAGAAGATGCCAACCCAACTGGCCAGGCTTATGTCTGCTTCACGCATGGCCTGCACCAAAGCTGAGCTCTCACCACATTGGCTGTGGGAAGAAGCAGAAGTGAAGCTTACTGTAACAGCGTCTGAAGGGATCCGTGGGTAGAACCGTCTTGCTCTCTTATTATATGCTAGAGAAACTTTGGTGTTTTGGATCGGGTTCCTCATGTAATGACCTCGAGAGCACACAGGAGAACATGGAAGACGGCGATCCATTATGGGCTTCTCGATTTTGGAAACGAGATAATGCAATAAAAACAAATAAAGCTGAGTTCTAATAGAGATTAGTGGTTAGCATATTTGCCTCGCACCTCTAGGGTCGGGGGTTCAAATCTTGCCTCCGCCCTGTGTGTGCAGAGTTCTCCTCGTGCTTCGGGGGTTTCCTCCAGGTACTCCAGTTTCCTCCCCCAGTCTAAAGACAGGCGTTGTAGGCTGATTGGCATTTCCAAATTGTCCGTAGTGTGTGAATGTGTGTGTGAATGTGCGCCCCGAGTTCCCTGGGATAGGCTCCTGGCTCCCTCTTGACCCTGTGTAGGATAAGCAGTTCAGAAAATGGATGGATGGATGTTGTTCTTGGAAACTTCAATGGACCAACATTACAGACCTGAGGAACTCCTGCTACCTTTGGATCCTTACTGAACGAACTTCTGAACATGTGCTCTAAAGAACATGATAAGAATGATGTATCTTTGCCTTGTAGTTTTTGGAAAGAGTATTTAACAGAGATAAAGCAATAATAATAAAAGTTCTAATAGAGTTCTGAGTTCTAATAGAAAGAATGAGAGAAAAAAGAGAGTCAGAGTGAAATAATTTATCCTGATTGGTCAGAACTTGTAGTTGATCCTGCAGCACAATAAACTTGAAAGGTCATTTACTCCTGCTAGCTTTGGTTTCTTAATGAATAAATTTAAAAGCATGTGCTCCAAGAGAAGTGATGGAAGAATGGAGGGAGTAATCCATCATGGCCTTGGAATGGATGTTGGAAACTGAGTATTTAACAACGATAATGCGATACAAAAAAGGTCTAATAGAGAGAGTGTTTAATTTGAAGGAGAAGTCCATCCATCCATTCCATACTGCTTATCACAGGGAACTTGGAGCCTATCCCAGGGGATTCGGGGCACAACTCGGGGGGCAACCTGGACGGAGTGCCAATCCATTGTAGGGCACAATCGCGGCATGTCTTTGGACTTGGGGAGGAAACCAGAATACTCACAGGAAACCCCTGAATGAAAGGAGAACTTGCAAACACCACGGACAAAGGGTGGAGGTGGGAATCGAACCCCCTAGAAAAAAAAAAATGGTCCAAAAAAAGAGTCATTTAGGATCTGACTTGAACTGAATCTTATTGGCGCTGAACTGAATCATATTTAAGCATATTGAAATGTTACTGGTTAACTGAATCCTTTTTAGTATTGTATAGACATACTGATCTGTTTTGTATCGTCTGAAAGTGGGAGATTCACACCCCATGGGAAAAGAGTCTCCAACCGATTCATATCGTATTGGGCCTGAATCAAATTGTATCTGTGCTGAAACGAATCGTTTTAAAACGTATCGAATCATCACTTGGTTAAATGTATTATTTTTCGTATTGTATCATATACTATCATCCTGATGTATATTGTATCTTCTGAAAGACGGAGATTCACACTCCTTGTAAAAAGAGTCTCCGACTGAATCATATTGCATCAGGCCTGAATCGAATTCTATCGGCACTTATATGAATCATGTAGCAGTGTATCGAAATGTTACATAACTGGTTATGTATCCTTCTTTGTATTTTATAGTATACTGTGTATTGACATGTGTACTGTATTGTCTGAAAGTGGGAGATTCACACCCCATGGGAAAAGAGTCTCCAACCGATTCATATCGGATTGGGCCTGAATCAAATTGTATCTGTGCTGAAACGAATCGTTTTAAAACGTATCGAATCATCACTTGGTTAAATGTATGATTTTTCATATTGTATCATGTATGACGTATCGTGATGTGTATTATATCTTCTGAAAGATGGAGATTCATATTCCTCATAAAAAGAGTCACCCAACTGAATCATATTGGTTTGGGCCTGAATCAAATCACGTCAATCCTGAACTGAATCGTATTTAAGTGTATCAAATCGGTATGTGGCTAACGGTATTGTTTTTATTGTATCGTATTGTCTGAAAGACTGAGATTCACCCCTAGTAAAAAAAAAAGAAAAAAAAAAAGAATCTAGTTTCCTCAGAACAAAAACTTGAACAAGAAACAAAAAGAAATCTTTTGGCCTTGTAAACCTCGATGCACTGATACGGCAGACCTGAGGTACTCCTGTTACCCTTGTCTACCTTGAGCTTGGCAGCTGAGATCTATTACATCACCAGCATCGATTTAACCCAGAACTCAAGAACCAAAGCAGACAGACACCACATCCCATCCTGCGGGATCCGGTCTGGAGGAGGAGAAAAAAACTGCAACTATATGAACTGATACATCTTAATTCAAAGTCCACGTGATGCTTCTTCATGAAGTTCATCTGTCGCTGGCGTCCGACAAAAAAAACGAACGAATGACCATAACTTGTCGATTGCATCAGCCTGTATGGTAAACCCATTATCTGGTGAATGAAGCCCTTTGGGTTGTCTTCTAACCCAGTGCACACTAATGCACACATGCTGCGGCTACCTGACACTGAAAACATCCAAAGGATCTGGAGAAATAGAAAAGCAATCTGGACTGCTGAACCGTACATTAGTGTCTTGGCTCCTGCTAGACTGCATACTGATTAAATAATCTGGTTTGTAAATACTGCCTTTTTTTTTTTTTTTTTCATCTTTTTTTTCTTTCCATGTCTGGACATTATTGGGATCTGCTGATACCTTTTCCAGGTCGCTTAAATATCCCACCCACCCCCCCTTTCTCCGTGACCCTTCACATTCTCCACTATGCTCTCGGTCATATCTGATTGTGTCGGATGATCGCTGTAAACACCGTCTCTGTGCTTCAAATGCAGATTTATAGAAACTAGCAAAAGCTCTCCGTGTGCGTCGAAGCATCGTGCAGTTTTCCATCACGTAGTTCCTAAACCATTGCTGCGATAAATCACAGCTTTTTGGCCTACCCCAAAATGAGCCCATCACAAATCGGCCACGTAGTAATGCCTTGAGCATGTTTTCTTGAAGGGGTCGCTGTGGGATTGATGCGAGCTTGGCCATCGCGTCTGTGCCTGAGATTTGCTGTGGACAAGCTGATGTTTTGCCAGCCAGCAAGAAAAAAATTAATAAAATAAAATAAATAAATGTAGAGACTCTGCTTTACTCGTACTGTTGCCTGGCTGCTTCGCTTCACTCGCTCTGCCCCTGCTCGCTGAGCCTCTTTATCACCAATGGACCAGAGCAAAGCACCCAGACTGGAGCTATTAAAGAGCTCCAAATTAACATGAATACTCAAACCAGATCGACATACATCAAGAACTAATGAGGCTGTCTAAGCAGCTGTGAAAGGATGAATGTATCATGAGATGGATATGTGCCATGGGGCAGATTAAGCAGCATTAAGAAGCTCTGTTGTAGCATTTTAGTGCACAAGAGTCCAGTTAAAAAAAAAAAAAAAAAGGGTTTTAGATTTATAAAGGAAGCAGTAAGCAAGTGTGTAAAAGATAAGATTGAAGAAAGAAATGTTCCTTACCTATATGTATTCCATGTAGGGCCATATAATCTGCATCTTCTTGTAAGGACAGACAAAAAAAAAACCAAGATGTCACTCTATGTAAGTAATAAATATGAATAAACGAGTCATTATTATGCAGGAAAAGAAGGATAAAGGAAAAGGTACAGTTTATTACCGTTTTCTTGGAATGAGATCAAATTCAAGCCCTTCGTTGTAAATACTCGGATGTCCGCTAGTACAATACCGATCGATGTTTCAAGTCACATGACTACACTGAACATGACGCAACCTTTCATACAACAGCTACCCCAAAATTATTCGTCTACAGTATCTGCTCCAAATATTTAGACTTATCGAAACATATTGTTTTTACGCTGTCAAACGATCGTGAATGAAATCTGTAGCGCGAGGAAACACGCTAACCGTTTGGGTTAAATTTCTGCTCTCAGTTGTCGCCATTCGTTTATTCGTTTCTATTCGTTTCTATTCGTTTCCGCCAAACATGAAATGGTAGAGTCGAGGTACGTTCACACATACGGCGACGCGCAGCGACAAAGCGACCGGGTGAACGTTCATTTTCAATGAGAGCGGCCGACTTCCGGAGACATGAGCGACGGCGGCCGTTGCTAGATAGCTAGGTGTGGGCGTGTCCCAAAAGTTGAACTTTATGCGAATTCGGTGCGACTGTGCAGCGACTACCAACGGGAGCGAAGACAGTAGAGCGCGCGCGATCCGTGATCCGTCATGCTGCCTGCCCGTCCGAATTGTTTCGCGGACCCAGACAGTCCGGCGCTTGCGCTTGCGCTTGCGCTTTCGCCGCAATGGCAAACAGCTCAAACTGCCTCTCCTTCATCTCGTACGAAATGACGCACATATACCCTGGTGAATTTTATACACAAACGCTCTCCCTCCAGAAAGTTTCGTTTTCACAGCAAGAAAACTTGACTTGTTTCATTCCAAAAGTGGAATGCTAGCAGCGTCACCCGCCGATAAATGTTACTATGGCAACCAAGTACTAGGAACGCCTACTGGCGACTTCATAATACAGCAATTGGCGACTTGCAGCAATAACATCTCTGTATGTGTGAACGTACCTTTAAAGGAAAAGGTAGCAGCTACAGTACATTTTGAATTGTAAATAAATGAATCATGCTAGAACCTCTGCTAGCTAGTTATCCAACATCA
Source organism: Stegophilus panzeri (assembly GCA_024331685.1). NCBI lineage: Eukaryota > Metazoa > Chordata > Actinopteri > Siluriformes > Trichomycteridae > Stegophilus > Stegophilus panzeri. The sequence goes on from JANDJT010000103.1 coordinate 20,363,796, forward strand.
TGCTAGCTACCGATGACGTCGCTCTTGTTTAGTCGAAAATCACAGGCGAGCAAATGAGGCGTGACACAAAGCCGAAAGAATGAAAGATTACCTTCCTCGTCGTCTGTTCAGCATGGGTAAAGAAAAGACAGAGCTCCTTATACGGCAGTTATACGTATCGTTTACGTTTCAAGACAAAAATCAAACGTATAGTTCGTTTGTAACATAACGGGCAACGTTTTATTAACCATTTCACTTAATATACAATAAGACAAAAAAGTAAGTTCAGCTTGAATGGATGTAAAGTTTCGAATGTTAAATAAACAACGAACATTTGCCTTGAGTAATATTTATTCCATCGGCGAATTAAAAAAAAGTCCATGTATTTAAGCGTAAATTAAATTTCCACCTGTTACTACATGATAATGAATTGAACTCAGGGCTGTAATAGTTGGAACTCGCTATTGAGACTTAAGTATAATAATAAATTATACCACAGTGCTGTTGAATCTTTATTGTACTTCTCTATGCAGTAAGTCAGTAATAATATACAACAAGGTGTGCTCTTATAGGAAATGAATCCACAACGGGGTTGTGTGATACGTAATGCCCGATGCATTCAACTATATTCCTAGAACAGCACATCCTAGTAAAGTTTTTAATTCCTCTCATCTTATACAACAGCGATATTCCAACAATTACAATTTCAACGTATTAAAGCGCACCTATTATGGTTTCGAAACGTGCCTCATTTTGTTTTAAAAGGTCTCATACGGTAGATTTACACGCATCCGAGGTCAAAAAAACACTTTAACGTGTTCATAATTTAAACTGCAGCGTTAAACTTTTCTCCCCCCCCCAGTGTCACAAACGACTCGTTCAATGATCCGTTCTAAAGGATTCGTTCTAAACTCCTCCTTTCAGAGAGCATACTCTGCTCTGATTGGTCAGACGTCCCGGTCTGTTGTGATTGGTCTACCGCTGTCAGCGTGTTTCGAAAAGGAAACGCCCCCCACCGTAACGAGTTTCAGCTCCGTCTGTCATCGAGCAGACGATGAAGACCGGAGGCGGGGATTTTTGTTACAAACCTACGTAGGTTTGTACAGGAAGTGAAGTCTGGAATCACTAACGAGTCGATTCAGCCGTTCAGAATCGGTTCCTTCTTATGGGAGTCGATAACTCCGTTTGTCCTGCGCTTCGGTTTTTGAAAGTTTGCAGATGTTTTTACATTCACAAACAGCTCTATAACACACTACATGAAAGGGAATATCCGAAAAAGCATAATAGGTGCACTTTAATGAACGACGCATTACACTTTTTAACCATTTATCAGTCCGTAGAGCCAAAAATGCTTAATTCCTGTTATTACTTGCAATACTGTACTGTATAGCAGCTATAAACAGTCAATCCCTCACCAGCCTCTCTGCGTTCTCTCTCTTTGCATTTATTAAAAGAAAAAAAGAAAAGAAAAACGCAGCTTGTTACCAAAAAAACCTCCCCGCAAAAACGTACCATCGTCTATCCGGAAGATCTTCCATAAGAAAACTTATTGACGGTTACAAAGCTCCGACAGTGGAGACTCCTTCCGTAAACGTTTGCTAAACATCTCCTTACACAAAACGTCACCATGTCAACGATGACACGTTTTTCTTTGCCAAGTAACGACACGTTTTCTTAATCTGTTTGTTATGATGTGCATTACTTTACGTGCAGTGTTTTTCTATTGTCCGTGCTGTTGCTATAGGAACGAGAACGTATTAGAATGAGCTCATTAATTAAAATCTTGGCGCCCGAACGACTGTCAGAGCCGCTGCTATAGAAAACGAAGAAATGAAACCTTTTGATTTGAGAATTCAACGACGATGTGGATTTATCTGGAATATTTAGATTGATGTCTCATGTTGAAAAGTCGTCCCAGGTCAGGATTCCACGTGACGACGCACAGCTGGGTCAAAACACAAGGTCACGTAGTCGCCAGATGTTGGAAGTGAATCTCTCCACTGTTCGCTTTCATGACCTCCAGGTGAAGTAAGATGAGTCGAGGCGACTCATAGCAAACCGGTTATTTCCAACAAGCCACCACAGCCACTTCATTACACTACGATGGGTTTGAATGTGGACTGCTTGCCCTGACCAAGCCCACACACCATGAGCTCGGGCCTTCCAGTAAGCCTTCTCCTTCCATGATATAAAACCATGTTCTTCCTCGTCTAAAATAATCCCGCGCTCTCGGTTTTTTCCCTCTTTCAAGCGCGCATCCCTCGCGAGGCCGTCTATCATTATGATGTTTACATCCAAGAGGGTCAGGAAATGACAGAGCAGCCTTGTTGAGAGGTGTTTGGCTGTGTTTTCGCTGCGTTACGCGTGTGTTTTGCTCTCTGTCATGTTCCAAATATAGGACGTCAGAACGGCATCACTGGCAGAATGATTACACAGTGGGGATTGATTGATGAGGTGGCTGGGTCTTTTTTACTTCTGCGACAGATAGCATCGATAAACAAGCCTACAGCCATGGGAACTGGGAAAATATTCTTTCTGTGGGTTTTAGACGTATATATATATATATATCACATGAGCGTGTTAGTAAATGCATCGTTTAACATTATTTACAACGTTAACGTTAACCGGTGATGCATCAGTACTAATGCTAACAACGTTTCGAACCAAAGAAGCCGAATAACCAGCATTAACCAGCATTCATTTAATCTACGAGCAAAAAATATACAACCGCAACATGCAAAGTGAACTCATGCATTAATTAGTATATTTGGGCAAAATTATTATAATGCGTAATCTGATTATTACGCAAGAAATAAAAACGCTCACAGGAGAATAATCGACGTTGACGTAAAGCAGAGTTTCTGTTACGACTCTGACGTTGATGTATTTCACTATAAAGAGTTTACACAACGAGAATTTACCATCGGTTGTTTATTTACGCCATACTTTTTATTCGTTCACACCGCAGTTACATTCAATGTTGCGGAACATCCATGAAACCAGCCTCTCTTCTTTTCTTTTTTTTTTTCTCCTCCCTCTCTTGAAGTAAAGACAAAAACACGCAGAAACAAAATGTAAACTTGTCTGTCATGAAGACCTTCATGTGGAGGAAAAACGTACCGCTTTACCTCTGACACTGGCGTCTCCTTCCATAAATTCTAAATAAACATCTCCTCACTGAAAGCGTCATGAATAGAACGAGTGTGTTAACATGACCCTGTGAGTTAAGCTGCCGATTCGGACCAATCAGAATCGAGAATTCTGTGGTATGAGTAGCTATGACAGCGTCATTGTTATCCCGGAGAGATTATCAGAGAGGCTGAGATGGCACGAGACAACGACTGAGACAGGGAGACAGAGTGTGTATGAATGTATATTTATACGTATAAGCCTGAACACTGAGACAACCCATCTGTCAACCATTAACACGAGACTGTTGAGGCTTGGGAGTTCAATCGCTCTAAACGCCTCTTAAGTGAGTCCATGCAGAAGTCTTTAGCCGTAAACGACGGGCTCAGACTGCCGTGATCGGCGAGGCCGCTTGCGATGTACGTAACCCTAATCCTCGTGGCCTTCGAGTGCACATCTATCTGCGCTCTCAGCATTGATGCGTTGTTCACACACAGTAAAACACTTAATGTGTCCAGCAGAGCCGCTGGGATTTACAGCACTTCCTCCGACTCTATGGGGTTATTCATCGAATCATGAGAGCCCTGGCTCACACACACAATCTCACACACACACACACACACACACACACTCACACGTGTCTATCTCTCAGCCCATATCTCAGCCGCTCTGATCTGATCAAACGAATCGAAAAATGGTTTGAGAATTAAAAAAAAAGATAAAAGAAGCCGGCATGTGCTTTGAGTGTTACGTGAACATAGCGGCTGGGGTTCAGGTGGTAGAGCGGGTTAAAAAAAAAAAAAAAAAACCCCACTAAGGTTAAAGGTTAAAAAAAAAAAAAAGCGCTATATAAGTGCAGACCATTTACCTTATCTTCAAAAAGACACTCTGTCTTTGAGCTGTTATTGAAGAACGTTTACTGCATATCGTTTTTATCGATACAAAACATTGTTCTCCTCAACAATTGTTAAAAAAAAAAAACCCACACATTTTGTTACATTTAGGTATTTATTTAGCTTATCTGTCATTTACGTTCAGGTTCTTTTTTTATTTATGTGCGAAAAGTTGTTTTTTTCTCTAATAATGACATGCTCATACATCACATATCATAAAACGCAGATTATTAAAGATATAAATATTATATTTATTTAAATTTAAAGTGCTGATATTATGATTTTTAGGATTTTTCTCAAGTCCCCTGACCTATAGAACCCTATAGAAAACCTGTGGGGTGAACTGAAGAGGAGAGTCCACCAGCGTGGACCTCAAATGTGAAGGATCTGGAGAGATTCTGTATGGAGGAACGGTCTCAGATCTCTTCCCATGTTTTCTCCAACCTCATCAGGCATTATAGGAGAAGACTCTGAGCTGTTATATATACATAACCTGATAAATACAGTAAACATTTATGTAAACTCTTACAAAAACGGTTCTTCCCAAACTGATAGCTTGAAAGCTTACCGGCGTTCTTCGTCTTCAGCGCTCTGGACGTCTGAAACAGCACCTCGGGCCTCTGTAAAGCCACTCTCCTGCATAGAGAGAGAGAGAGAGAGAGAGAGAGAGATCAGTGGAAAACATCTGAAAACATCATGTTCACAGCCAGCTTCATGATCACATCAGTCTGCGTAACATGTTCTGCAGTTCTTTCATCAGAGCTAAAACACAAAGGCGCCGATTCACATTTAGGCGAAATTCTACTGGTGATCTCTGCCAAGTCGTGGACGCTCGGAGCTCAGCTCTGTGAAGCATATCATCGTCTTCTGAGCGCTGCCTGATTTTCCATCCACTCAGAAAGAGTGTGTCCAGAGTGCACCGGCACCTGTGCCATTACTTTGTGTGATTGCTCGATTTGGACGCACGCACGAATAGTGAACCAGAGAAAAATTCCAACCTGAGAAATTCCCATCGTTGTTTATTGGCCAGTACGGGCCTGACCTGATATAACGGATGGAGCTCTGAAAACGGGGATGAAGATGCATTTGTGGGGCTCACGAGACCTTCAGATGTTGTTTTTTGTCTTTATGCGTGAGCGTTCGTGCTTGTGTTCAGCCCCTGACCGTGTCTCATCTCGTGATGAGCGGAGCAGGGATTGAGACCAGATTAAGATCGGGTTCTCCTGGAACTGGAGAACCCGATGACATAGCATCAGTAATCCAGAGTACATGTGTTTGCCAGGACTAGCGCATCAATGGTTACATGTTTCAGCAAATTCCATGAAAATCATCTGGATATAAATCAAGTTACTGTTACATTGTGTGATTAAAAATGTTTGGTAGCGAGCCAACTAACTTTAAGACAACATTTAAACTGTAGCTAAGATTAAAACCAGTAGCCATGTGTGCAGTAAGCCAGCTAACATTAAAACCAGTAGCTAAATTCAGTAGTAAGCCAGCTAACTTTAAGATAACAATACACTGTATGATCAAAGCTAGTACCTGTGTTTGCCAGTACGCTAGCTAACATTACAACTAGTATCCATGTTTCCTAGCAAGCTAGCTAAATTTAAGAAAAGTATTACAATGTATGATTAAAAGCAATAGCCATGTTTGCTAGCATGCATCAGTCCTTCTTGCGACCTAGCTTGCAGAATATTTAGCAGCGGCTAGTGTTGCTGCTTCATAGCTCCAGGGTCCGATCCTGAGCTTGGGTTACTGTCTGTGTAGAGTATTGCATGTTCTCCCAGTGTCTATATGGGTTTCCTCTGGGTTTTCCAGTTTCCTCCAACCTCCCAAAAACATGCCAGGTGAACTGGCTATGGCAAATTGGCGTATGAAGTACAGTAGGTGTGAATGACTGTGACAGGTGTATTAATTAATTAAACGAGAGCAGCAACTTTACGTTATTACCTCTCCTGAAGCTGCCTGGACGGGATCAGCCCAGCTCGAAGGTTGGCATCACAGATCCTTCTCGCCTGCCACCAAGTATCATTTTCCCGACTCACGATCTGCAGCACGTCCCCCCTCCCGAACTCCAGCCCTGCGTCTTTACACGGAATAGCGGGGTCCTCTTTCGGATGATAGTCAAACAGCGCCCTGACAAAGACCTAGAAGAACCCACAAACCCACTCTTTTATGCTACACGAATCCCCTCTTCCATTTGGTTCCGATTATCCGCTGTTGCAAATTGAATCATAAGAAAGCCGCGCCTTCCAAACGCTGGAATTCCGATGGCGGAATGCATATTACCTCGGTGTCATCGGCTTCCAGCTCGTCTTTGGTGCCTGGGATCACTTTGAAGGTTACGGCCCCATCTGACTGCGCCTGGAAGATGTGAGAAAGTGAGATCCTGTTCCAATAAAAGCTTACAAAGCGCAGAGCGGAGTCGTGCAACGAATCCCTCAAGGAAATAAATAGAAAACAGAGATGTGGGTCAAAGGAGCAAGCAGAAACATACGTACTGTGAAATATAAAGCCATGTACCAGTATGGGGATGATCTCCTCAGGGTTCTTGTCTTCCATTGGGACTCCGTTGACCTCCCTGAGTTCATCACCTTCACGGATAAGACCTGAATCAACAAGGGTACAAGCTGACATCAAGTTGCAGGGGAGGTCCATAAAATCTGAAAGCACTACTAAAATATTTTTTTGTTTAGTTATTTCATCTCCGGTTTCCTCCCCCAGTCCAAACACATGCGTTGTAGGTTGATTGGCATTTCCGAATTGTCCGTAGTGTGTGAATGTGTGCATGATTGTGCCCTGCGATGGATTGTCACCCCATTCAGAGTTTCCCCTGCCTTGTGCCCCGAGTTCCCTGGGACAGGCTCCAGGATCCCTGTGACACTGTGTGGAAAGCAGTATGATAAATGGATGGCTGGATGGATGGATGGATGGACACGTCATTTCTATCCATTTATAGTTGCATTTAATGTTGTGGAACGTCCTTGAAACAAGTTAGTTCCTCTTCTCACTTACATTATAGCAGATCCAAACAGTTATTCCTTCACCAGCTTGTCTTTTTTTTTTATTTCTTTAAACGAATAAGACAAAAATGCAGCTTGTCGTGTCTCCGAGAAACCGTAGAGCGCCTTTGAGGAAAACTTACTGTGTCCTGACACTGGAGACTCTTTCCATAAATAGAGAACTCCTTCTCACAATGGCACCTGTCAAGGAATGAGATACAGCTTGTTAGGCAGCATGTGACCAGTCAGATCTTGAAGTTGATGTGTTGGAAGCAGGAAGAATGGGCAAGTGTAAGGATCTGACCGATCTGTGTCTATAGAGTGATGCTGACCATTTCTGCTCTCCGGGCCTGCCTGATCCATCCTGATGCTCTGGATGGAGTTCTCATCAACTGGAGGCTACAGCCTGGAGATCACTGAGGACAGTACCGCTTGGCTTGAAGTACCATGGAAATGGTTTTGGACCTCAATTCCACATGGACATTCTCGCTGTGGTTGCTGGGACTATGATTGCTGGGACTATGGTTGCTGCGATGGCCTTGGGACTGCAATTACCACATACAATATTGCACTCAGGTCTCCTTTAGTGAACAGTGGACTAGTTCAAGAAAACAGACTTCATGTTAAAACCATAATGAACTTTCTTTTACTTTCACACTATCCGTTGTTACCCAGATGAGGACGG
>JANDJT010000103.1:20402467-20415226 GCA_024331685.1 Stegophilus panzeri
GTCTGTCTGTATACAAAGCTACGACACTGTTTTTAACCTGTTCATCCTCTACAGCACTTTTATTTAGGTCTGTGTCGGATTTTTCTTTTTTTATTTATTTAAACATTGTCCTGCTGGAACAGGTTTGGGCCTCTTGGTTCCAGTGAGGGGAAATGGTAACCCTAAAGCATACAGAGACGTTCTGGACAGTCTTGTTCAGAATTTGTGGCAGCAGTTTGGGGAAGAACAACATAGGGCTGTGATGGTCAGGTGTCCACATACTTTTGGCCATATATAGTGTTTATTGCTCCCATTTTGGGTCGTTAAAACATTCTTTGCTAGTCGGTCCACACAAGCTACACCGCTAGCTACAGAACGTACGTATTGTGTTTGACCAGAAATAAGCTGTATAAATTTTCTTGGTTTAAAAAAAAAAAAAAAAATGAAGCGTTTTGTCCGTTCTCCACCCGAGTCAGCCGGGAGTTCGTAAGTATATTTGAAGCCAAGTGGATGAAAATGTTAAATGTAGTCACATCACTTCACTTGCAGGAAGTTAACACCTATTCGGCTTTTCACGTCGCTCGTCTCTCGTCTCTCCCGTTGCTCCGCCCCTTGTCGCGGCAAATCATTGGAAGCAAATGATTTGTGGACGCTTTGTCATGTCACGCCGCTGCTGGTGTTAATGCAGGATAAGTCTAGATGCTAAGGGATGAATACTTTATAATCTAGAAAATACAGTAATCAGTCTGCGACACTTTTGTCAACAAAACACTGGTATAAAATGCAAAATTATCTGCGCCTATCGCTCTCTTTGTTTTTTTAAAAATTTTTTTAAAGTTATATTATTTCTGCTCCACAGCTCAGCAGCCGAGCCAGTCGCCCATATCCGTAACTCCGGATGCCTCGTCGCCCAAGTCCTGCCTCGTGTCTCCCCGAGTGAGCACGCCTCAGACGAACAGCATGGCCTCGAAGCCCCTCTCGAACACCAGCTCTTTGCCGTCTCAAATAAAGGTCAGCGCCAAACACGACTCCACTGTTGCCTTCGTCATCGTGACCGTTTCGCATCGCAGATCTCGATCTCGGCGTCATTCAGAACGCCCACACGCACACTCGAGCGCTCTGCGTTAACGCCGAAACAAAAGGGTGTGTGTTTCTTTCTTTCTTTTTCAGGTCAGTGAGTCGGGGGTGAAATCGGCGCTCCAGCACTCCTCGGAGAAAACGTCGGACGTCGAGGACCCGCGGCTTCATCGGCAAAAGTAATGCCGCTTGTTCTTCACGCCTCGTCCTGTCTCGTAATCGTTTAGCAAAACATTCCTACGTGATCATGAAACCCAGACACAACTGCAGGGGGTTTGCTTTCATTTCTGAGCATTCGCGTTAACCTTTAACCTTTATTATAAAGGTTTTTAAACACTTTCAGGTTTCCACTTTTTTTATTTTTTGTCTCCAACCCCCCGCCCCCCACCACCCACATCTGATTGAACCTTTTTCCACCTAATTGTTGTTTTGTTTCATTGACATGTTATGAAAGGCCAAACTAAAACAAGCACAGATTGATGTAACCATATGTTGCACTCTGGCGCCATCTTCTGGTCCTGCTCAGTACTACAGTTACTTATTTATTTATCTTTTTAAGGCTGAATGATTTAAAATATAGATTTATTTTTATATAGATAAAAGTACTTTTAGTGCTCAAGCATTTGGGAATGTTGCTGTTCATTCTGTACCCAGGTTTATGCATAGAAATGTCCTCTTACTGTCCCTAAAAGCTACTATTGTGGAATATTAGGATCTGGCACTCAATTCTTAAAAAAAAAATTTTTTTATTTTTTTTTAATTAAAACATGATTTATTTAACAGCAGCATGACATGTCCCACCATATCTGAGTTAGCTGAAAGTTTCCTGTCATCTTGGATTTGCATGACGGAGTGTATTTTGAGATCACAGACTCCTCCTTCTTGTCCTTTTTCCTCGCAGCAGCCAAGGCCAAGGTCCTCAGAGTTCAGGGCCGAACGGGTGCCTCTTGAACAACAGCGCGCCTGCGTGTCCTCCAACCACCTTCAGCCCGTCACTAGCACTGCACTTCAACGAGAATCTCGTTCGACACGTCCAGAGCTGGCCTTCAGATCACGTAGAGAAGCAGGTGATATGCCGCTTTGCTTTTGAGTCTGGTTTCTCTCGAGGTTTCTTCCTCGCGTCACCTCAGGGGGTTTTTCACCTCACCACCCTCGCCTCCGGGTTGCTCATTAGGGGATAAATTTACCTTCGTTAAGTCCGGAATTTTAAACAAATAATACTGAATTGAAGTCCTAGTTGGTGTCTGTTAACAACCTCGCTCTCTAGATTACATTTATTATCAGAGGCTTAACAATTTCAGCACGTCGTGAATCGCGTCTTTATATTCGACTAGAACCGTTTGTCCTCCATCTCGGCTTATCTCGCCCATCTTCCAACTCGCGACGTGATTGGTCGGGAGGTTAAAGAAGCGTCTCGTCGTCCTCTGTAACCGAAAGAAACCTCGCCGAGGCTCTTTCGGTTAAAAGAACGAGACCCACGATTGTAAACGCAGCCTTACGGTCATCAGGTTCTCACCAGGTCTGCGCGTTGATCCCTCAGGCGGCGAGGTTACGCGAGGACGTCCACAACATGGGCAGCATGAACATGTCCGAGATCTGCGTGGAGCTGAAGAAGCTGCGCTCTCTGGTGCGAGTGTGTGAGATCCAGGCTACGCTGCGAGAGCAAAGGTAACCATCGCGTCGACTCTTATTCGCTAGGTGGAGGAGGGTGAGATTTCATACACTCCGGGACTCCTCCCAACTGCAGATCAGTAAGAGGGAAGGAAAATAGCCTTCGCAAAGAATTTATTATTATTATTATTTTTGGTCAAATAAAATGAAAGTGTGTATAGCGTATAGACGGCGTTATGTTTTAAGTGTTAATCCTTTTCCCCCGTGACATTCTGTACGACAAAAGTAAATAAATCCAGCAGGAAGGATGCAATTATGACACATTTGTAAAAGGAAATCTTTTTCCATTGGTAATTTATTCGTCCAAAATGAAGACAAATTCAAAAAAGCGTTCCTTTATAGGAGTTGTGTGTGTGTGTGTGTGTGTGTGTGTGTGTGTGTGTGTGTGTGTGTGTGTGTAAAAAATAAAAACTATTTCAACAAAATAGCCTTATTTGTGTCTGAAGGCTTCACAGAAAGCATCTGTTCATACATAAAGATATTTGCAGGAGGAAAAAATGACCCATTAAAGGAGAAATAGCGTTAAGTGTAAACATCAGGCTTAGCGTTGTGACTACAGATTCATTTCAGATTAATTTTTAGTTATATTAGTTGTATGTTTATTGTATTGTGCTGCATTACCATGCACTTCATACACACCTGTTAATTAAAATCTTACATGCATCATTGTACTTCATTCTAACACACGTTTTTGTGACGTTGGTTTTTTTTTTTTTTTTTTTTTTTCTTTTTTTTCTTCCTTCCTCCAACAGGATCCTCTTCTTGAGACAAGAGATCAAGGAGCTGGAGAAACTGAAGAACCAGAACTCCTTCATGGTTTGAGAAGCGGTGACGTCGGTTTAAGCAGAAGGAACTCAGCAGCTGGCTGCCTTTTCTGAACCGTGGACCTACAGACTGGACCGGACCGGGCCGGGCCGGGCTTTCTCTCCAAAGCTGGAGAACCAAAAACAAACAAACAAACAAAAAAATGCTAAGAAAAATAAAATATTTAAAAAAAAAAAAAAAAAAGTTCACCAAGGGTCACGCTGTCCCGCTACACAAAGCCCCCGAGGTTCATTCATAGATTCATCGTTGTACATACACTTCTCTATATCGAGTCAATAAACAGCAACACAAACACAATAGGGTGGCATGCGGGAGAAAGTTCCGGATTAAAAAAAAAAATGGTTTCTTTAGGATGATCTGGGAAGGAACTGTTTGAATAAACGGCGTACTCATTCGCTCTGTAACTGTCGTTTCGCTCCCAGTCTCACCGGCTCGTCGTTCAGGATTTTTTACAATCCGGTTTCACAGAGAGCGCGTGCATCCGTCGTGGACTCGGACCAGATATATCTGTCCTAAATAAACAAATGCTGTTTATCCGGTCAGAGAGGATCCTGTCTGATTCACTCGTCATCTTTAATGTGCTTCGATACGGCCTTGGCGTTTTCTACTAATTAGTTGGTTTTTTTTTTTGTTTTTGTTTTTGTTTTTTTACCTTGTGTAATAGGTCATCTGAGGTCAAAACTTTCCCCTTGCCTTTTCCTTTCCATGTGCTTCTAGTGTAACGTCTCGACACCTTGAATATTTTGATCCTTATTTCCATACAGTGATCGTTTTCCACACGTTCAGGCGTTCGTTATGATTTACGACAGCATTTGCACTAACTGATTTGATATGAACCCACTTTGTGTATCAATCTTTAACCCAACGTATCCGCTGTAAGTACTTAACGAGGCTCAATCCATTAAACCTCATTTTGCCTCCGTGTCTGTCCTCACTGTCTTCCATAGAGGCGTTTTATAATATATTTTATATAGATATATATATAATATTATGAATGAAACAATATCTGATTTGTGATTTGATTGTTTCACAGCTGAACATTCAAGGGTTCGGTGAATCCTGGCAAATTACAGATTCATTTTAAAATCTGGATGTGAAACGGATGGAGATTTCCTATTGAGATCCTGAAGAAGTGAACGGTTAGCTGTGGAAACGCTTGGATTATTTATATAAATATATTTTAGTGTATTTTCTCCTCAGCTGGTGTGTGTGTGTGTGTGTGCGCGTGCGCGCGGCAGTCTTCGGGGAAAATCTCCGGATTCGAACAGCTCAGGAAGGAAGCGTAAATATATTTCACCGATAATGACATTTTATTTACTGTTTAACAAACCCTGTAGTAAAAACAGCTAGTCTGTCTAAAGAAGTATAAAACCTCACCAGATAAGCGTGAATGTCATGCTTTGATCAAGTTGTTGGATGGATATATGGGGTTTTTTTTTTTTTTTTTTTTTTTTTTTTTAATATTTATTTTTAACGAGACTGACCCAAGTCAAAGGAAAGCTCGTAGTTTTCAAGACTATACCGTAGTGTACCGACACAATTGGAATTTTGATTAGATTTGAGATTTTGCTTTAGGTGTCGGGTTTATAAAAGTATTTTGTTTTCGTGTAATCCTTAAAATCTGGCTTGGTTTCCTCCTTCATAGGGAGGGAGGGACGAGAATAAAATAGAAACAAATGAACGTTTCCTTTAAAATTCTAACCATACCTGAGCTTGTCTGCTTCGCTTCCAGGGGTGTTGTGAAACCTATGATGAGTAAGTGTGTGTGTGTGTGTGTGTGTGAGAGAGAGAGAGAGAGAGAGAGAGAGGCCTTGTTATGGGTTGCATTGTTGATGTTCATGTTGAGGATGTCGGTAGATGTGAGTCATTCTCAGATGACCTGTGAGAAACAGCTGTCATTTATTTAACTTGTGGAAAATGTGAAAAGTGGAGATTTTGAGTCTTTGGGTGCATATGTGTGTGTGTGTGTGTGTGTGTGTGTGTGTGTGTGTGTATATATATATATATGAGAGACAGAGGCATACATGTTAGTGTGCCCTGTGTTTTCGAGTTCACTGCAGGGTTTATGTTTGCCGTTTGAACACTAAGCCCGCAGCAGGACATTGTGGGATGCTTTTGCCATTCCCTAAATAATGTAGCAAATCGTTTCCTTACAGATCCTCACCCATTCCTTTCCCATCTAAGTAAGAGGTCAGATTACAGGAGAGAGCATGCCTGTAAATGGAGTCGACTCTAAATTACCCCAGACAGGTGTGTGTGTGTGTGTGTGTGTGTGTGTGTGTGTGTGTGTGTGTGTGTGTGTGTGTGTGTGTGAGAGAGATGGACTGGTGTCCCGTCCCGGGTGTATCCCCATCTCGTGCCAAACGTTCCCGGGATAGACACGGGATCCACCCAGCACCTGACTGGCACTTACTGAAAATGAATGAAACTTTCATGGTATATTATAATAATGTATAGTAACAGTAACTTTTAAATTTATAAACCTGCCCGTTGTACTTCTGTTCCTGCGTTAGTTACTTGGCTAATTTACAGAAGAGAAACTTAATCAGGGGGAAAAAAAGACAGGATGATCGTGATCGTGTTCTACCTTTTTGTGTGCTTATGTTTTGTATTAGGGATTGTGTACTATAATTCATATTTAATTTTATATAGGGGCTGTCCGAAAGGTCAGATGTTAAGGGGCGTGTGTTTGCAAATATGTCCAGCAAAATCTGCAAAAACATGATCCAGCAGCTGAGAAACTGTGTAGTGTGTACGCGTGAACATGTGGAGCGTATGTTTCAAATAATACATACGAAATTATACTAATATATATTTGATATTTGTGTAAAAACTTCCCTGGATTTCAATACACAATAATATTATTATTATTATTATTATTATTATTATTATTATTATTATCATCTTCCCAAGAGGAGGAGGAGTAGTAATAATAAAAATGATATTTTTATTATTATTGGCCTTGGGACATTGTTGTTGTTGTTGTTGATTATTTTATTATTATTATTAACTTTCCATTAGTAATTAAAAATTATTAATAATAATAATAATAATAACTTCCCAAGGGTAATAATTATGACAATAACTTAAGTGTAACAGCAAGAACAATATGAAGAGCAATACTAGTAATAAAAAAATACTTCCTAAAGGTAGTAGTAGTAGTAGTAATAATAATAATAATAATAATAATAATAATAATAATTTCCCAAGGGTAATAATAATAACAATATCTTCCCAAGAGTAGTAGTAGTAGTAATAATAAAAATAATATTTTTATTATTATTATCCTTGGGACGTTATTATTGTTGTTGTTGTTATTATTAACTTTCCATGGGTAATAAAAAATTATTATTAATAATAACTTCCCAAGGGTAATAATGATAATAATAACTTAAGTGTAACAGCAAGAACAATATGAAGAACAATAATAGTAATAAAAATAACTTCCTAAAGGTGGTGGTGGTAGTAGTAATGGTGGTGGTAGTAGTAGTAGTATTAATAATAATAATAATAATAATAATAATAATAATACTACCTTCCCAAGGGTAATAATAACAGCTCTTAGACAAAACAGTAAAACGATTTAAAAAAAAAATCCTCATTTTACACACAATCTATTATTATTATTATTATTATTATTATTATTATTATTATTATTATTATTATTAGAAACTTTCCCGCTTTGCTGATTTATCAATGGGGTTAACAGTGGGCGTGTTCAAGACCCATTCCGTGGCGTATGTAAACGAAACAGGACGCCATCCAATCACAGCCCGGTGTATGCAAACGAGGCAGGTAGTGATCCAATCAGCGTGTTTATGGGAGGAGTCTATCCGAGGCTGTGATCCTGCAGTCTGAGCTCAGCGCTGTGAGACTTCAGAAGACCGGCGGAGTGTCCGCGTTTCAGTCTGGACTTTAATTCTCCATAAACACACACACAAACACACACACAAACACACACACACACACACACACACACACACACACCAGCACCAACAAGGAAAACAAAACAACAAAAGCATTGGAATTTATCTTTTATATCTTTTTTTCTGGATGTGAAAAGAAGAAGCGTAGCCTTTTAGAAGAGCGTGTTTGAGAGGTTTCAGTGATGTGATCTGGGCTGATGATGATGATGGATTATATTCCGGATTTGTCCTGCATCGTGATGTGTGTGTCCTGGACAAGCTGAGAGACAGAAGAGACAGAGACTTAAGTGTAAAAGTGTCCTTAATGGAGCGCCTGGTTTACATCTGGCTGCAGCTGGAGCTCTGGGCCATGGCTGTGCTCTTAACCAGAGGTGAGGAGAACTCAAGCCTGGGAAGACATGAAGTTACTGTAGAAATAAATCAACATGTTCCTATAGGACGATTTAGTGAGCTTCTTTAAGCCTTTATATTACCTGCATGTGTAGATGGAAAGAAGGTGTTGTGTGTTTTCTTAGAAAGTGCTTCTGTTTAGGTTTTAAAAAAACAACAAACAAACAAACAATTTTATTAAACTCTGAATAAAACTCTCTATTAGTATACAGATTTTATAGATTCATTCAATCAGTAGATTTGTGCATGTTTGATATATTTTTAATACGATATACATATTTTTTGTTGTATAATATACATTTCTATCATATCATATTTAATATTTTCTCTTGCCATGGGTTTGATATTGGATCAGAGGTGTGTAGAAACATACCAGGATCTCTTCCTCCAAAAAAAAAAACCCACCCCCATATTTGAATATTTATGCATACATAAACATACAGTACGTATATTTAACAGATTACAGATAATATTCAGTTCATTTTGCTCTGAGGTGCAAATAAAAGTGATAACGAGTGGACCAGTGGACAGTGTGTATGAAACAAAATGAAAAATAAAAAAAAAATATCATGTAAACAATAAAAACACACTCGGCGTGAAAACATAACGTGTGTAAATCCAGGTGTGTAAATTATCCGTGTAACAGAAATGACAGATTATTACATTCCGCTCATTTGGCCCTGAAGGTAACAAGGTCAAATAAATGCGAACGTGTGAAAATAATAATAATAATAATAATAATAATAATAATAATAATACATTTATTTGAAATGAAAAACAAAAACACGTACGCTACACGTGAACAAGCGTGTGAAACGCAATGTGTGAAGTGTCTGATAATCAGGTGTCAATTCTACAGCCTGTGTATGAGAAATGAGAGATGACGTGCAGCTCGTGTCTGTCAAAGATCAAATAAAAGTGTACATTTGTGACTCGAGCAATTATCCATTATTTTGGTGATGTGACTTGTAGTTGTAGAAATGCCAACAGATGAGCTTAATAATAATAATAATAATAATAATAATAATAATAATAATAATAATATCTTCAATAACATAGGGCAATGCCAGATGTTGAGCTATCTAGGGGTACTTACTAGATGGTCATGAGCATGTCCACACTGATAACCTTTGTTTTAGGCTATTAAAAAAAAAAAAAACTTTAAAAATATATATATAATTTCTGCTGGAAGTAATGTTCTGTTTTCCTGTGTAGGAGAAATCCGGTGTTATTGTGACTCGCCCCACTGTGTGGCTACCGGTTACATGTGCAAGTCGGAGCTTAACGCCTGCTTCACACGCGTCTTAGATCCCCAAAGCTCCAAATCTCCACTCTCGCATGGCTGTTACGAGCCTGGGCTCGTGGGAAACGGAGGGAGCGCGTGCCGATCCGAGGCTACCCAGGACGCCCTGCGCGCCCTGCGCCCTGCCGCGCTCGAGTGCTGTCACGAGGATATGTGCAATTACAGAGGGCCACAGGATCTCACCTACGGCCGGGGAGAAAGCATGGGTAAGAGCACGCTTCTCACATCTGACGGGACGTGGGATGGTGAAGTAATGGCGTTTTTGAATGGATTAATACTATATGGACCGGCTCAGGTTTCGGATTAATAACGCGAAGATCTTTCTTTGATCTAAATTCCTAAGCCACGCCCCTTTCTGGCGATCCTGTGTGTCCCGGTATCTCAGTATATCAGTACTGGACTAAATGACATCGCAGTACGATTATTACCGTTATCGTCAGTCGTTTTAGAACACCGAGCGACTCTATTGTGACGCGTAGAAATACGGTTTCTATTGTTTCAACTGGTTTTTAATAGTATTTTTATGTTCATAGTTCAAATAATATACCTTATATATAAACTCTTTTTTTCTTTTCTTTCCGAGAGTCCCTTTTCAACACGATATAGTGATCCGTATATCCGTATCGGAACGTCATCGTGAGACGTATGGGATAAAAGACTTGCAGGCACGCTGTTATAGGAAAATAATCAACAGTGGGGTGGAGCGATGAAGCCAGACGCGAGCCGAGTTACTCTTACCACGCTGACGGGGATTATTTTCCTACTGTAGCCTATATAACAGCGCATCCTGAAATGTTTTGCAACCATGATATGTTTTATTACTCGACTGATGACACATCGCACTTATAAATAATAATCTATTTATAGTTAGGTTTAAGGTTAGTTCCTGTTTTCAGTCATGATGTTGCAGCTGTAAACAGTCGTTCCATCAGTAAGCTCTGTTTTTTCCTCTCTATTGAAGGTGGCTTAGTGGTTAGTATGTTCGCCTCACACCGCCAGGGTCGGGGGTTCGAATGTGTGTTCTCCCCGTGCTGCGGGGGTTTCCTCCTCCAGTCCAAAGCCATGCATGGTAGGCTGATTGACGTGTCTAAAGTGTCCGTAGTGTATGAATGGGTGTGTGAATGTGTATGTGAGTGTGAGTGTGGCCTGCGATGGATTGGCACCCCGTCCAGGGTGTACCCCGCCTTGTGCCCCATGCTCCCTGGGATAGGCTCCAGGTTCCCCGTGACCCTGAAGGATAAGCGCTATAGGAGACGGTTGGATGGAAACCCCAAACACACATGCAGCTTGTCATGGTGCTGAGCGTTGTTAAATTCTCCAATCTGATTGGTCAGAAGGTGTGGATTACTTTTAAGCAGCTCCGATAGTGGTTCAAATCGAACATAACGCGCTCGTTCTTTAATAAGCAAACGCTCGCTTATTTCTATTGTCCGTTCGCTGTAAGAACACTATTTCACATTCTTTCCCACAGATCATCGGAGTCGTCCTCAGGCTGAAGGCGGCCGTCAGATAATCGCCCGAGTGCAGGAAATCCCCTCGTCCAAGGAAGTGTGGTTCCGCGCCGCCGTCATCGCCGTGCCCATCGCCGGCGGCCTCGTCCTCGTCCTCCTCATCACGCTGGCTCTGCGGATGCTGCGCAGCGAGAACCAGCGCCTGAGGCAGCAGCGGCGCGAGATGCTCTCTCGCCTCCACTACGGCTTCCACGGGCAGCATCTGGCCAAAAGCCGTGGCACCAAACTCGACCTGGAGTGCATGATGCCTCTGGGAGGACACGAAAAATGCTGTCTGACCTGCGATAAGATCAGACAGTCTGATCTGAGCAGCCAGAGACTCTTAGCGCTGGTGCACTGGGGACGGCATGGCCCGAGAGGCAAGCTGGATTTGGTCTGAACTTCCTTTAGGAGAAGAGGAGGAAAAAAAGATATATAAACTTGAACGCATCATCCATCCGGTTGCTGCTGTAGAAGCACTTTACTTGAATCTGGCACAAGACGGACGTTTAAAAACGGGACGTTTCTATTAACTGAAGGATTTAAAACAAAACAAAAAAAACAAGACTTGTGTTAAAGATTTGCACTTTTGTATAAAGAAGAAGAAGAAGCGTAAAAAAAAACCCGAACCGGACTGTTCACGCTTCCTAAGTGTACAGATTTGTTCGTGTAAATATTACATGACACAGAATCAGTCCGTTGTGTCTCTTTTTTTCTTTTCTTTTTTTCCCCTGTGCTAACAATACGATGACATTTCTAACAGCCCCACACCAAAAATTCCTCGATATGACACCGAATATTTCCTAAACGTATTCAGAATACATAGCTACGTTCCTGTTTCAGATTTAAGGGTCACTTAACGACTGGAACCGGAAAAAAAAAAGACCGAAATGGAAAGGTCCGAGAGGGAAAAAAGATATCGGTGTTCGTAATTCGTAATGTTTTAAATACGATCGGTAGTTTTCACGTAAAAAAAAAAAAAAAAAAAAAAAAGCGTTCGTGTTGTTCGTGCATGTTGGCTCGGTTCGACGCTTTAAAACACTAAAAATGCTTAAACACAAAAATGTTTTTTAAAGATAATGAATGGGAAAGAAACTTCCAGAAGCAGGTCTCTTGGCGTTCCCTGCTCTGCTCTGTAATTATCCCGCGCAATTATCCGTCACGACAAGATTTAACGAGGAACGATGAACAGCAGATTTGCGGTATAACGGACGGTAAACGCTAAGGAGGAGTGTTGGAAGTCCTCCATTTTGTCTTTCCTTTGCAGTACTTTGTAAATGTGAATGTCTTTACTTTATAAAGCTGTGTAAATGTTATTATGTGTAAAGTGAGACAGAGAGAGAGAGAGAGAGAGAAAGAGAGAGAGACAGGTGCGGTGTAACAGCTTCGTTAAAGCGTGAATCATTTGTTCGATGTAGTTAACGTAGGAACGTGAAATAAATGCCAGGAGCGATCTCATAAATTTCACGTCTTTATTGCTGAAACCCGAAACGTTCGGCGTGAGAATGTTTTCCTCAAAGAGTTCCACCGCGGTGCTGTCGAATCCTTGATTCTGATTGGTCAGAGAGGTGTTGATTCATTTTTCTAGAACAAAAGCTGCAAATACACATGTTGTATTACGCTGTCGTTTCTATAGCAACACAGGGTCGTATTTATACGATGCTGAGAGCCGTCTTTTCACACTGAGGACGACCGAGAGACTCGTACACGACTATTACAAAAGGTGCGAACGTTCACTGATGCTCTATACATTAAGAGCCGGCATGGGGGTGGGGGGGGTGTAAACTTTTGAACTGGATGATCGTGTGTAATTTGTTATTATTTTGTTTAACGATGCTATTCTTTTCATTTAGTACCGCCCTTCAGATGCTACATTTCCCAGAAGACAAAATTATAATCATTTACACCGATCATCCTGTTCAAAAGTTTACACCCCCCTGCGCTCTTAATGTATCGTGTCGCCTTCTTGAGCATAGAGCCCCTTTCCAGCATATGATGTTGAGATCCATCTTATCACACTGAGGACGACCGAGGGACTCGTACACGACTATTACAAAAGGTGCAAACGTTCACCGAGGCTCCAGAAGGCGACACGATA
>JANDJT010000103.1:20420402-20434424 GCA_024331685.1 Stegophilus panzeri
ACACACACACACATAAGCGACTTTCTCTTCATATGGCCAGACACTACTTCTAACACACGACAGGAAGTACAGGGTCAGAGCACAAAGCCAGCCTATTTTCCCACCCTAAAGCGCTTAGGGGTTTTAGAGTCTCGCTTAGGAACAGGGCTGTAGCATTGCTAAGGATTACATTGCATTGCTAATCCTTCAGATACAGGATTATTATTCTGGACAAAGTGTGAGATATTTATGAAAACCTCCGTTATATTAAATTCATCTGTGTCATGATATTGCATTTATCATCAAACATAAGCTCATGTAAGCGTAAGGGAACCACGATGTATAGTGGGGGCAGGGGTAGGCTAGAACATTTCCAATATGTCTGCAGACCCCTGTCTGGTACGACACACACACACACACACACACACACACCGCTGCCCCACAGTCGGCTCTCTCACATGAACCGCGCTGACAGACAGGAAACACTTAGTCGTCTGCTGTTGGTCTCAAACCGAGGACACATGATACCTATTCAAAGGAGCACTTTTAGCAAAGAGCAGTGCTCATATTCCCCCCCGTGCAATTTCAAAGACATGATAAATGTACATAGCATGTTAAATATTATGCGCGCACATGCTCTTTTATTCGTTTGGCTCCAGCGAGACCCTTTTAAATGCTCCTGTAAATCAGATTCCAAGTGGAAGGAATACCTCATCCCAGTGCTAATGTTGCTTAAAGGCTCGATTAGCGTTCGCATAAGGCTAAACGTTCCTCGGGCCTGCTAGCATCCAGTCCTTATTAGCAAGTTGAACGTTTCAGAAGTTACTCTGAGAGAAACCCCCAAGCCTCGATTTTTGTGGTAAAACTAGCTTAGTTTTGAATGATTCCCAGCTTAGCTTTCTCTGTGTATGTTTACTAATCTAATCTAATAGGATTAATGAAAACTGGCAGATGTGAACAAGAAACCGTGAAAAGCGTTGTGCGGAAAAATATTAGCTCAGGCTAAAAACCAGGCTTAAAATATTGAACTGATGTTTCTGAGTAAACAAAATGGTGCTAGCATAGCATGTATGGAGGTTAACGTAACAGCCGAAAGATGTCTTTGACATCAAAGAGTAAAAAGACTCTCATAATATTTGATTTAAGGTTCGATTTAAGTTAACTTGTGACTATTCCAGTGACTGAGTTTGGCTAAACAAATGGTGCTAGCTTAGCATGATTGTGTCTCTGGAGACAGCCTGTTTATTTTCTGCCCTTTATTTAAGAAAATGATTTCCATAAACGTTATTTTCAGTATGATGATTAAAGTGTTCTACACTGCATTTAAAAATAATAAACATTTATGCTAGCTTAGCCTCATTTAGTGTTTGCTTTTTTTTTTTTTTAAGTAACACGGTTTACAGAACTCACTAGCTAGCCGACATAAGAAGAATACAAAGTTAAAAAGATGTATTTTATGTGAATCTCAGATATAACTATGGCTTGTACTGCACTATTTCAGTGAGTAATTCTGACTAAACAAATGGTGCTAGCATCATTAGCATCATTTTGTCTGAAGGCTCCAAAGAAAGCCTGTTCATTTTCTCGTCTTTGTTTAAGCAAAATACGCCTTTCTCATAACTGTAATTTTCAGTAATGATGATTAAAGTTTTCTACCTTGCATTTAGCAATAATAAACATTTACACTAGCTTAGCCTCATTTATTTATTTATTTTAGTGTATTTAGCTTATACTTAGCTTATGTATGATTTATAGAAGTTGCTAGCTAGCTAGCTGACTTAAGAAGAATGAATAGTTAAAAAATTTGTATCTTATCCGAATCGCACGACGTGTTAGGTTCATATGTAACTGTGGCTTGTATCGTGACTATTCCAGTGACTGATTTGGACAAAACAAACCGTGCTAGCTTAGCACGATTGTGTCCGAAGGCTCTGGAGAAAACCTACCTTTTATTTAAGAAAATGAATTTACATAACTGTTATTTTTCAGTATGATGATTAAAGTGTTCTACCTTGCATTTTAAAAAAAATAATAAACATTTAGCCTAGCTTAGCCTCATTTGCCTTTTTTTCAGTGTACTTAGCTAATATATTTTATGTAAGTCACTGGCTATAGCTGACAATAAGAATAAGAAGTTAAAAACGTGAATCTTATGTGAATCTCACAGTGTTTTAGGTTCAGATCTAACTGTACTGAGCTATTTTTATTGAACAAACGGTGCTAGCCTAGCATCGGTTTGTCTGAGGGCTAAGTGTTTTGTCTCCATGTTTCATGACGATTAAACCTTTTCAATGTGTGTTTAAAATCTACAAAGATCCACTAAGCTGGCACTGTTTTGTTTTTGTCAGTTTCTTTACTATACCATTTACTTAAGTAATGCAGTTTATAGACACTGTACTTTTTAATAGCGAGTATTAATATAAGAAAGTTAAAATGTAATGTGGATCGGGTTAAAACATTAATCAGAGGGTTTTTTTTGTGTGCTTCTTTTGGCTAAATGGAAGGATACAAGCCTCGTCATCTTAAGACTCTTTCTTAAAGCTACATTAGTGATCTTTAAAACTGTAATTCATATAAGCGACACACAAAGATTCACACAAATCTTTTTTTTTTTTTTCCCTCCACTTCTTCTTATACCAACACTTTTAGTCTTCCATAAAAAGAAGTACTTTGAGTAAAACTACACCAAGAAAGCTGAACCATTTTAAATGGCAAATAATTCCAAAAGAATCTTGTTTTATAGCTGTTCTCTAAAAACCCTAATTTGACTCGCTGATGTCATGGATAAATGCAGAACATTCGGTTTACACAACGTCGCGCACGCCTCAAATGTTTATCACGAACGTATCAGTGGCACACACAAAACCGTCTAGGTCACGTTGTAAAAAATTTAAAAGAAAAACCTCTTGCCATATCGGGCAACATCTCTGCCCTGACCCTTACACATGTTTAGCCGTCTTGCTGCTGCGATGTCTGCGGATAATAAACAATCCGAAGGCCCCGGAGAAAGCCTGCTTATTTTCCGCCCTCTGTTTAAGGAAAAATCGTGATTTTCCCGATTGTAATTTTCAGCGTGATGATTATGGTTTTTGCGATGACAGAGATCCGCACAAAGCCATGTTTGGGTTTTTCAAAGGACTAACTTCTCTGATTGTACTGCTCGAGTTGGGATTTTATTTTGAGTAATATTGTCTGTAAAAGCCACACCACCACCACCACCCATCTCTACTGTGTCTTTCTCCTAACATAAGATGTGTTGTGGCGTCCCTTAAAGAAGTGCTTGAGTAAAAGTCCACCAAGAAAACTAAACCATTATAAATTTTCAAATAATTCAGAAAGAATCCTGTTTTATAGTTACAACGTCCTGTGTGTGTGTT
The DNA here is from genome assembly GCA_024331685.1 of Stegophilus panzeri. Classification (NCBI taxonomy): domain Eukaryota; kingdom Metazoa; phylum Chordata; class Actinopteri; order Siluriformes; family Trichomycteridae; genus Stegophilus; species Stegophilus panzeri. Next base: position 20,423,759 of record JANDJT010000103.1, read on the forward strand.
TCACATAACAGTATTTATGCTTGTCCCAGCCCATTATAACTGCACTTAACCTTGAAATATCATTAAAATACTTCTTAACGTTTGCATTAATGTGCGAATCCATTCAACATCTCATGCTTGAAGCATCCTTTTCCATGAATCATCCATTTCCAGTTCACAATCACTCACCCCTATGAAATATTTGGAATATTCAAGGAAATGGCAACATCGGAATCATCCAAATCCTGCTGAAAGAGGAATGCTGTTGCCATGAAGGGGTGTACTCGGTCTGAAACAGTGTTTAGGTAGGTGGTACGTGTCAAAGTAACATCCACATGAACGCCAGGACCCAAGGTTCCCCAGCAGATCATTGCCCAGATCATCACACTACCTCCACCGGCTTGCCTTCTTCCCATAGTGCATCCTGGTGCCATCTCTTCCCCAGGTAAGTGACGCACACACACGCACACGGTTGTTCACGTGATGTAAAAGAAAACGTGATTCATCAGACCAGCCCACCTTCTTCCATTGCTCCATGGTTGAGTTCTGATGCTCACATGCCCATTATAGGTGCTTTCGGCGGTGGACAGGGGTCAGCATGGGTGCTCTGACCGGTCTGCGGCTACGCCTGGTCGTCCTTCCTGGGACCACTTTTAGTAGGTACTAACCCCTGCATACTGGGAACACCCCACAAAACCTGATGTTTTGGAGATGTTCTGACCCAGTCGTCCAGCCATCACAATTTCTCCCTTGTCAGAATCCTTACACCGCCTTTGACAGGTACCATCGTAACAAGATAATCAATGTTATTCACTTCACCTGGTTTTAATGTTATGGCTGATTGGTGTGTTTGTCTTACACTTAACAGCGTTCACAGTTTACTCTGATTTTTATTTTTATGCTCAAATGGAGAAATGCCAAAGAGATGGACCATAGAAGAACCGTTTTTTGGTAGCTCAAAAAATGTTGGGTTTTCCTAAAGAACCATTTGGACATTTATTTATTTATTTATTTATTTATTTTTAGCACAAAGATCCTTTCACATAATGGTAACATTTATAATGGGAAAAAATATATATATTTTTAGTTCTTCGTGGCACCAGTAAAATCGATTGAAGATTTGTTTTAGTGCCACATTAATTAGAAGGTTCTTCTTAAACCACAAAAGTTTCTTCTTTGGCATCGCACTAAAGAACCGTTTCTGGAACTTTTTATTTTTAAAAGTCTAGTACTTAAGAGCCGATTGTTAATACGTCCTTACAAAGAAAGATTCAGGTCTTTTGATGGAACATATGTTGTTGTTGTTTTTTTTCATTATTTAACTGCCATTTGTCTGTGGTTTAAATAAAACAGGACAGGGCGTGGTGTTATAGAAAATTCAAGAAAGAGGTGGTGTGATGTGGCCTGAAATAAAGCGGAGCTACTTTTACCACCCTGAAGTTGATTATTTTCCTATAAAGGCATGTCCGAAAGTGTTTTATTCCTCTTACACTGCAGCTCCTTTCCAACATTTTCCAAAAGAACCCCCCCCCACCCCCCCCCCCCCCCCCCCCCCGCCCCACATCATACCTTTATATGTAATGTTGTAGAACGTCCATGAAACAAGTTAGTTCCTGTCCTCGCTTGTGTTATAGCAGCTATAAACAGTCATTCCCTCACCAGCCTTTCTTTTTTCTCTCTCTCTCTCGAAGTTAATAACACAAAAATACACAGCTTATCATGCTAGCAAGAAACTACAAAGTGTAAACTCCTCTCTCCTGAAGATTTTTACAAAGCGCTGATACTGGAGACTCCTTCCATAAATGTTGTGTCTTTTTACAAAAAAAAATAAATAAAATACACCATATCAATGATTATAATTTTTCGTTGTAGATTACTGCATGTTGTACATGCATCCTGTGGGCTGGTTATAGAAACTATAACGTATTAAAACAAGCGCATTAATATAAACCTGCGATTCGAATTACAGCCGGCACTACTTTCAGAGCTGCGGTTATAGAAAATGAATCAGCACCAACTGACCAATCAGATTCAAGAAACCGAGCGCCGCGTTATACACTGTAAATTTGTTCATAATATAACTGAGTGAAAAACGCTTTGTAGTTGACTCAAACGTCGACGTGCTTGTATAAATTCACCACAACCCCGCCCCCTTTGCGTAGGTGGGCACCGTGGTTTAGTGGTTAGCACCTTTGCCTCGCACCTCCAGGGTTGGGGGTTCGAATCCTGCCTCCGCCCTGCGTGCATGGAGTTTGCATGTTCTCCCCATGCTTCAAGGGTTTCCTCTGGGTACTCTGGTTTCCTCCCCCAGTCCAAAGACATGCGTTCTAGGCTGATTGGCATTTCTGAATTGTCCATAGTGTGTGAGATTGTACCCTGCAATGGGTTCGCACCCTGTCTTGTGGGTGTCCCTGTCTTCAGCCCCTCCCACGACCCTGTATAGGATTAGCAGTACAAAAGATGGATGGATTTTCTGCTTAATTAAGTCTTGCCCACTTCCGCATACATGAACTCACAGACACGCTTGATTGTCCAGTGTTGCTGTGATTGACAGGGGACAGAGAGTATGCCACCCCTCCCTCTCTGAGAGCACGGCCAATTTTGCTCTCTTGCGCTCCCAGCCATGGATTCAAAATCACAGACAATCTCCAGACAATAAAATGATCGCTTTTCTGTCGCACCACTCAGCAGCTCCCTTGTCTCAATTTTTTTTTATTGGACTCTCGACAGGTTGTACAGGCTACAGTGAGCATATTCATTAAGGTGTGTGAAAAATGCTACAGAACGAGATCAAAGCGCAACAGCAGCTTCCATCCGACATGGTACCGTCCCCCATCGTGTCCCGTCATGCTCGTAATTACACAAAGCTTTCTCCCTCAGAGCCAAGCCCTCGAACTCCATCAAACAATCATCTCTCTCTCTCTCTTTTTCTCTCTCTCTCTCTCTCTCTCTCTCTCTCTCTCTCTCTTGCACACAAACACCTTTGACACAGAGCTTGTACTTTGTATGTCTCAGTCACATGAGGCGGAGCGCATTCCAGCGGTTGAGGCTTTAATAACAGGGCCGGCTGTGTGTTCCTGCATACTCTGCTCCACTTTGCTCTCTGTAGGAGATCTGACCGATTCACATCGCATCGATGTCCACAAAACAGATGTCTTATAAAAGCAGATCAATCTGTCGTGTGTACTGTGTATTGACGCCGATCAGATCTGGCCTGAGGGGACATAGGAGAGATCTCGAGAAACAAAAATATTATTAATACTATTTTCCAATCTGCTATTAGGTTAACATTATGCTAGCGTAAATGTTGGGCTAGCACTTTAGACACCAAGTATCACTAGCTAATAGCTAGCTAGAATCAATCTGTAAAGTCACATAAATGGAAATCTTTGCGACTTGCTAACGATTACAATTTTACCGTATTTTTTCGTTTTTAATTATTAAAGACTGGCATGTTGTTGTAACATCTACCGTGAACAACAATTATAAACAGTTGTTCCCTCACTTTCTTTTTTTTTTTCTTTTCTGACAGAAGACCAAAAAAAACGCAGAAAGATTTCACCTTTAACGTTGACTATTGTATACTATTTAGCTTGACTATTGTTAGCGGCAAGCTATCCAGCGTACGTTAGCGATATGATCGTTAACGTTTCCATCTCGCTCCAGCTTGACGAATCGGACGCTGGTAGGAGGCGTGGCTTAAAGTTTGACGATGGACTTATGAGGCTGTTTATGTACTGATGTTGCTACTGAGCCAAATGTTTTTGACGCGAGTGTGTGTGTGTGTGTGTGTGTGAGGATTTAGACCTTCACTTTTGCACGGTGCTAAACTGGTACCTATAAGCTTCCCATACTTGTTACCTTTGTGAAAATTGTATGAATTAACTGGTCCGTTATTGAATGTCATGGTGGGAAGGAGGAGAGCCGTGAGAGGCCTGGGATTTTGGTCACATTTAGACCTCCTGATCAAGATCAGGTAACTGTAGTGACCCAGCAGCTGGATTGAATGAAGGAGAAACAGGAAGAGATGCAATCGGTGCCTCTGATGAGATTAAGTCGAAGGAGAGCCCTGGACGGGAGAGCAGAGCGAATGGGGTTGACGAGATAATGCTTAAGGTCAACGTTTAGCCTGGAGCTCTGGAGAGATTAACGCTAGGCAGGACGTTAGCCACGGACTCTAAAAAGGTTCTGGCTCAAAAGACTTTCCTGCATGTCCAAGGCTAAGCGCACGTTTGGAAAAACATCAGCTTTATTACTGAACTTAGAAACGTAATATATTTATATCTTGTCGCTCAGCAACGAAGACATTAACAGCATGAATTATAACGATATAATTAAATTCATAATAAAACGATTTATCGTATTATAATTATATGAAGATACACCATTATTTATCCATTTGCGTGCGATCAAATTTGACCGTAAAACTTTCGTACGCAAATCCCATCGTAAGTTTAATCGTAGGCACGAATCACCTCTAACTCAACTTCACTGCAATTTCTTTTTCCTCTCTTCTATTGACTTGGATCTCTGCTCTTTCTTTTCTCGGATCTTGGGAATTCTTTCCTTTTCTTCTCCTTCCTAATGCAACGCCTGGATAAATTAGGGGGTGTTTCATGTCAGTTGGATGTATATACTGTATGAGTTTGAATTGGGGCACGCCCTACGTATATGGACATGTAAATAAGGAGTCAGTGGGCGGGATTTGTTTCCACACAGCTAGACCGGATTCATCACTTGCAATCAAATCGGTGTTTCACGAATCAGTCGTATATTCGTTCGTGCGTCACAAAACGGCTAATTGAAAACTTTAACGGTAGATATCACAAGCGTCGTGAATCATAACCGATAAGGTTGCTTATTTACTGGGAATGGGGAACGTGCAGGAAATGTTCGAAGTGGATTTCTCATTTGATTTTAAAATCTTGAAACTGCCTTTAAAAAAAATAAATAAAAAATAGACCTCACGTGAGATTTGTTTTGAAAATGTTTTCTGCTCAAAAGAACGACTTTGAATCTGTCCGAACAAAGCCGTAGTGTGAGTACACTCTGTATATGTTTAGCAGCAATTTCCAAACGTTCCCACTTTTCATTCCTTCCGCTCTTGATTTCCTGGATTTCCTGACAGGCCACAAGTTGGCAGAGACGGCACGGGCAGTTTATTTAGCGGCTGTTTGTCTGTGGAGCTCTAACATGTGTTTAGGTTAATCTGCTAAGGCCATCAAGTGCTGCATAATAACCGAGGGCAGCGGCGAGGTACTGCGAGGGCTTCAGGACTCTTCGGAAAGACACGGGAGCTGAAAAACAGGCCCGATGGCCGGAAGAAACGCATGACTCAGCAGAAACTCGGAGCAGAGTTATAATTTTGCTTTCAAAATTAGAGCCTAACCACTGAATACCATCCTTCTGTGTGCTTCCTCTCTCTCTCTCTCTCTCTCTCTCTCTCTCTCTCTCTCTCTTTTGGCTCATCTAATTATGGGTCCGGAAGATTGCAGGGTTTAAGTCATCTCCACAAGACTGGCCAAAACTGGAGTCCGTGTGTGCACTGTGGATGCAGAAAAAAAAAAAAAACACACTCTGCGCTGTAGCTTACCTCTTTTTTTTTTCTTTCCCCTGTCTTTCTCTGCCTCGGTGTCCCTCCCTCTCTTTCTGTCTCGCTGTCAAAATAAATATTACAAATACTTTCCCACTTTCGTCTTTTAAGAAGATTGGAAATGTTTCTGTGGTGAGGTACAGTGAAAGACCGAGCGCTTTCAGTGACCGTTAAAAAGTTGTTTCCGTGCGCTAATAATCACAAAATAATGAAAAAAAGAAAAAAGAAAAAAGAAGTTACTTGGTACAGACCTTTTACAATAGGATGGCCAGGTTAGAACCAATGACTTTCCTGGGGTGGCGATCTAGGGGGTGCACTCTTAAACTAAAGGTGTCTCTGGGGTGGTATCATTAATGCTACTGCCCTTAGTATGCACCTTTCAACATGAAAAGCTGATTATAGTATTCCTTAAAGAGCTGACAGGAAGGCTACAGTAACTCAAATGAGCACTTTTTATGACCGTGGTGAGCTGAAAAGCATCTCAGAACACCACAACACGTCAAACCTTGAGGCGAATGGTCTACAAAACAAGAAAACCACACTGTGTTTCAGTCCTGTCCGCCAAGAACAAGAACCTGAAGCTACACTGATGACAGACACAGATGATTGACAGGTCAAGATTAACAGGCGATGTTTATCCGATTTTCACCCGTAGAATTCCGGTGTGTTGGTTAAGCTAGCTTGCTGGCTCCTGCACGTGATACGGTATATGTTTTTTCTTATACTGTACTAATGTTTTTGTCTGCTTGTGACCACGACTACTTGAAATTTCGAATAACGCTTTGAAATGAAAACTATCGATGAATCGTGACGTCTCCATGTTTACGTAGTGGACCAAGCGTGTCTATTTTGATAAGGTGTAATTACCTAAAAGTATGTGGCTGTATTTTGTCTTTAGGCGGTGTCTTGGTGCAGTGTGTTATCAGCAGGGCCTCGAGCTGCCTCCCTGCATTTAGATGTGCGCTGCTCTGTAATTATACATGTGCCAGGCTGTCTGGAGAGCAACAGGACAGGCTGGAGAGAGAGAAAGAGAGAAAGAGAGAAAGAGAGAGAGAGGGAGAGTGTGTCCAGAGCTGAAAGGAGGGAGGAGAAGTCCTTCACTTCTGTTATCCATCAGCCTGACGACCACGGCTCCGCTCCACCCGGCTACTCCATACCCCTGCTCACTTTGACCAAACTCTGCTGACCCGAGGTCAGATTGAAGGTGTAGCTAAGAACGACGAAATGGTTTGAACTGCAGATCCTTAGTCGGTAGTTCTGCGGTCAATTTATTTTGTACTCATTTTTCAAGCCTATTCTTGAGGGTAGCTGTTCTGGCCATTATCAGGTTGACATAGGGGCAGTCCAAAAGGCAGTCCATTGTGTCTGATGGTCATTTGACGCTAGTCCATTAAGTCCATTCAATAGTCAATCAAAACCTGGGTTTGCAAGACAGATTTCTAGCTTCACTAGAGAGTCTGGTTAGTTCTGGCAATCAACATGGCCACGATATACTAAAGTTGTCGTCCTGCTTGAATCTGGTACATCTAGTCGGATCGAAAAATGTGTCGGATCTGAGGCTGAGACTAATCAAAACCAGTTCAAAAGGTCACCAAAGGTCGATCAAAACCATGCCTCTTCAGACAGACTTCTAGCTTCAAAATTCACCAGAGAGTCTGGTATGTCCATTCAATAAACAAGACCAAGAACCGCCTTCTTTCACAGAAAGAGATCATTAGTCTGACATGGCAGATGACCACCCACAGACCTTATCCATGCGATATAATTTCATTTCCTCACCACTCTTGAATAACTCTTAAATGCGGCATTCTCTGAACTTTTCCGTTTCAGTACAGTGTGCTACATCTTGCTCCAGAAAGCTTACTATGTGTGAAAGTTAACACATGGACGTGTGGTGAGCCACCAAGATCAAGATCCTGAAGCTTATGGCCAGAAAAGTGTACAAGAGATATTAAGTGCTCCATGTACATGTGCTGCTGTGGGTGGAGACGGAGACTAATCAAAGCCATACAATAAATAAATAAATAAATAAATAAATAAATAAATCACCCAGAAACCAATTAAAACCAGTCCAATAAGCTTCCCAAGGCAAAGTTTTTCATTCTCCCTTTCATGCTAAACAAACGCCAGTGTATATGTTATAGACACTATGCTTTATTTCATAACTTCACAAATTATTACGTTACATTGTAATCCAGTTCGTACCTTTCTCTGTCTCACTTTACGGCTGGGAATATCTTAAACGACACGTAAGCAATAAAACATAACGGGGATGCTTCTCGACGTGCTGCGGAGTTACAGTGTCCTCCACGAAGTCGGTTATTTTCCTATAACATCACGTCTCGAAGCGTTTCATTCGTCTCAGCCATTGCTAATACAATTAGCTGCTGTATGATTTATACTCATTAAACAACAACACGCCATAAATTTGATCTGTTTATAGCGACATTAGTTCTATAGCTACACGTTCTGGGAATATCCACAAAACACGTAACGTACGTTATAGCTACTAAACACAATCGTTCCCACGCCATCCTCTTTTTTCCTCCTCTCTCTAGAAGTTAATGCCCAGAAAGTGTAAACTCCTCTGACCTGAAGACTGTGGCGGAAAACTTGCAGCTTTACACTGGAGACTCCTTTCACAAATGTTATGATTATTTGATATTCTTTGTTAAATTTCAGCACGCTTGTAAATCAGTGTGTTGTCAGTCATAGATCACGCACCTTTCGACCAATCAGATTCAAGAATTTAAACGGCATAATCAAATAGAACTTATATGTTACAAATAAAACGACACTTTATTCCTTTACTTCGCCGCTTGAACTCTACATCTGTAAACCAATTTGTAGCTTGTGGTTGTTTGGTTTGCGGTTTGCGTTAAAACTGGTGTACACTTACTGGGAAAATTGCAGACTGTGTGAAATTAATGTTGGAATTGAGACGTTTTATTGAAGCGAGTGATGTTCCAGTAAAAACGGACTAACTAGACATGATTTCTAGTAGGCATCTATAACATCTATAAGAGTGAATGAAGCAGAAACAAATCATGCACGAACATTTCTTGTTCTTTTCGGTCCAGACGAGAGTTCTGGTTCAGTTTTACTTACCTCAGGATTGAAGGAGGCAGATCAGAGTATGGGGAAAAAGAGAGTTCTTTTTTTTTTTTTTAGGTAATAAGCTAGTGCAGGTTACAATGTTCCATTATATGGACTGATTTATTGACCGGGATTATTGATGTAAGTACCCTACGCAGAAGGTTTTCTCTTGGCCTTCTCTCTTATTAAGTTTCATACTTTGTTGATACATGCACTAGTATTATAGACGATAATAAGGCCAGTCAGGGACAAGAAACATATAAAAATGACTTTTTTGACTTCAAAAAAGATTAATCAGGTTTTTCAGAAGTCTGACACCAAACGCGAAATGAATTCCGCTGTGTTTTGGAAGCCATTTATCTTTTTTGTCTTGCACATGTTTGACATCAAACTATTGTTCGTCATATAAACATACGTTTGGAGAGAAAAGGAGAGCGAAGGTGAGGAATAACTTAGGAAGAACGAATAGCCGAGATGTAGTTCCAGATGATGGCAGCTCCTGTCAGTATATATATATATAAATATATGTATTCGTGTTTGTCTTAATAGCTTTGTATTTGTGTGTATTAAGCCAGCAGTGGCACTTGGGAAAGGCTTGCGGTTATCCCACAGATGAATATTACCTTCCCATCCAAAATAATTACCTAAAGACCTCCGGAAAACAAATGTGCGCCTCTGTAAACTGACATCTGTTCGTGGTTTTGGACTCTCTTCCAGACGATCCGGCCCTCGAGTGCTAAGCGATTGGCTCGCGTTAACAAAAGCCTAATACGCTAATAAGCTCAGTGTTAATTAGTCCCTGTTAAGCAATGATAGCTGTTTGGGCATGTGGGAAATGGCTCATGTCAAATCCAATCTAGTTCAAGTTACAGTTTGAACTTTGTAACCATGTTTCTGTTTCAAATGTTGAAAAGATTTGGGTTAATGGCAAAATACATGATGTTGAATGAAGTGCGAATGTAGTTGATTTTGACAAATTTTAAGTGTCTAGTGTGCTGTGTAGTGAGGATACAACCTAACGTTTTTCCCTGGAGTACATTTGGTCGTGTGTGAATACAGTCCAGAGAAAATGTTCTCTCATCTGCCTAAAATCAGCGGTCTGGGGTTCACTTGATGTGAACTAAGTTGATTGTGAATAAAGTGATTGGTTCAGCTTGTCCACAATAGAAACTTTCGTTTAAAAATTCTCAATTCTCACTTCTCGATTCTGATTGGTCAGAGGTGTCATTTTCTACAGAAAAGGAGTCTATAGAACTCTGATAGTAGCACTTACTAATGCACTCATTCGAACACAATTTCTACATATTGTTTCTATAGTAACGACTGATTTAGAGTAACTTGTATGGTGAATGTCCCACATAAATGGAGTCTGACAAAAGACAGATTAAAAATTTTGTTGTGAATTAGGAATATAAAATATTAATTGTTCAGATGTTGATGTTTTCTGTACGGACACATATTTTACATTTATGGAAGGAGTCTCTACTGCCAGCATGTTGTAACGCTCAGTAATTTTTCCGCCATTGGGAAAGTCTTCAGGACAGAGGAGTTTATGGTTTCTCTGTAAGCTGCAATTTTTTTAATACTGAAAATTTACTGTAAATGTAAAGTTACTGTAAGATTGAAAAGTAAACGTGAATCTGTAAAGTTACTGTAAGATTTTAAGGTTACTAAAAGACTGTAAGACTGTTACTGTAACACTTTAAGACTGAACAGCTACTTTAAGACTGCAAAATAATTGTAAGACTGTAAAATTACTGTAAGACTGTAAAGTTCATGTAAAGCTGTAAAGTTACTGTAATACTGTATTGTAAAACTATAAAGTTACTTTTTTATAAAGTAAGATTGTAAAGCTACTGTAAAGTTACTGTAAAACTGTAAGTTACTGTAAGACTGTAAAGTTACTGTAAGACTGTAAAGCTACTGTAAGACAGTAAAGCTACTGTAAGACCACAAGTTTCTGTGAGACTGTAAAGTTACTGTAAGACTGTAAAGTTA
>JANDJT010000103.1:20434524-20470074 GCA_024331685.1 Stegophilus panzeri
CTACTGTAAGACCGCAAGTTTCTGTGAGACTGTAAAGTTACTGTAGGACTGTAAAGGTACCGTAAGACAGTAAAGCTACTGTAAGACCACAAGTTTCTGTGAGACTGTAAAGTCATTGTAAGGCTGTATATTACTGTAACACTGAAATGCTACTTTAAAACTGTAAAGTTATTTTAAAACTGTAAAGTTACCACGAGACTATATGTTATGGTAAGATTGTAAAGTTACTTTATGACTGACATTTTCTGTAAAATGAGCTTTGACTTCAATATTAGACAGTGTGGGTATCAGCTGTAACATTGATCCAGATCATCCTTTTCCAGTTACATAATTATTTTTTCCAATAAAGTCGCAGATCAGATCCCCCTTAGACCCGTTTCTCACTCAGATTTTCTCATCCTACAGTATTTAACTTGAACCCATTTCAAAAATGTTAATATAGGGTGTTCAAAACCTTTTGACTGGCAGTGTATTTATTATAGAGCTTTTGAAGTATAGTTTCAGCCACTGTTTTATTATTTGGTAATAAAATGAGGACCAAAGAAATTCTCTCTTAGTCTTAGTAGGAGATTATTTATAGGCCAGCGCATCCGTTTTCTCAGTAGGGGGAACGCAGGACTTCAGTGACTTCCTTAGGAAATGCACAGTTATAAAAATATTATTCACTTCGTACTTTTCATATCGTACTTTATCATAATTCTAACTGCAAATGTGTGTCTCTCTGTGAGTACTCTGTGCGCACTGAAAATTGGAATAAGAGTGTTTGGGATTGTAATATAATGGATGTGTTGTGCAAAAAAGTTATGTTAAAAGGTTTATTTACATTCGGTGGTAAAAAAAAAAAAAAAAAAAAAAAAGGGGGAAAAATTTAAACTTTGCAAATATACACAAATAAATAAATAAATACATGATTAATTAAAACATAAAATATGGAAACAATTATTGAAATACATTTAAAAATAATTCTACTTAACATCATTTTTCCTCCTGTAAATCTTTTGCCGTATAATAGTTATCCTTATTAATAATTTTCTATAGTAGTATTATAATAGATGTCGTCTATATTAAAGAAAAAAGTAAAAATAAATCTCTAGTTCTCCCTTAATATGCGTGTTTTTTTTATGTAAACACCTTTTATTATGTCGTATAATGTTTATGCATATTAATCATTCTTTGAAAAATTAACAGCTTTTGGTCTAAAAATGTTCTAGTTTTTGTCCCATACATATAAAACCCCTTGATCTCTTGTCTCAAGGTTCATTCTCACCTGCTTTTAAGCCATCAAGAAGTTACTAAAAGTTGGCATCTTTATTGTTGTACCTTGTGCCCAGAGAGACTGCATTAAATTGAAACATGGAGTGCTCTAAGTGCTTTTGTGGGCTACAGGAGACTGAAATAAAAGGAGAAAGGGCCAAGTAAAGCCGTCCCCTTCGCTCTGTGTTAAAGAGAATGCAGCCCTAAAATCAGAATGAATGCACTCTCCATGAAGTGACTCGGAGAAGGTCCTCTTTTTTTATTTGGTTCAAACAGAAGGTTTGTGTTAATGCCACTGCCGACTGTACACAAGAGGATCGCTGCTCTTTTTTACTCCGAGGCCTGGGGTTCATTAAGCCTTCGCAGGGAGACGAGGAGGTTCACAGCTCAGGTCCTCATTGAGGGCTATGATGTGCCATGGTGAAGCTGAAGAACACACATCATCACCTGTTCACACAGGACGCTGGAGCTACAACAGCTACAAGGGAGCTACAAGTCCAAATTCCAGACTCATCAAGACACTGAACTTTCAACATACTTGGAATAGATGGCATTTTTTACATTTATCGGAAACATCTACTCTCCGTAGAGTCCATAGAAATATGAGACATTTTATAATAGAATAATACAGAAAAAGAAAAAAAAAATGCAATGTTTGTGATTATAACTAGGGAATAAAACTCTCTGTGTTGTGCTGTTATAGGAAATAAATCAATAATGCGGTGGTGTGATGAAGCAGGGTTACTGTTACCACCGTGATGATTATTTTTCAATATCAGTACATCCTGAAGTGTTTGATTCCTCTTATACCACACCATTTTTCCAATGATAACAACTTTAGTCATTAAAGAAAATCCCGGCGTACTTTTCTATTTATTTATAGCTACATTCATAGCTACATTAGCCATTTCCTGTTATTACTCATGTTATAACAACTATAAACCCGCATTCCCGCAAGTCGATCATTTTCCTCTTAAGTGTTTTATTCCTCTTGTACCACAGAAATTTCCCAAAACATGTGTATTTATTAAAGAATTTCACACTGTATACAGTATTATCCATTTAGAGTTACATTTAATGTTGTGGAACGTCCACACAGCGAGTTAGTTCCTATTATCACTTACGTTATGACGGCTATAAACAGTCGTTCTCATGAAATCCAACTGCACTGAGCATTTTTTTTCAATCCATGACTAATATAACTAATATAAATGGGCAAATATTCAATATTAAAAATAATAGAGCTTGGTCATGATGTAAATATTAACACCTTCCTGAACTCTCAAGGTGGATAAATTAAAACTTGGTTAGTTACTCTGTTAATGTTATTTATGTTGTACTAATGCTTATATTTATGTTTATTAATGTCAGTAATGGGAACCTTAATGTAAAGAGTTGCCTGTACATCTGGCTAAATAATGCTGAATCGCTTCAGTGATCATTAGCGTAGTTAAGATTTGTTGTCGTCTTGCATTGTGCATTGATTTCGTACTATTTTTTGACCCCCACCCCACGCCCCAGCCCTGCCCTCCCCTCTTTCTGCAGTGGGCCACATTCCTGCATTTCACAGCCATAAACAACTATTACGCTAATGGCTAGAAAAATCATTATAAGGTGAACATCTGTGGAGCCCGAGCAGCTGGTTAAACAGGACAGTTTAGTAAAGCAGTTGCCGATTGGCGGGGCTTCATTCGCATCAACACGGATCGCTTTTAGGTTCGTTAAGCCAAAGGAGGACAAAAAACAACCAAGAAAAAAAAAAAAAAAAAAAACGAAGAAATGAATGAAAATGATGCAATGGAGAGAAAAAAAAAAGAAAAAGAGTCCAAATTAAACGAAACACATGGAAACATTTAGCCCTTGACTGCTATGATGTTTTGCCCCGTTTTTCCTTTGTCCCAACGTCTCCTCGGTTAATTCCCTTTCATTTCTCCAACATCGGATTTAAGGATGTTGGTGAAAAGGTGGCTAAACTGTCAAGGAAGGGAAAAAAGTTTCTCTGATCATAAATCACATAATTACAAAGCCCAGAACAGAGGAACAGACTTTAAACAAAAAAGAAAAGAAAAAAAAGAAAAGAAACCTGTTTCCCACCAGAGCTTTCACTTCAATCAGTAAACACAGGAGTCCTCGAGGCGGGCAGAAAGGTCGAAAAGTGATGTGGATTAGCGCCATTTTTTCATTCTACCAATCCAAATCAGTGTCTGGTGCTAAGTGAGGTCTAGGGTACAGATAAAACAATAACAAACAAGTAATATTGAAAGGACAGTAGCGGAGCTTGCAGAACGTATACATGAGAGTATACAGTATGCGGCTGCTAATGCTACTTAGCTAAAAACGATTTGATATCATGCAAAAACAATTCGCCTGGTGAAAGCGGCAACGTAAAAGATCTCAGTATACGAAAAAAGAAGCGTTCACGTCATGTAGAATTTCATTACGATCACCTAAAGTGGTATTAAACCTGCGGCTTCGCAAACCTCGGACAAGAAGCAAACAAGAGTGAGTTGTAAAAAACAAAAGGGAGGAATTTTAAAACAGTTTTTTCAAAACACGATCGAATTAGCAGGAATCGCTAACATCATCCGATTCCATCAGAGGATCCATGACACAGATGACGCATTTACGCCACATTAGCCCGGCAGTAGTTTAGTTATTGCTAATCACGTTGCAAACACTGCTATAATGCTAAGCGAAAAAAAGTTTTCTGTTAAAAAATGGTGTCAAATTTCACAGCATAATTTAAACCATAGTGCTACTACGTTGTTATAACTTATTTCAAACCCAGTTGTTTTTACAACAACCGTTCATTTTAGCTCGCTAGCTCGTAGCTACAGTACGTTTACTTCCTGATCCTGAACATCCAGCTACATTTTAACCACCGTATAAATTTTTCTTTTTTAAAGATATGTGTGAGACTTCTGAATAAAAAGATTTGTTTAATTTTAGCATAGCTGGTACAAGTTAGCTGGCTTGTTTAATTGTTGTTTTGTCTTCTATAAAAATGTCTTTTGGATAGCGTGTGTGGTTTGTGGCAGCCGCTAACTAAACTTGTGGCTGATACGAGACTGTTATAATCCTAAACCACTCACGAAAGCAATTTTATAAATCCATAGTGTCCGTGTGCCGCGGCACAGATTCAGAATAATAATAATAATAATAATAATAATAATAATAATAATAATAAGTGGGTTATTCCTTTTATACCACTCCACTTTGCCAATTATTACAGTTTTTAATTTATTCATGTAAAAACACATCATACTTTTTTTTTTTATAGGCTTCCAGTTATACTTAATGTAGCTAATGGAACATCCACAAATCAAGTTACTTCCTGCTATCACTTACGTTATAGCAGCTACAGTATAAACACTCGTTCCTGTCCCAGCCTCTCTTTATTCCTGTTTCTTCAAGCAATTGAGAAAAAAAAACAAAACAGCTTGTAATGCTACCAAGAAACTAGCAAGTGTAGATCCTGAAGACTTTCCTCAAGGCAGAAAACTTACTGTTACAGACTGCTGACACTGGAGACTCCTTCCATAAATGTTTAAAAACAAAAACCTTCACCATATCAAAGATTATACAAAGATTTTTTCTTTTGTTAATTAACAACATGCTTGATTAATTTGTTGATTATTAGCCTTAGTTTATGTGGCGTGTCTGACATACGAGTCCCTGCGAATGAGCTGTTACTATAGAAACAATAGTGTATTAGAATATATTAGAACGAGAGCATTAATATAAAACCTATGGTTTATATCGCAGCCAGAACAACTATCAGAGTTGCCTTCCGATTAAAGAATTCGACAGCGCTAACGCTCAATAAACAAACTGAAAAGAAAATGTCCTGGCCTGTTTTTCTTATGATAATCAGTCATTCTCGCGCTCTCTCTCTCTCTCTCTCTCTCTCTCAAAAATGCCGCAGAAAGTGTAAACTTATTGCAAAGTGTTTTCTCTTTTCCCTGAATTAAAACACAATGAAGTCTAAATTACTCTACAGTCAGTGGTAAAAGCTAAGTTTTATTTATTTATTTAAAAAAATTTTTTATTGCAGTTGGCTCAATATTGGTATGTGACCTGCTTTGCTGTCTCTTTTGTTTGGACAGTGACATTTTCCAACCACAATGGAACTGTAAGTGAACTAAATACCCAGGAGAGGACCTCCAACCAGCCCTCATAAACATTACTGACCAACAAAACCTACAATTTCAGCCTTTTTTTCTTCCTGCCTTCTCTCTCTCTCTCTCTCTCTCTCTCTCTCTCTCTCTCTCTCTCTCTCTCTCCGTGTGTGTGTCTGTCTTTCTCCCCGCCCTCCGTACTCCCACACTCTTTTTGTCATGGGCATGGAGGCATGAAAATGGGCTCCCAAATGGGGATACTTAGAGAGAGAGAGAGAGAGAAAAAAATCTGCCTGGTCTGCCTAATCAACTCGCACAACAATCGGCGGATTGTTCCGGAAGGCTTGTGACACAAAACCTTGTCTTGCAACATTTGCGCTGTAATTAGCAAGTACTTAATGTCATGCGTGTCAGAAGTGGTTGTGGCGCAGTGAATCGGAACCATGCGTAAACGTGTGTGTGTGTGTGTGTGTGTGTGTGTGTGTGAGAGCATACACTCATCTTCATATCCACTGCATACTATATGCTTGCATTTTCAAGCAAAGCACCGATACCGCGTGTTTGTAGAAAGAAAGACAGATGGGGACATCGCAGTGAATCCCGAACAGGCCTCTTGTTGATGTATTTACCTCTCTGAAACGTAGTCTTTGTGGATTAATTGGTTATGTATGCGGCTCTAGAAGGATGCCCGTACAAACACATAAATATTTCTTGAGACTCGACCCCCTCCTGACCAAAAGTTCAGCTGAAAGTATTTATCTCGGCTGGGCTCTACGTTCGGTTCCTTTTGAAGCTTTTTGGCTTAAAAAAAAAAAAAAAAAAAAAAAAGGGATGAAACCTCAACTCATAACTCCAGGGCTCAGCTCTCAGAAGAAATGCAGATGGGATCGTAAAGCGGCGTCCACTGCACTTACTTTTCATAAAGCTGACTTACTGGGTTATTAAGCTTCAGCATGTTCACTGTAAAGCAGAGCGTTAATTCTGTATACTCGATCTATTTCTTCGAGTTCTAGCGGATGATTCATGTGTTATCTTATAAATGTGACTGAATCGGAATCTCTCTGTGTGAACTATGAGCGTTAATTTAAGCAAACTTGCCTGGAATTAACAGAAAAGCATTCAAAGTGTTCAAACTCAGCACCGTCGAGTTGTTAAACGTACGAAGGATGAAAGAAAATCGGCGACTCTCTATGTTTTTTTTAAAATCATGAGCAATCATGGCTTCTGTAGCAGATCGTCTGTGTATCCAATCACATGCGTTTATGCAAATCATGTAGCTGAAGGTAGCTCACCGAGAAAGGGAGGAGTTTACCAACGTTGGTAGGTTTTTTTCTTTCATTACTCTTCTGGTCTGAATAGTGAAATGAACAAACGATTAACGATGTTTCAGAGTCTGTGACTGCTAGTCAAAACCGGTTACGTGAAGTGACAGCGCAAACAAAAACATCGCCACATCAAACTATTTTACTCTTTATAGCCACGAGGAGTTGAGCATTACACAGGAACTGTTGCCACCGTTCATTCATGTTGCTTTTGTAAAGAAGGAATTTCCTGAACTCTACCTTCAATGCCTAAAGATCATTCAATTAAAAACATAACTCTAATCGTTAAAAAGCCAAAGCTTAGAGCAGACTGGGAAACGAACTTTCTGCTCCGAGTGTGATCGATCGACGAGTCGACAGCTTTGTTCTCCCACAATGTTTTCAGAGATAAGACATGAGAGAGGCACGATTCAAACACAAACCCAACTGATACTCATCAGTAAGCGCATTCATGCTCGGTGTATTAAAGTCTGTCGTACTGCGGTGTTTTATTGGACATGAAAAGAAGACGGATTGTTTACAGAAAGCAGACACCCCAGGCGTCCATTTCATAAATGCTTTAAAACCATTTTACACACTGTTTATATGAGAACAGGGCCGTGAAGTGAAGTTTGCAGGGATCCGGCCCGAGTAGCACTCGGTTTCTTGGCGGATACTGAAAACGTAGCACCATATAAATCACAGTGAGAGAAAAGAGAGAGAGAGAGAGAGAGAGAGAGAGAAAGACAGAGAGACAGACAGATAGAGAAAGAGGGCTGCAGAGCCCGGGTCAGCTTGATGGTTATACAGAGAGAGAGAGAGACAGATGGAGAGAGAGACAGAGAGAAAGACAGAGAGAGAGAGAGAAAGAGAGACTGATGGAGAGAGAGAGAGACAGACAGAGAGAAAGAAAGAGAGACCGATGGAGAGAGACAGACAGACAGACAGACAGAGAGAGAGAAAGAGAGAAAGACAGAGAGAGAGAGACAGAGAGAGAGAAAGAGAGACTGATGGAGAGAGAGAGAGACAGACAGAGAGAGAGAAAGAGAGACCGATGGAGAGAGAGAGAGAGAGACAGACAGAGAGAGAGAAAGAGAGACAGACAGAGAGAGAGACTCTTCATTAACATTAACACAGTATCACTCTACAGAAACTGCTACTATCATTTACCTTTTCCATGTCTTTACCATTGTTCTCTTTTTTTTTCATTTGTTTGCAGTGTTCTTTTCTCTTGTGTGTATGTGCACTGTGTATGTTTTTTTTTTAAAGTGTTTTAAAATATATTAAATGTGTATTAATCAATGCTTTGGCAACATTGTGGTAAATCAGTCATGCCAATTAAGCTCATTTAAATTGAACAGACAGAGAGAGAGAGAGAGAGAGAGACAGACAGACAGACAGACAGAGAGATACAGACAGAGAAAGTCAGACAGAGAGAGAGAGAGAGAGAGAGAGAGACAGACAGATGGAGATAGAGAGAGACAGACAGAGAGAGAGAAAGAGAGACTGATGGAGAGAGAGAGAGAGAGACAGACAGAGAGAGAGAAAGAGAGACTGATGGAGAGAGAGACAGACAGAGAGAGAGACTCTTCATTAACATTAACACAGTATCACTCCACTGAAACTGCTACTATCATTTACCTTTTCCATGTCTTTACCATTGTTCTCTTTTTTTTATTTGTTTGCAATGTTCTTTTCTCTTCTGTGTATGTGCACTGTGTATGTTTTTTTAAAGTGTTTTTTAAAATATATTAAATGTGTATTAATCAATGCTTTGGCAACATTGTGGTAAATCAGTCATGCCAATTGTATGGTAGACAGGTGGTAGAGCGGGTTGTCCACTAATCGTAGGGTTGGGGGTTCGATTCCCGGCCCACATGACTCCACATACCGAAGTGTCCTTGGGCAAGACACTGAACCCGATGGCAAGTTAAGTTGCCCCCGATGGCAAGTTAGTACCTTGCATGGCAGCTCTGCTACCATTGGTGTGTGAGTGTGTGTGTGAATGGGTGAATGAGACACAGTGTACAGCACTTTGGATAAAAGCGCTATATAAGTGCGCCATTTACCATTTAGATACAGACAGAAAGAAATACAGACAGAGAGAGGGAGAGGGACAGACAGAGAGAGAGGGAGAGACCAAACGAGACAGACAAAGAGGAAAAGACAGAGAGAGAGGGAGAGACAGACAGAAAGAGACAGACAGAGAGAGAGAGGGACAGACAGAGAGAGAGAGACAGACAGAAAGGGGGGGGTGGGACTGCAGAGCCGAGGTCAGCTTGACGGTCACACAGAGAGGCCGTGACCCCGGGGTGAGAGGCTGTTATCTGACCTGAGGTGCCACTTCCCTCCTGATTAGATCTTTGTCTGCTGGAATGTGTGTTTAGTGACGGCGGTCAGCGAGATCACAGGCTCGGCCGTTCCATCTAATGAGTCACATGGGCAGAACTGCTGCTCTCAGAGATCCATCAGCACCTCGGACGCATTCGACACACAACCCGCAACAGTCGTGCACTTCAGCGCTGCCATACTCTGAACCACACGACCTTTCATGTTCTCATGTGATAATTAAACTCCTTTATTGGCCCATAAACGTTCGTTAACACTGGAAAATGAACTAAAGAGGAAGTTGTCAATGGAAAAGTGACCTGTGATTTATAATAATAATAATAATAATAATAATATCTCCACTTTGGATTTACTACATTACTGTGATTTGATTATTATCGTAAACAAGTAGCACTCCGGATTGTCTCTATACATGCTGTTATGAACTTACGTTTAGTAGGATTTTGGTTAATTAATATTCCCACAAAATCAGGAATAATGAAGATAAGATGTAGAGTAGGTGCATGTTCCAATGTTTTTAGAGCCAAATTAACGGCAAACTGCTGGAAACTCGGCTTCCTGATAATTCAGTGTAATTACAGGCTTGTGTCGGAAAATGCTCAATATGTGGCAAGGAATCAAAGCTCAAAGCTCTGGGCTCTTTAAACGAGTCGGGGGGTGTACAGCTTTCGGCCCCTGGGCTGATTTCAGCAGGGGTAAATAAAAAAAGACCCTTTTCTTAAAGCGGTTAGCTAATTAAACACGTAGGAACTCTGAGTCAATGCACTCAAGATGGAGAGTGAAACCTTTTTTTTTGTAGTTTTTTATATATATATATATATATATATATATATTTTTTTTTCAAAATGTCAAGGAGTATTGAGTAAGAAAATAATTCCACATGATCACTCTTAAACCTCAATGTCTTCAGGACAAACAGATCATGTATAAACATGCAGGACTCTAAGTTTACCCTGAAGTTTAGTGTTCTGGCCCAGGAAGCTGGCGTGTTTATGCTCTGTTTTTATGGGGCACGGCGAGAAGAAAAAAAAAAAAAGAAGAAAACTTGGACAGCGTGCTGGGAAAAAGAGGCTCATCTGAACGGAAACGGCGCAGGCTCGCTCGACTCACAGCTCGATGCGAACAGTCGTGTCCTCCATGTCTAGAGCCGAGGCCTTTTTCCAATCGTCGACGCCCTTCACGGTTCACATCTCTGAGCGTCCACCCTCGCTGACCCACACACACTTCTTTCAAAATGTTGCCACTCCATAAATATTGAATCGACTCCGAGCGTTCAGCGTGCTTGAAGTCGGAAATTGGACCTAGTACGAGTCATGTTGTCTGCGTGGGCGTGTGAGAATCACGGCAGTAAAAAAAAGCCCGTCATTCGGTCCCGGGTTTACAATCTCTAAAAAAATAATAACGCTGGTTTTAAGGTACAAACTCTTGTCACATAAATACGTATAGGAACGATATTAATGTCGCGTAGAATTCCTAAAGATCTTAAAGGAATACTCCAAGATTTTTATAAAGGGATTTCTTTCCCTGTATTGAAAAATCTAACAAATAAACAAACAAACAAACAAACAAACAAACAAACAAACAAACAATCTGATTACCCAATACTCATGCACAGTATTTATAAAAGAATTCTAGGGGCAGATGTTAAATTATAATGATTCAAGGGGCAGTTGTTAAATTTGGTCTTCTAATATTTATGTGTATACAGTATTTCTGTATAATTCTTCCTTTTAGAGATGGGACTACTTTTTCACAGGGAAAAATGTGTTAAATGTTACCCGTGCATGCAGATAACCACAGAACGTTTCGATTCGAATCCATCCATCCATCCATCCATCCATCCATTCCCTGTATCGTCTATCTTACACAAGGTCACGGAGAGCCTGGAGCCAGGGAACTCCCAGGAAACTCAGGGCACAAGGCAGGGAACACCCTGGACGAGGTGCCAGCCCATGTCTGTGGACTGGTGGAGGAAACCGGAGTACCAGGAGGAAACCCTCGAAGCACGGGGAGAACATGCAAGCTCTGTGCACACGGGGTGGAGGTGGGATTTGAACCACCGACTCAACGAGTCTAACCGTATGAGAAATTTTGACAGCAACATGGTTGGATTTCATTCCATTTCACACAACGCTAGCTCTTTCCCTAACCGTGCAGTTCTGAATTTTCAAAGCTTATTACCATGTTGCATTTCGGTCGTAATCAAGCATGGACACCACAAAACCACATCACTATGAGTAACCAGAATGACTTCTTTTTACTCTATTGTTCCCAGCGGAATATGCTGTTTATAGGAAAATAATCAATGAGTTACCGTCACCACCAATAACATCACATCCTGAAGTGTTTTATTACTCATACACATCAATGTACCAACAACAACAATGTTTATTTTTTTATTAAAGAACATGTGGTCCCAGTTCTCACTTATGTTATAGCAGCTATAAACGGTCATTCCTTCATCAGCTGCTTTTTTTTCCCTCTCTCTTGAATTTAATAAGACATAAAAACACAGCTTGTCATGTTACTGAGAAACCACAAAGCGTAAACTCTTTAAAGCTACAGGTTTAAAGCGCTGACTCTGGAGACTCCTTCCGTCTCCTTCCGTCTCCTTCCGACTCCTTCCGCCGTATCAGTGATTACACATTGTTTTAATCCATTTATGTGAAGTCCCTTTGAATGAACTGTTATTAAAGGAACTATAAAGTATTACAACGAGCGCGTTAATATAAACGCGTGATTTCTGACCAATCAGAATCGAGAGTTCGGCGGCGCCGTGGTATCGAGTGATTTCTCTCATATCTGAGTCATGTAGTTTAAACATTCATTGATGGAATTCAGTAAACCGCCCTTGGATTTCCTTTTGGAAGTGAGTTTTGAGTAAACATGTCGATTTATTATTTTTTTTCTCCTCAGTGCCGAAATGTATGTCATGTATGAAATGAAAGTATGGTATTTTTATTTCGTTTGTACCTGTAGAGCATCTTCAGTCCTGACGGTGTAACAGCTCGGAGACGGAGCCGTCCATCTGATGTCTGATCGTGGCAGGCACACGGAAAAGCACGAGCAGGCTCGTCTTTTGCTGTGCACACACTCTTTCTGTCTCGTTCCTCCCCTGCTGTTTAGCTTATTAAAGACAAGCGTCCCCTGGAAACAAAGGGTAGCTTGATGTTTCTTCTTGGAAGCCCTGGTGCCATTCAGTCTTGCTATGCTTTCCCTAGTGCCTCGGCCTGGTTTACCACAAATGTGCCTGCGATTGAAGAGTCAGTGCCTCAGTCATCGACCTGACACGAGGATCCTGTACTGACTCACGAATGCGGTTACTACAAGCAATGGGAGAACGGTTTTGTTCTGACGATGGGCAAAGCTGGTGTAGGATGAGAATTTTTAACATTCTTGAAAAGGTCTTTTTGTTCCTTTTTTTGGGACGGTTAAAAAAAAAAAAAAAAAAAAACAACCACCGTTTCACGGTGTCAAACTTAAATATAGAGTTGTTTTAGCAGAGCTGACTACACAAACTATTTGCGTCTATACTTGAACTAGGGATTTGCTTGAATTCTGTCTCTAACTGGTTTTACGCTTCAAGAATACAACAGTCGTTTAAGATTATTACCTGTCAAACTGTATGAGATGATTTCAATGTAATCAGTAATCACATTGTAATCAATTGTACCAACATGCGATAATACCTTATCTTCTTCCTGTTCTCATGGCAGTAGCTCTATGTGCGTCACCCACCTGGATTTCTACAGCTCGTGCCGTCCACACCTGATGTGTCTGGACTCGCCGAGTGGCACGACGTCACCCGCTTATCTCTGCCTGTCATCAAAGCCCTCTTGTCCCCCCTCAGCCCTGCCTGCTCCCCACCTGCCTGGTGGTCCTGAGCTCTGGCGCCGTGAACAAAGCTCTGCTTGTGAACCTCTGAGGCGCTTTCATCAGCAGCGGAATGAATGACTGACTCCTTCGGAGACCTTCTGAGTTCTGTGAGCTTCATGTATTGTACAGTATGTAGGCAATGTGTGAAAACTGTAACCGTAATCTTTTAAGCTGGTTATTTATTTACGAATAGGATGATTAGCGGTGGATGTGTCGAGCCAGAGGCGGCTGGATGTAGGTGTTGAGCGTGTTTATTTACGGGTTTCCAAAAATCATATACTTAATCCACTTTCCAAGCATTGGGCAAGTTATAATGATCCATAAATAACCATAAACAAAATGACTAGAAACTTGTGTTGCTACATTCCTTTAAAAATTACATTCAAATGCTTAAATACTTAACATAATTGGTAATCAAATGCTTCTGAATATTAGCAGAACGAGACAAAAAAAACCCAAAAAACCCAAACAAACACACAAAGCGAAAATTTGAAGGCAACATGATCATTTTATCTGATATTTTTGGTTTATTTCCACACAGTAACGTTTAGCTACATTTGACATTTTTCATGCTACTTAATATCCATGTAAAAATCCATTCTCAACTCCTCTTCAGGAAAAAAAAAAATCTTCACACAGTTATGCTATATCTCAAACAGCTTCCTATTCACTATATATGCTCACTACAGTACACGTGTACATCATAATGGTGGTTTAGGACCTACCTACCTAGTTAATAGTGTTCAGAGTGTTCAAATATGTTGTAAATACTTAGCTGTATGTTTATATGTAATGTTTTATGACACATACATGATGCATAATTTGAAAAAAATATATAAATAAATAAAATATGAGGCATACTTCTATTCCAAAACTCATTTGTCCAAAACGTTACGCTTACTTTAGGCTGCAGAAAAGTAAAACACTGGATCTTAAATACATTTTAATGCTTTAGACCATGTAAATATTACGACAATGTGACTAGTATTGAAATAGCAAAATTGTGAGAAAACAGCTGTACTAGAAACTAGACTTGATTAGGAAACAAGATTGAAAGTCACCTGGAAACACAGTACAAAGGGCTCAATTCATGAGACCAATAAAAAAAAACTAATTACAAGAAACAGGTGTGAACAAAACCAGCCACAGGTGCGAACAGTAATCATGAGGTGAAGACAAGACAGAACTGGGGCAAGACCTGGAGAAAACAGTTCAGTCCCTCCAGGATGTCGCGATTTTACGATCGCAGAAATGAACGCAAAATCAAGCAAACGCCGCAATATTCAGATGGGCTTGCAATCTTTCAAAATGAAAAGTCATGTGACGTCATCACAACACGCGTTCAGCGAAAGCCGTCTTCGATTCACGCGTGTCAAACACGAGTACAGCTAAAAGGTCTTTTACCAACAAACATCGCTGCGAAAGACCGTGCAAAACAACTTCGTGCGATTTAAATTTTGCCGATTCAAGTAGTTTCCAGGCAAAAAAAAAAAAAAAAAGAACAATAAAACTCACAAATTTTGAAAAGAGAACCGCAGCAAAATCGAGCGTTTTCGGCTGCGACAATCACGGAAAAAAAAAAAAAAAAAAAACTCTACGAAATCCTGTACGGACTGGATGGTGTACACCTGACCCACTTCACAGATTCTGACATCATAAATATGCGGATATGTGACGAAAGGAGGAAATGAGAAGGTTCATTCTCCTGAGGTGAGCGCACGAATGGCCGAAACAGTGCCGGAGACGGCTGGAAGTGAGTAACGTTATCCGTAAACCGCCACGTTGAATTCAAACCTGTTTGCAAGTGTTAAGAGTGTTGAAGTAGCAGATCTGTTCACAATGGCGTGTCGTCCGAACTTGAGTCATCAGTGTCCCAACGTGTAGTGAACCAGGGTCCTTAGCAGCGAACCCGGTGTACACGAACCTGGGACCTGGTTGAGACCAGGACTATTTCCTGTTGCTGTTTATTGCGTGGGCAAACAACTTCCCCAGTCCTGGGCATGCCTGGATCTGTGCTCTTTCTCACAGTACCCGTCAGATCTGTGCATTATTCATGTCTCGGGTTAGTTCAGTCAGATTCCCATTATTCTGTGTGTGAATGCTAATGTTAATGTGAGCTGGGCTATATTCATTATATTTCATTTCATTGTTGGCCTGCGTCCGTTTGGTTAGCTGTAATAAAACAACGCTGGAGGCGTAGTGTCTACGTTATCGGTTCACTTGCTTAAAGTCAAATCAAACTTCACGACGGCAATCACACACTCACGTTCAAACTCCATTTCTGAAGCAACCTCTTTAACATTTGTACATTAATCAAAATGTATTTTTTTTTCCTTTTAAGTATCAAATTGTTTTTAAGATACTTTGCAACCTTGTGATTCTTTTCATTTCCGGAGCGTTGTGTACAGTATGATCTGAAAAATTAGGCACAACCTGCAAATGATTACATAATAACCTGCCACAGAACCTACATGCTAAGCTACTCAACAAGCTAGCTAAATGTTAAAGAGGATAGTTTGATCATTTCGTGCTACATAATTCGTGTCATAATACGGTAAACGGATTAAAAAAAACGCGTGTAATTGTTCATATTACGTGACGTTTTCTGTAGGAGGACATTAATTTAACATTCATGGAAGGAGTCTCCAGTGTCGGTGCTTTGTCCATTAGCAATCAGAGGTAAATCTGTACTGTTAAGTTTTCTGACGTTTTTAGTACGCTGCATGTTTGTTTTTTTTTTGTTGCTTTTTTTTGTCTTATTAACTTCAAGAGAGAGAATAAGAGAGTTCAAAACAAACTTGCTTGGCGTTCCTGAACATAAGACTGTAACTATGAATGGATAAAAGTACAATGTATTGTTCTTTAATGACTAATTTAGTCTTTAGCAAACCGCCTCGGTATTCAGAGAAGCAAAACACTTCAGAACGTGCTGTTATGGGAAAATAATCCAATAACGCGTCACGGTCGTTGATTATTTTCCCATAATAACACTCCCTCCAAGCGTTTTATTCCTTCACGTATTATTCATCACGTGAATTACGGGTCGCTTTAATGCTAGCTAGTACACTATTCGGTTGAAGGGCGAACAAACACAGGATGCAATTCATAACACTCAGGTGTTAAAACGTGATGTTATTTTCACCAGACTTTTTTATTTTATTTTCCCTCCTGAGTGTTCTTTTCCTTTTCCGTTCCACCGAGCGAGCAGTGCCCTTTTTACCCCCACCTTGGTCAAGAGGAAATAACTGTAACATTTATTTTTCTGCTTCTCACCA
Organism: Stegophilus panzeri; assembly: GCA_024331685.1. Lineage (NCBI taxonomy): Eukaryota > Metazoa > Chordata > Actinopteri > Siluriformes > Trichomycteridae > Stegophilus > Stegophilus panzeri. The sequence goes on from JANDJT010000103.1 coordinate 20,450,698, forward strand.
TTGTTTTTATTGGTCTGGGGTCTCGGCCCCGTGAAAAGCCTTGGCTAGCGCGTTGCACCGTGAGAGCGCGCTAAGAAGGCGGTTCTCCTGTCCCGCACATTCTCTCACTCTTTCACTCACACACACACACACACACACACACACACTTCTGCTCCATGTTTTTTCCCCTTCCCCCTGTCATGTAAATATTGAGGAGGCGATGACTGATCCAAGCCATTAAAAGCCCTCGAGCTGTGCTATACTACAACATTATTGTTCTTCGGTTCTAATTCACTTCGCATTTACTTTTCCACCAGACCACATTAAAAGGCCAAACAGGCCCAAGCTTGAAAGGAGCTCTGTGTAAAGTGTCGGGTGAAGCGTAAAATCCTGATTAATGGTGCGACTTGACAAATTAGCCGATGAAGGACACGGTCGCAAGAAACATCGTCACACCCGTGTTGGGTCTTTTCCTGTTCCATGGCTATGTTTGTTGAGCATTAAGAGAGTCAATGCAGCTCTGGTGTGAGTTATTGACTTTTAGATTAAGACACTTGTCACTGGAATTCTTCATTCAGACTTTGTCCTAGGCTTAAAGAAGCCCCCTGAAATCAAAACGAGCTTTTTGTACCTGTTCCTTTGGCTACGTCCACGTTAGATCTGAAAACCGCGTCTCCGTCTACACTGGCGTCTTCCAAAACATTTTCCAAAAACTGAAAATTTTTCCGAAAACGCTTACATCCTTATACTGTGCACGCGTGAAAACGTAAGACGCTCCGGCTTGCGTCATTTCCGTCAGGCGTTTATTTACTTCTCGTCGATTTGTGAGGCTTTTTCAAATTTATCCACTTGGGAGAGAGTTTTCGGATAGATCCACTTTCGCTGGACAAAAACGCCGTCTCGGTGTGGACGGAAAGCAAAAATGTAGAGTTTACAAACCGATCAAGATTAACGTGGATGTAGGCTTAGTGTTATTACACTGATATGACGGTATATTAAAAATAGTGTGATATTGTATCTTGGATTTTTAATTTTTTTTAATTTGTCGTTTCCAGGATAATGATTCAGAATTTTCTGATGACTCATCCTGTACTAGTGTTGAGTTCGTCCAATTAAATTAGCTCTTGAATGTATATGTCCCACCCTAGCGGTTCATTGGTTCATGGTTCATTAATGCCTTTTTGGCTACGTGTTGATTCCGTCTTTATACACAATAATGGGCTTTTCAATCAGTAGCAGTCGGTGACATACAGTATATAACTGTTCAACAAAACAGAAATATTGCGTTTGAAATAAACCCTTAAAAATGACTTTTATGAGACTTTTATTTAAGGTGTACAGTGTAAATAAATGAACGAGGAAAAGGCAACGAAAAATCTATTAAATCTGCTTCCAGAGTTTGTAATCGCCATTTTAAAAAACCCCCAAAAAAACATTAAAAATGTATTTTTTAAAAAATGTAAAAAGATATCAATATCTCAGACCACAATATCAACTTTATATCGTCATATCTTCCAGCCCTAGCAGGTCCTTCAAGACATAATTTTAGGATATTTTAATAGTCCAGTAACGAAATATCTGGTCAATCCTGTCTAACGTTTCTGACAGATTATTCTATTACTCTCAGGTTTCCCTCCTTAACCTCGATCCACACCTTAACCCATCGAAACATAGCCCTGATCCTTAGCTGCAGCATTAAAGATAACCCCGATTCGAGTCCTGGTCAGCCCTGAGCCGAATCATATTTAATCGTTTTATTTTAACCTGACTGTCCGTAGAGCTCTGCGAGGACCTCGAGGATCCCTGAGGGCTTTCCTACAGTACTGCACGTTTCACGCCTTAACCGAAGCAATAACATTTTTTCAAGCTGTCAGCTGTCATTAAAATCGGTTGGGATCACTATTTAACGGATCTTAAATGATTTTATTACCCGCCATTAAACTGGGAGGTTCCGCGAAGCTGAGCCTGAGCGTGTCTGGAATTCGGGACTCGAATTGAACGTGGAAAATGTGGATCTGCCTCGGGGAGGTTCTCACCCTGCAAGCTGGGGGCTCTCTGATGGTTCTTTAATTGAATTAAGGGTCACAATGTTCACCTTTTCCAAAGGGTTTTTATTTTCCTGAAAGAGGCCAGTTTGTGGTATGAAACATTATCACTTCACCTTTGACTTGTGTACATTTCCCCCTTCTATCAGTCAGAGACCATGTTTACCACGAACCCGGTTCCACATGGATGAATGATAACGTCATCGATTATACCACACTATATGAAGAGCCCTCCGTTTTGAACATAGGTCAATCATAATAGCATAAAAAACATCCCCAAGCCTCAAGTTCTCAACAGGTTTAGCCATGGCCCATTGTGAAATAAATGTATATACACCTAATCGCACACAAAAAAAGTTGGTGCTGTTGGAGGAAAGGTGGATAGAAATGAGTTACCGTAACTTTCTGCAGAAATCCTTCGTATTCCTACTCAACCCTAAACCTCTTCTGGAAGACAGAAGAATAAATGAAGTTATTATTAATATAAAAAGCTTGATACACTGAGAACAAGTCAATCTGATCAATCTTTTTGCTAAATTTAAGGAATAAAACACTTTAAATCAACGACAGGGTGATTATTTTCCTATAACCGCACATCCTAAGCATTTTATTCCCCTTATACCACAACAATTTGAGAATGATTACAATTTTTTTTTTTTATTTAGTAAAGAATGACATCATATTTTTTGTCCATTTAAAGTTGCATTAAATGTTGTGGATGGTCCACAAAAACGAAACAAAACAAAAAGTTCCTGTTCTTAAATACTTACTATACTTACATGTATAAACAAATAGTTCTCTCACCAGCCTCTTTTTCCTCTCTCAAAGTTAATAAGCCAAAAAAACAACAACAAAAAAAACCAAAGTACCACAAAAGCGTAAACTCCGCTGTCCTGAAGACGTCGGAAAACTTAAAGTTCCATCTTTACCTCTGACCGTTACAAAGTGCCGACACTGGAGACTCCTTCTGTAAAACGTTACATAAATGTCTCCTTAGAGAAAACGCCAGCATGTCGAGTTGTTTCTATAGAAACAACAGTGTTCACGCACTACTGTGAGAGAAAATGAATCAACACTATTGTATCTGACCAATCAGATTCGAGTAGGAAGTCACATGATCCTTATCAGTAACAGAATAGAAATTGAGTTGAACTATTATTATTATTATTATTATTATTATTATTGGAAACATTGAGAAAAATAACATAAAATTCCAAAATATCAATGCATGCACAATGTATTTTATTAATTATTACTTAATTCTTTTTGACATTCGTATTCAACAAGGTGCATTTCTAAAAGTGTAATACATTTGCATATTATTCTTTCATATACACAGTAAAAAATGCTATTAAAATGAAAAATTAAGCGCTGTTATTTCAACGGATTAATGTTTATAACATGCTACAAGGTCATTTTCCTGACAACATGAATCTCAGTTGTCCAACCCCTTCATCAAACCACACACCCCACCCTGACTTTCCCATGGTTCTCCCCAGGTTTAGAAAAAGCTACAGTGTCTACAATGGCTCTCCATGCCCAGAGTGACACGTTATGTTTTTCCTAACAGCGACACACACACACACACACACACACGGCGCAGTCATTTCCTGGTTGGCTACAGATACGCATCAACGTGAGGTTGTTACACGATCCACATGGCCCTCTGACTTCCTTGTGCAAACAGTGCCATGACAGCAGAGGTCAGAACCGGACCCCGACTCCAGAACTCCACATCTCCCAGGAGCTGCACGGGCATACGAGGAATCCAGCTAAGGTTTCCGCACATGCTTTCTGTCAGGTTGAACGGAATTTTTTGTACATTTAGGGGGGAAAAATGAAGGACCCTGTATAATATTTCCCAAAGCTCAGATCCAAATAATATTTTGAGGTCGATTTTGGGTCAACACTTTAAAATGACTTGCACTATGAGCACCACAAACCTTGTACAGCCTTAACCCTTTAACATCCTCATCAAGAAAAAAAAGCAATGGAAAATTGCTTTCTTTGCATTTAAAAAAAAAAAAAATTATTTCCTCAGGGACACCAACAGTCAATGTTAATTTTTTTTTTTAGTATATGCCTAGTATTATAAGTCACTTCATGGGAAAAGATATAAATACATCTACCAAATACCAAACACTTTTAATAAAAGTCCAATCAAACCCAGAGTTGGATGTCTGGAGTGACTTTCTTGCTGCTAACTTCCTGTAAGGAGACGAACTGAAAAGGCACACTATTTCAAGACACAGCGACATTTAGTGAATGTCTTTAACATAACATACCTAAACCGAGTGGTAGAGATGGCTCAATCAGGCTGAGATAAGTTCTCAAAATGTGCTCTACCAAACAGTCGAGAAGAAGGTTAGAGTATAGAGACACACTGTGTATTTGTTCAATTGTTTGTGCGAATAAATAAATAAATAACCCCACCAATTTTTCGCTTCTCTTTCCCCTTTTCTGTCGAGCTGCTGGGGTTGAACGTGTCCCTGTAGAGCTGCCAGCACGGATGAGTCTGGTTAAGTTACATTAAACCATGACCATTGTGACGTAAATATGGTTTCCAATTCCTGAAGCCCAGTGGAGATAATCACAGCCTGTGAGCGGTGGATTTTTTTTTTTTTTTTTTTTTTTTTTAGGGCAAGAACATATTTTCATATGGTTCAGCGAAGCAAAAATAGACACCAATCGACATCTGAGCTTTCCCAAAGGCCTTTAGGGCTCAGCTGAGGTTGACTTAAAATGCAGTGAATTTAAACAGAAATCAACAAAAAAAAAAAAAAAAAAAAGTGTAACTCAATGCTTCTATCTGGATCTGCACATGTAACTGTTTAGCGCTCTGTATTTGGATTTGAACCGGAAGTGGGTGTGGCCTAAACCAGGAAAGGGTTGATTTTTTTGTTTTGTTTTGTTTTGTTTATTAAATATGAACCCTACCATTATTCCCTCAGAAATGGTAGAACAAAGAGTGGAAAAAACAGTGCTCATGGAAAACCAAGTTGTATCTTGTATCTGTATTTGTACAGCGCATGTCTTTGGATTGGAGTACCCAGAGGAAACCTCCGACGCACGAGGAGAACATGTCAATTCCATGCACACAGGGTGGAGGCGGGAATTGAATCCCCAACCCCGGAGGTGTGAGGCAACCGTGCTAGCCACTAAGCCTCCTCCTATCTCATGTCAAATGTTTTAATCACGTGGTCTGCTAACAAAACTTATAAATGAATGGGAGATGAGACGACGTAAAAAGCTACCGAAAAGCAGCTGCTTGCGTATCTTCTTTTATCCGTTAGCCTAGCGACAGAGAGCTCTACCTTTCAGCATGATGAACGATTGCATATTTTCCAGCTAGAGCAATGACGCAGTTGATTCATCGGTCCTTTGTCGCTGTCCAGGACGCACTGAGACGCGTTCGTGTTCACGCAACAAAAGTATGCGTCCCAGATCACCTCTGAAAGGTGGTTTGAGCGATCGGATCAGAAAGCGTCTTCGATACGATGCGTCGGACCCTGTACTTCACGCTGTCCACTTGTGATCCGATCACCCGGGAAGCATGACGTATGCGTGACTGGCACCTCATATACCTTTTCTTGGCTGACAGGAGTGGAACCCGTAGTGGCCTTCTGCTGTTGTACTGTAGCTCATCCACCTCCAGGGTTGATGTGTTCCCAGATGCTTTTCTGCTCACCATGGTTGTAAAGAGTGGTTATTTGAGTTATCGTAACCTTGGTAACAAGTAGAACTTGTTCATCAACAAGCCAGGAGGACAAGTGCGTGTTTTTGTTTTCCGCATCATTTGGTATAAACTGTAGAGTTTGTTGTAGGTGAAAACTCCAGATCAGCAGTTTCTGAAATAACCGAACCAGCCCGTCTGGCACCAGCAAAGTGATAGAGATCAGACACCCCAGCCCCCCATCCCCCCCTCCATTTTTGACATGAACATTAACTGAAGCTTTTGACCTGTATCTGCATAGTTTTATGTACTATGTATGTACTTTCTGTAATTGCTGCACATGTTGTATGTGGATTTACGTGGGTCCAGTGCCTCAATTCTAGGGAATCTATTCATCGTATATATGTGTGCACATATGTGTGTGTGTGTATAGAAGTCACCCTTAGGCTTCCAAAGCAAACCAAACCCAGGCCCGGGCCGAGGCTCAAAGCTAATGTGACACTGAGGTAAATACAATTAAGCCAGCCAGTGGAAAGGCTGGCTTATTACTGTTTATCTTTAAACCTGACTCCCTGACTCTCCAGCTGGCTCTGTGCCTGTATGCATCAAACCGTGCTTTTTCATAATGTCTTGAGGGAAAGAAAATATCAATTCTCTATGCATTTTTCCTTCCTACGCCTTTGTGATATTAAGGATAATATCCGCAAACAGTGTTTAGAAATGATCATTAAAAATGAGAGTCTGTGTTTAATCATACGAGCGTAATTATAACGAATGGATCTAAATTAGCACGGGTTTTTACGTCAATTAGTGCGGCTCGTGTGTGTTTTGGAACGTGATTTCATATATCACGTGATACCTGGAGCCGAAGACCTTTGATCGGCGCTTCTGATGTTTTTTTTCCCCACGGTTTTCGTATCTCCTATCATACTGTAAGTGACACGTTCCTATGGTAGATGAACGAACCTACAGAGAAACCCAAGCTTTCATCACGGCCTTCCTTTCGGTTCTCCTTTGAGACCCAGGCATGAAAAGTCTAACTGAGCCGCTAATGAAATAAACTTCAATATGATGGTGTAAAATAACAGAAGGAGCTCTCGGATGCCGTCTTGTCAGCGCCGCTCCTTGATCCCTGCCATCTGTTTCCGCTTATCTAATCCAGAACCAGACTCTTCTTATCCTCGAGTTCAGATTGGTGACTTTAACATGTTGGACCACTTGAAGTAGTGATAACTAGGGTTAATGAACATTAATAAACAAGAAAACAGGGTTGCGTGTTTGATTTTTTTTTTTTTTAGTACAGTAGGTCACAGATAAAGTATTTAATATTACAAGAACTGGACTACTTCTGGATTATAATCTGGATTATGTAATCCAAATAGAAAAATAACCATAGTAGAGCAGGGGGAATGAAAACGATCCTCGTCCACACTGGCGTTTCCGCTGTGTTTCAGAAACGATCTCCGTCCACACTACACAACCGAAAACGCATGTCACATGACCATTCATGCGCACTGGGCACATGCATACAAGTGTAAACACAAAGTTGGTTGCTAGTCACCGGCAGGCACAACAAACCGTGCGTGTCCACATAGGGTTTACGCTCGAAATTAGATTTGCTGCCTATCGCTCTAATCGTAGCTCGCCTCTTGCACGTGTAGGCAGCTGCGGTATTATAAAATACAGAATTTAACTGCACAATGGCTGCTAAGAATGACGACAAAGCCAGCAAAGTTTGCGGTTCAGTCTCTGTGTTGTTGTGTATACAATCGAGGTAGCGTAACGGTCATACGGTAGGGGCTTGACGAATCAGGGAAGGGTACGCGATGATCCAGAAGACCCAATCAGCGGGCGAATGTGGGCGGAGCCACGGCTTCGTTTTCAAAAGTCTTCGTTTTGTTCTGTTTACACTGAAACGCGAGCCCGGAGTTTTCAAACTAAAACGGGGTCTTCGGCGTTTCCGAAAGTCTCCGCGTTCGAGGGTCGAAAACGCCGGCTTAGCGTAGACGACAGGCGTAACCGTTATGCGTTTGAAAACGAGAACGCACTAGTGTAAACAGGGCCTGTTACTGGAGACTCCTTCAATAAATATCGGCATACAAAAATAAATAAATAAATAAATAAATAAATAAATAAAACACATTTTAAAGAATAATAATGAAAAAAAAAAAACCGTTCACGTGGAACGTTTACTAACTGTTACTATAGCAACAATCCCATATTTCATCAAGCACACTGTAGTAATATAAACCTGTGATTTGAGTTACAGCCGGAAGTACTGTCAGAGCTGCGGTTGTGGGAAATGAATCAACATGTTCTGACCAATCAGAATTCAAATATACATCTCAAATAAATGCATTATATAAAAAAAACTTACAACTCTTCATAAAACGGTAAACAGAAAAATGATATACATATATATACCTACATCTCCTAAATTAGCTCTTAGTTGTCTATATTCATTATTTAATTCAATAAGAAGATTATACTGGCATCATGAAATCTCATCTTATAATGTTTAGCCTAGATAATGACTGTAAAGGATCTACTGTTGATGCGAAAGTGTTTTTTTTTTTTTCTTTGTGTGTTGCGTGGGAAAAGTACAATTAGATAATTCACCTGTTTTTGGCACTTAAATGAAGAAGCCAATGAAGTACATGTTCCTATTTGTTTTTGTACTTTTCCAAGCGAGGCAAATAAACCGGCTAGCTCAGAAAAAGAAAAAAAAGAAAAAGAAAAAAAAAAACACCAAACAGTCATATTAAAGAAATATGCCCCCTAAGTAAATCTAAAAGATGACATTACTGATTACGCTGCATTTTACTTGTGTAATTTGTAATCAGTCCCGGTGATCTACCCAGTACACAATCATACCAGGAAATCAGGAGCTCACTTTGTCCTTGCGTGACAATAAACCTCATAGAACGAGATATCTTACTAAACACACCAGCATACACAATTTCAATCTGCGAGCCCTCAGAGGAACAGTAGACATCGCAATGATGAATCTGCGCCTCTCCGGGCAGATAAGATCCACGTCTGGCTCGGCCACTGTTTATCTCTGAAGAGGCAAAACGCGATGGTTCCAAGACGAAGATTCCTCTGTCCATGGAGGCTCAGAGAACAGACTGATAATGTCCTGATAAATATCGTGTCCTGTGAGAGAGTCCAGTGTCACCAATAAAACCTGAAATTGTACAGCTGTACTCTACATGACCGTGTAGGAAATGTGAGAAATGTTTTGTGAGAACAGAAACTGTAACATTTCTGTAGAATTTGCTTCTGTTTAAATGTCAAGCGGTATAAATGTAATGTCAAATTTAATGTCTTTTCATGTCTGAGCAACCTAGCATGTGAAGAAAAAAAACCTAGCAAATAAAAACAAACCTAGTGAGTGAACGCAAACCTAGTAAGGGATAACGTAGCAAATGAAACCAAATCTAGCAAATAAAAGCAAATCTAGCGAGTGGCGGGAAATCATGAAAGTGAAAGCTAAAGGGTCATGGGAGAAAGAAAAACTGGCAGGTGTAAGCCAATATCCAAGCAAAAGGAAACCTAGTGAATGAAAGCAAATTTAGAACATGAAACCAAAGCTAGCAAGTAAAAGCAAACCTAGCTGAACTGTACTGTACATGCTGACTAGTGAGAAGTATTTCTTTTATACCTATTTTTAACAAACTTAGCCAATAAAAACAAATCTAGCAAGTAAAATCTAATAAAGCAAGTGACAGCCAGTCCAGCAAGTGAAAGCAAACCTAGCAAGTGAAACCACACCTAGCAAATAAAGGAAAATCTTGCAAGTGACGGAAAATCTAAAAAGCGAAAGCTAACTAGGGAGCGGTGAAAAGCTAACTAGCGAGTGAAAAGTAATATAACGAGCAAAAGGAAACCTTTAGCAAACGAAACCAAAGCTAGCAAAAAAAAAAAGAAAAGAAAAGAAAAGCAAACGTAGATATTGAAAGCAAACATAGCTCGGCTGTACCGTACATGATCGAAAATGAGTGAGAAATAGTTTTTTTTTCCCCTCTTAATGTATTTTGTAAAAACAAACGTAGCAAATAAAAACAAATCTAGCAAATGAAAGCTAATATAGTAAGCAAAGGCTAACCTAGCATGTGAAAGCTACCACATGAAATAGAGTGAAACCAAACTTAGAAAGTGAAAACAATTCTAGAAAGTGAACGCTAATACAGCAAATAAAAGTTAAAGTAGTGAGCGAAAGTTAAGTCCCGCCTCTAGTCCCAAACCTAGTCAATGAAAACTCAAATAGCGAGCAAAATTGAACCGGACAAGCAAAAGGAAACCCAGCGAGTGAAAGCAAATTTAGCAAAAGAAGCCAAAGCTAGCAAATGAAAGCAAACCTTGACAGTGAAAGCAAGTCAAGCTGGACATTACTGTGTGAAAATAGTGAGAGGTTTTCTTTCTCTGAATCTTTTTTTTATTCATAACCCTCACGAGCCACCATTTTCATGGAATTAGAAGCACATTAACGCAATCTAATTAAGCAGAAAACTGTCTTTCAGCGAAGTGACTCTCTAGATCTTTCTGTCATGAAGGTTGACCAAGATGCTCTGGTCGTCTTTCGACTTTTACGGCAGGGTTACGAGAACATGAATCTGTCAGCAGCTCAGATCAATCTGTCATGAGTTCACATTGTTTAGACATGCAGTGTACTAGAACATGCCACTGGGTTCAAGCCCTTTATTTGTATTCAAACAAAACATGTCTGGCAAGTTTTTTAGATTAACAATAAAAGTTTCTGTTTATTCTGGACTTGTTCAGAATTCGCGAACCAAAAATTCATAGTATGATTACAGTTCTTTTGTGTGTCACAGCATTCGCTTATAACATCGATTTTTCACTTTCAAAGAGGATGAAATTAAACAGCACATACCACCAGAGTGCCAGTGTACGGATTCGGCTGGTATCCATTTGCTCGTATGGACGTGTGACAAATTAAAGGAAAAAACCAAAATAAAGCATTAGAAGTTGGGCCACCACAAGCTACCAGAACAGATGCAATGTGCCTTGACAGATTCTACAAGTCTCTGAAACATGACTGGTGTGATAAACACCATTCTTCTAAAAGATCTTCCATCACTTCTTGTTTCAATGTTAAAATGTAAAATGGGTGAAGCTAATTGCAGGCCTAAAGTCGCTCGGGCCATCTTGTGGCAGATAGACGTAGCCTAACATTCAAATTAGGCATTCAAAATACATTCTGAGACATTTCAGTGCACTGAATATTCGCTCTTTCATGCACTGGGACGTGGGAGGCCACTCGTGTTGAATCATCTGAACGATGAAAAGGAAACGCCCAGAGCAGAAAAGTTCACAGTCGATTCTCAGCCCTCGGCTCTGTGTGTCCTCAGTGTGTCGGGCCACACAAGCTCCCTTCACTCGGTACGCCTGCGAGGGTCCCGATGCTATCCACTGCCCACAAAGAGACCACTGGGGCTGTTCACACACAACCAGAAGGGACCGATGCAGGAAGATGGCTGAGCAGATTGGACTGCAAGAGGATAGCGGGGTCCATTCACAATTCACCAGGACTGAGATTTCAGATGTGGAATTATGCACATATGGATAACAAGGTGTCTTTGTGAGGATGATGAAAGTGTGATTAATTAAGATATGAGTCACAGCAATTTGGAAAAACGAGTTTATTTTTTTCTAAAAAAATCTTATCCATTTATCATTTCAGGGATGGCTCTTGTTATTGGGATAGTTACAGGTTCTTAGTTTTCTAAATAATAATAATAATAATATATATATATATATAAAGAAGGACAAACCAAACTCTTTTGGGTGCTAGATGGATAGTTTCTTTTTTTTTAAATAAAAAATTAAGTGTAGTGAAGATTCTATGCTACTGACCAGAATGTTGCTGTAATGTGTGGTGAAGAGGCAGGGCACAATTGTGTAAAGTTGGTTTGAGCTTCACTGGGGCAAATACAAGAATCAGATTTGATAACTGGGGTCAAAACACAGCCAGGCAATGTTACATAGGGGTAATCCAAAATCAGAAATGAGGAATTAGGAATTAGAAAACTAGAAAACTGTAGAACTTGGTACAGAATACAAGACTTAAGTGAAGCAAAAGTATGAGAAGATTTAACAATGATACATTGATACAGTAGAGCCATAGCCAAACTAATCGGGTAACACAGAACAGGTGAACACAGTCAGATAACAAGCCACTGACAGGACAGGGATGAAGACAGGATGAGAACAGAAACCAAACCACAAGCCACAATGGGGATGGTTATGCAAAAGAGAGAATCCTAGAACTGCCAGCTCTTTGGTAAGACTCTTAACCCAGAATGACTGTATTAAAAAGACCAAGATGATGCTCTAATATCACCATATGGAACAGTGGACACATTGTGCAGTCAGCCTTAGCAGAAAGTGCCAAGCCATCAAAGGGCACTTCAGTTCCCTCAGTACACACCGAACGTGATGCAAATTATGTTGCTTGGTTCAAAAATGTTACTTGTTCCCGTGGAGGCTCAAAAGGCGTGGGCTAAAATGCAATACAATTCTTTAAAAAAATGGTTCCTTCGGATATTTAAGAGTCCTTGAACACTTGGAATGCTTTCGTACAGGGAAAGACTCTTATAGGGTCTTTTCCTGTAACAGGGACAAAATGAAGTACTCTCAAAACTTTTTACCCCTATTACCTGAGTGTAGTTTGCAATTAAGAATGTTAATCATTTATAGATGTTCAGTAGCATTATGTTAGCAATAGCTAATGTAAATTAGTCTTATTTTACCTAGGAAACACCTCACCTGAATTTGTCATGCCCACGTCACACAATGATTGGGTGAAGCACCAAAACAGGAAGTATGATGTATGATGGTGGCTTCAGCCTCAGGTAATCCCAGAAGGGACAAAACAAAGTCCATCAGTTGGAGTGGGACCCCAATGGAATTCAATTTCAAATGGTTCGGCGTTCCACCTGCTCTCCCCTCAAAATGAAATTATTAAATGAACGCTAAACAAATAACCACCATATCCGAGCCTGACAATAGGATGTAAATCTCCATGTAGATCCATGTTTCATGTCTTACCTTGTCACATAGACTCTCAATAAGAGAAGGCAAAACCCCCCCCCCGAAAACCCTTCAAATATTTCTCCAGCTAATCATTGGTGATGTGTTCCCAGGAATATTTCTTTACCCCAAACTGGCAGACTGTTCAAATCTACCAAAGATTCCCTGCCAAACCAGAGCGCTGCATTCCCCATCTCTTTACAAGTACTTGCCGCTACAGCCATCTGGAACCTGAAGATTCAAGCCCAGTTCGGTGATTATGCAGCTGTGAGAACTCTGAGCCTGATGCATGAAGAGAACAGGAAACTACACAAACGACACAAATGTAATATTTTAATTGGAATGGAATGATTGCTTGGAATAATTTGTCATGCATGAATTGGTTGACAAAATGACTGCCAAAATGGCTGTTTTTACACCCAAAGCTGGTTCAGGTTCCAACAGAGCTTCTGCAGCTGCATAAATGATGTGCCTGGCGATCGTTATTGGGTTCTAGACATCAGAATTATTGGAGTTTAATATCTTTGTCAGCATTTTTTTTTTTTTTTTTTTTACAGAGGGTGAACTAAATGGTAAGGATTTAAAGATTGGGCAAATGTGTAAGAGACAATAACAATCCTGGCTTCTTTGTGTCAGTTAAGTCAGATACCACACACCAAGCTCTTATATATAGACTTTTATATCCAGACTTTTATATCCATACTTCTTAATTCTGTGCCTGTAAATCCCAATGAAGGAAGTGTGACAAAGACACCAATTAAACAAATATTTACACGATACCAAATCAAAGATTCCCTCAGACAATTCCCTGAGAAGAACCAGACTCAAAACAGAACTCGTCCTCTTCTAGGTGACACCAGATATTGGGATTATAAATCATTGCTGTTCTATAACTGTAAAGTCAAACAGTATTACATGTGTCGTGTTCAGAGGATGTTCAGTATGATATGTTCAGTCCTGGGATGAGCAACAGGATACGTTTTATGATTACAGGATCAGCTCTTAGGTACAAATCTACAGCATCTAAGTGGGATTATTCACTGAAGAAAGTCTTGAGAGTTTGAGTATGAACGTTTTGAGAAGCGTTAATCTTTAGGGTATCCATGTGAGCGCATGAAAACCAGCAGAAGATGAGTCACACGCTCCAAATCATATCATATTGATATATTTTTTTTTTTTTAGTAAAAATCTAATTTAGTCCAATCTCATTCATGTTTTCATGCTTCCTCCACTTTAAATTCATAGTAGCAGATCTAAAAGACTGTATTGTTCTTGTGGTTTTAACACCATTTTATTATCATCCGGCTGGTCAAACACAATTTAGAATTCTCGGCATACTCCGTGTGGAGCCAAACCTGAAGTCCAAACATCTCCGTAACCCATCCATCACCTTTCAACTCGCCGACCTCGGCAGAAGACGTGAAGGTGTCGCTTTACCTGCTGCCATTTTGAGACTGTGGTCATTGTGTTAAATTTACCTTTAAGCTGTTAATGTCTCAGTGAAGAAACTCTGAACATGGCATCCAGAAGGTTGTGGCCACAAAGCACTACAAATAGACAATGTCAGGATCAAGGTTTTGGGATGACTGTGGTTACGAAGGGATGGTTTCCGTTTTGTCCTTTTTTTTGGCAGTGACACAGACACACGAATAGAAACTGTCTATTTATGGCTGTGTTGGAAAAGACGAAAAGAGCCCATTCAATAAACAGGACCTGGTGGTTTATCTGACTTCACATGCGAGAAGATCAAGACATGGGATGCTGACCTTATTTAGGGTCATCGTTCGAGCCTTGAGGTCAGGAGGTCATCTGCAGAAAAATGAAGTGCAGCTTCAAAGACAAGGTCAGAGAAGGTCAACTTCTAGCCAGCTCGCTTGGAAAAGCCTCGACACAAATGTTTAACCTTTCAGGCCGGGCAGCAGAGCTCTGTCATTGTTAAAGATTCTCTGGAGGAATTTGGGGAGGTTTTTTTTACAAGAGCTTACACATGTTGAATGTTTGGAAGAGTTTAAAAGTAAAAAGGCCGGATGGATATACACTCACCTAACACTTTAACAGGAACATCTGGACACCATTGGCAAGCATGTGGCATCATGCATTGTGCAGATACAGGTCATGGGCTTCAAATAATGTCCACGTCAAACATCAGTGGACACAGCCTCACTGAAACTGGACAGATGAGATCCATCCTCCTCGATGGACAAGGTTCGACGTGTTGTGCGTTTTTGAGAGGCTTTTCTGCTCACCACAGATGTAAAGAGTGGTTATTTGATTTTCAGCAACCTTGCTTTCAGGCTATTCTCTTCTGACATTTCTTATCAACCAGGCGTTTCCTCCCACAGAACCGCCGCTCACTGGATGGTTTTTGGTTTTTATACAATTCCGCGTAAAAGTTCTGTGCGAAAATTTCACGAGATCTCTAATTATCTCCCTTGTAAATCCGCCATCAAGCCTTTTCAATCCCATTTGAATTAATGTAATATATAATATCACATATAACGTCAATTAAGAATATTTTGCTACAAGATCTAACGACTGTCCTTTAAAAAAAAAAATCAGCAATGACCAGTAAACTTTGTCCAGAGTTAATAAAATAATGAAATAATTTAGAGTTTCTTAGGCAAAGACTTAATTTTTTCACAAAATTTGGTGACTTTTAAAAACCACTTTAGGGACTTTATTTAAAAAAAAAAAAAAAAAAAAAAAAAGTCTAGCATCAAATGTAGCGACATTTGAGCACAAATTAGCACATATCCTTTACTTGAAATTTTAGCATTTTTTAAATATGTAAATGATCATTAGTATTATCTTATCTTGTAAATACATAAACAAGCTTGTGGTGTTTCAGTGAAGATATAGACAACTTCTTTCAATCAGTTGGGATCTATTACTTTCCAATTTGATAAAACACTGGTTACATTAGCAGACATGCTATCTAGCTAACTAATTTCACTTCTGTGCTTGTTTATATAAAAGCCTTTAAAGTGTGCTACTCTGGTCCTCATGGCGAGCTCAGACGTCAGTGAGCCAATGCAAACTTAAAGCAGCGAGCTGCTCTCGGCTCTCCCGTTAAAAGCCATCTGATGAACGTGGTACAGGAAATCCCACACTTTTAAACTGCAGCGTCGTTTAACTCTACGGCGCATACTTTAGATGTTATCTCACAGACGTGAAGTGGAAAACAGAGCTGCGACGGACTCCTGGAGTGGGAGATAGCTCGGGAAGATATCTTGTCTGTGCATACGTGGAATGCGTGCTGGAAGCATGGCCGTGCTTGCCTTTGTACGCCGTGGAAGGAGACTGTAAGGGTTGAGAGGACCTCTTACATGCACTGTGCACTTCCTTCAACACGCATGATTAATGTCTAAAGGTCTTAAGTATGATTTGAATGGTGTACAGGAAGCACTTGGAATGTTTGCTGCTCTAGCCTTACAAAAGACCCAACTATTAGTTACACCACAGATGATTTGTGTTGATTAATTTTCTATAACAGAAGTTCTGACGTGTAGTAGTTTCACGTGTAGTAATAAATGAATAAAAAAAAATAGATGATATGGTGAAGGAGATATTTATTTAGCATTTATGGAAGGAGTCTCCAGTGTCAGTGCTTCATGGCCAGGTTTTCTGACATGGGAAAGTCTTCAGGAAAGAGGACTTTGCATTTTCCCTTTTCTCTGTAATATAACATATCACACGTGATTACAGGACCTTTTTTTTTTTATTTCTTTTAAACAAATCTTTATGTAGAAGAGACTAGCTGTTTGTGAATATTTAGCTAAAACCTGCATGCACAGGTAAAGAAAGAAACATTGCGATTGGTTTATTTTATTACTGGTCCACCTTAATATTTTTTCCAGTCCATATCTGTTTTGTATATGGCCACAATGGTCTTCGATCTCTAGGACAATTAAAAAAATAAAATAAATTAATCACTGTATATGATATTTATACATCCCATAAACATCTGGTCATAAATCAAGCGATGAAGTGTTGAACACATTTCATTTTATATTGTAACCTTTTTTAATGTAAACATTAGGTTTTTACATAAATGACACCTAATTAATGTTGTATTTACACCTTATCATTACATTTCATTTTATACAGATAGTGAACTTTAAACTGTAACTTTCAGTTAATGCTAGTTTCATTTAATGCTGGTTATCTTAGCTAACATTAGCTTGGTGGTCCAATAACTAGTAATACTAGTATTGTTAACTTACTGGGCAATCCTAGCTAGCTAGTAAACATAATGGTCGTTTGCTAGTTAATAACAGTAACCTCTTGTTAACATAGCTAGCATTATCCGGTTAGTTAACATTACTAGCATTACTAGCTATTGGACCACCAAGCTAATGTTAGCTAAGATAACCAGCATTAAATGAAACTAGCATTAACTGAAAGTTACAGTTCAAAATTCAGCATATCATCTGTATATAATGATAATAAATTGTACATATGCTAGTTATTTAGCTAGCAGATGACCATTACATTTACAAGCTAGCTAGCATTATCCAGTAATGTTAACTTACTGAATAAATGTTAGCTAACTAGTAAAAATTAATGGTCATTTGCTAGCTAAATAGCAGTAACCTCTTGTTAACATAGCTACTGTTACTGTTACTGTTGTGTTTGCTAGCATGCTTAGCACAATGTTGGTGAAAGTACAGTTAGCTAACATTAAAGTAAAGTGAAAGCTGGTTTGTGAAAATGACTCCTGTGATCATTATTAAATCAAGGTTAGCATGAATGTAGGTAGGTTTAAATCACAAGTTTGGTGTGTGTTAGCTAGCTAACATCTTAGTCATGTTCTTAGTTACACGATACTGTACTGTTACTTTGGAAGAGCAATGATCTTTAGACCAAACTTCCAGTCTGGGGTTCACAACTGGGACTTTTTCACATTGTTTTTTTGTCCACCGAGATGAAATATATGGTTTAAAAATGACACACAGTACAAACGTCCTGTATTAGCATGTAACGATCGGTTTGAATGTAAATCATTACAGTAAAACTAATAGGAAAGGGAGAGTAGTGATGATAGTGAGGAATATTTTTAAAGGAATTAACAGTTCATTTCATGTGTGTATTCTTTAAAACTGTTAACACGGTGTTGTTGAGAGATCCTTGGACAGATTGGGGCGGGGGGGGGGGGGGGGTGTATAATGGACCAAAGGGTTTGAAGTAACAGAATTATGCTGCCACCTGCTGTTCATAACCTGACATTGCAGGGATTTGTAGATGTAGAGATCTAAAATAATAATAATAATAATAATAATAATAATAATAATAATAATAATAATAATAACAAAATAGAGAACAATTTAAGCAAGTCTAGAAAGATAAGTGTTTCATACCAGTCAGGATCATGTTAGATCTGGAATCTATCCCAGGAATACTGGGTGTAGGGCAAGAATACACCCAAGATGTCTTTATTCATCATTTGTTTGAAACTCTTTTTACCAGAGGACAAAAAAAGGAATTTGCTCCAGCCTACTGGGTGGCAGTTGTATACAATGTTTTACTACCAAAAAAGCTTTAGTCGTGCTGTTCGTTTTATCTCTGTACCCTCTCCTTTCCCATCGCCCTGCTCACCAGCAGCTAAACCCAGTCATGATACTCTACACACAGAAACCCAACCTGTGTCCTGATTCATCTTATAACAGACTTGTGCTGATAAAAATATTAATTTGCTTATACCGATTGAAAATGTCGATTTCCATTTCGCCATGGGAATGGAACGCCAGTGTACTGCTAGAAAGGCTGAAATCTGAAATATAAATAATTTGATATATGAAATATAATTTTAATCTGAAAGTTATAAGCATGTTGGAGGTCATTTTTGTCACCATCTCCGCACTTTAAAGTCACTCAAAACATGTTGTTTCTTCTTTAGTTTGCTTAACATGGCAGATGAAGCGCTTTCTGAAGATAAATGAATGAATGAATCTACATGTAGCTTGATATTTTCTTTATAAAACCACATTTATACGATGTATATTTGTGTAAAAAAAAAAAAAAAAAAGGAATTTGCTTGTATTTTCTCATTTGTAAGTCACTTTGGATAAAAGCGTCTGCTAAATGAATAAATGTAAATGTAAATGTAAAGTATATTCAGCATCAGGACCACGGCAGATGTTTACCAGATGGGGTCACTCTTTCCTGTTTCATTACCTCCTTCATCAACTCCTGTGTAAAAAAAAATATCGACACCTTCTTAACACCTTCTAAAATGTCCTGTGCCGTGAAGGACGATTTCATCTAATATCAATAATAATAACCGACAGCAGGCGTTATGTTTTCATCAGAGATTCTTGAGGACGTCTTCCATCCCCCAGCTGTCATTTTACAGTATTTTTCTGTATAATAAGAATAATACACCATTATGAAGTGTTTAACGGCTCCTGCTTTTTCAACTTAATGCTCTATAAACATAATTTAATAACCATTTTGGAGCTCCTTCTAGCTTTTATTTGTGTTGATAACCTTCAGGTAGCCCTTAACTGGGTTTATACCACAGTGTTGTGGAATTCTCTAACTGGCATAGAAACTTGTACAACAGACCCTCTGTATACATGGAATTCAAAATATTTTTGAATAAGTTTTCTGTAAGGAGATGTTATATAT
>JANDJT010000103.1:20471705-20482338 GCA_024331685.1 Stegophilus panzeri
ATACTGAAATCAGTCGCGTTTGTTAGTAGGCGAGCTAACGTTACGCTAACCGTGTGTGTACATACTGAAATCAGTCGCGTTTGTTAGTAGGCGAGCTAACGTTACGCTAACCGCTGTGTGTACATATTGAAATTAGTCGCGTTTGTTAGTAGGCGAGCTAACGTTATGCTAACCGCTGTGTGTACATATTGAAATTAGTCGCGTTTGTTAGTAGGCGAGCTAACGTTACGCTAACCGCTGTGTGTACATACTGAAATCAGTCGCGTTAAGTGAGCTAATGTTTGCAGTTTTCCGTTTTTTGGGTTTTTTTTGGAGTTCGTTGCTAAATTCAGTTATTTATTCCTAAATGTTGTGTTCATTCTGAGTACTCCGAGGACAATTTCCATCTGCATGATTTCATTGCTCTAGGGAACAATAGATGAAATATGTGGCGCATTGAATTATATGATTGTTCTTGAGTTTTTCCAGCAGCCAGTTATTCACTCTGATCAAAAGGTAATTAGAGGAAAATTTGGTTTTGGTCAGAAACATCAAGTACGTTCTTCACCTACCAGCCAAACCAGCTCACAGTTTGTGGGGTATAAACACGGAGGATTAAAGTGCCAGTGCTTTTAAGATCAGACCCAAAATGTGGCACTGATGAATAGCAAGAACTTCGTTTATTACTTTGTGGTCTGGAAACTCTTCCCAAGGTTCATCTGCGCCTAATACACCTTCTCAAATGGAGTGAACGAGGAAGGTAGAGAGATTGTGTTTCATGTCAGAAGGCAGTGGTGTGTGGTGGCCCGTGCGATTGTTCTTTATTCCGTCCCGGAGGTGTGAGACAGAATTTCAGCCCAAACACATTTCAGATTGGCTGCAAGGAAGCAGAAGCAAAGTTCTCCTGAGGGCTCTGGAGACAAATACCCTGACACGGTGCAAAAGAAACGGAGCCAGGGCCGGGTGGTAATCCAGTCTAATTACTTAAACTGCCGTCAAGCTCTGGCTGCAGAGACGTGTCGTTATCTTGAACAGCAGAGGAGATTAATTTAGAGTTCTGGTACAGAATGAGCCTTTGGTTATAAAGAGGAATAAGCCTGTTAGTTATTAATTTGGGTTTATTCTTTGTTTCAGTTTCTACACAGTCACTGAAAGTGTAACCTTGTTCTCTTTATATAGTCTTGAGAGGGTTGTACCAAGAAGGAATAAGCTTTAATCTCCAAATTTATAACATGTAGAGGAAGTGGTGGCTCAGTGGTTAAAGGTTCTGGGTTACTGATCAGAAGGTCAGGAGTTCAAGCCCCAGCACTGCCAGGCTACCACTGTTGGGCCCTTGGGCAAGGCCCTTAACCCTCAACTGCTCAGTTGTATAAGTGAGATAAATGTAAGTTGCTCTGGATAAGGGCGTCCGCCAAATGCCATAAAATGGAAATTAAAAATAAAAAAATAATAATCCCATCTTCCATATGAAGCTTGGAAGCAGACAAACCATTTGAATATGAATTTCAAAAAAATTATATATACACTTTTAACATGTTTTTTTTTTTTTTAAATTTGTCACGTATTTAATAAATTTACATTTTCGCCCACGTTTTTTTCTTCGTTTTAATCTCGTTAGGGATTTGCTTTCCCAAAATTTGATATTACAGACTATTTAAAAGGCCGTAAACAAACAAGAACCCTAAATATAAATCTAAAACGATACAGATTTTATGTCAATCGGATTAAAATGTCAACGATGCGAGATTCCCAGGAAAAATGTTCACTTTCAGAGCGGACTCATTTCTCAGTAACATAGCAAGCTGGTGAGGGACCGCCCGTTTATAGCTGCTAGAACATAAGTGATAAGATGAACTTGTTTTGTGGTCGTTCCAGGACATTAAACATGACTATAAACAGATAAAAAGTGACATTTTTTTAATAAAAAAAAAAAGAATTGTTGGCAAATTGCTGTGATATAAGAGGAATAAAACACATCCGTACACGCTGTTATAGGAAACCAGTCAGTACTACTAACGCTGCTCCATGTCATTGATTATTTTCAGTACTCCACGTGTTTTATGCCTTACTTCTACAAGCCTTGCAACTTTTCCAGCACCAGTGCTGCCCTGTTTATTATCCAGGCCATTTTCTTCAGTTTTATTAACATGAATAAATGAGCAGTGCTGAGACTGTAGCGTCTCCACCTTTTTATTTCCCACAAGATATTCTCTATATTGAAACCGTCACTCAGTTCGGTGGATTCAGTGAAGAGAACAGCACTGTCATACTTTCCTGACTGACTGAATAATCAAATTCAGTCTTTCCGCCTGTCGTTTAGCATTCCGCACGAAAACACAAACATGTCAGAGAGGAAGTCACTCTTCACTAGTCCTGCTGAGACAAATAGATCGATTGCCTTCATTTGCCACACCGGTGTTTCTTCATTCAATCACTGATTTGGAGTTAGAGTCATTTATAATGACCAAAGGGTGCAGGATAGCAGAGATTTGAACTTCAGCCAGCTTCACATCATCATGCTGACGGCTGGAGCTGTGCACCATTTTGCATACTAAACATTCTGCTCCTCAGAGGACACAGCTGCATAAAACTTCCATCATCGCTCATTATTATATGTGTATGTATATATGTATATATGTGTGTGTATATATATATATATATATATATTTTTTCCATACACATATATACATATACACACATACATACACACACACACACATTATATATATATATATATATATATATGTCAAAAACATTTCCTAAAAATGTATTACCCTTCAAGGTGCAGTAGTTGTTTGTTTTAGTTCTTACTAGTACAAATAAAACAAGGAAAATATGTATATTATTATTATGATTATTTTTTTTAAAATGCTTGTTTAAGCCATAACCTCAGCACAAGTGATTTATATGGCTGAGAAAACCTATTTGGAAAACTGTGTTACGGTCCAGAGTGCTTGTTTGTGTGTACACTCCCTAATGCCCTTCACTCCACCACCACCACCACCATCCCCACCCCAACCCCCCCTCCCTTCTCAGTCTGTTCAGAAAGAAAAAAATATGGCTGAATTCGGTGAGCTGGATAATTCTGCTGTAAGACAAAAAAAAACAAAACAACCCACACACACAAAAAAAATCATGCTGTTAAATGAGAACAATCACTGGCAGTACTTTTCCATGACAGAGTAATTTACTGGTGGTGGTAATATACTGCATAGTCCTTTCCAGCACATGAGCAAAAACATTTTTTTTTAAAAAAAGAAAAAAAAAAAAAAGAGAGACGCTGTTGGCTGGATTTGTGTGCCTTGGAAGAAGCTCGTGCTATAGCCTTCATCCTCCCTGGGCTGTAACTGTGGCTATCATATCATAGGAGAGAGCTGGCTGGTGGGTGGGAACCGACAGGTGACCAAATTAGACAGAAAATTTGAGGAAATTAAAAAAAAAAAAAAAAAAAAAGTGAGAAAAATAAACAAAGAAACAAATAGTACACCACCTATTTGTATCTGTATTTGTTTAGAACGTGTGATCTGTTCATTCCGCATTGTGTACTTGTATTCAGTTGGATCCCTAGCATCAACTAAAAGCATCTGCTGCACTTTATAATCAAGCATAGCTTCGTAAAGCATTTTTAATTTTAGCCACTGAAGCTGTCTTGAGTAAACTGAAACTGTCTAGACACTTCCATTGCTTTAAGCAGAATGTTAGTCTAGGTAAAAGAAAAAAGAGAAGAAATAAATAAAACACTTAACACACCCCCCCATAGGGCTGCTCGTGGTATCTGAGACAGACCTTACCTTTTTGTTGGTAGATTTTATTCCCTCCTTGGGGTCTTCGCTTCTGTTGAAATGAGGATCTTTTTTCATAGCTAGTTGCATTTGGGATCAAAGTGCTGAAGTGGCATCACAGAAACAGACAGGTATCACTTTCAGACTACACAATCTACATGTACTGATTGAGATGGTGTCTGTATCTCAATCTCTGTCAAGAAACCTCCTTTTCCTGCATTGTGCAAGACAAATGAAGTCCCATCAGGTACACATCATGATCAACATAAAAGACATTCAAGCCTGACAAGAAAATAGGAGTCATCCATCAAGTCCAACACTATTTACATCACATGTCAGGAATTCGTCCCTGAGAAATACAAGGAGGTATACATGCACAAGGAGTAGTGGTGATATACTATACGGCCAAAAGTCTGTGCTTGGTGAACATCCCATTCCAGATTTATTTCCCTTTGATGTTATAATAAGCTCTAGTCTTCTGGGAAGGCTTTCCATTAGATTTTGGAGTGTGGCTGTGGGGATTTGTGATCATTCAGCTACAAGAGCATTAGTGAGGTCAGGCAGTGATGCTGGATGAGGGGCTCCGGGGTGCAGTCAGTGTTCCAGTTCATCCCAAAGGTGTTCAGTGGGGTTGAGGTCAGGGATCTGTGCAGGACACTCAAGTTCTTCCAGTCCGATCTTAACACATCATGTCTTCATGGAGCTCACTTTGTGACAGGTTTGGGCCTCTTAGTTCCAGTGAAGGGAAATTGTAATGCTACATCGTACAGAGACATTCTGTATGATATGCGATGGTCAGGTGTTCTTATACTTTTGGCCATATAGTGTATTTTTAAAATACATAAATTATATCAAGACGGATAAAAATTTTTTTTACACATACTTGTTGCCTGATTTTTGTTTGTATTTAAGTATTTAAGACTGGGTGATATAATGTAATAATACTGTGATCAGTTAATTTCACAGTACAATTTTCTGACATCTTGTTGGTATCTATCTATCTATCTATCTATCTATCTATCTATCTATATAAACTTTGTTTTTCATTTTTTAATAACTGTGGAACTGTTTTATATCTTAAAAATGGTAACCTTTTGTAAAAATAGATTTGTTCTTAAAAATGTGAACAATTTTAAACCCTTAAAAGGTATTAATTCTTAATAGATTTACATTAACAAACATCTATAGGAAATCTTTAAAAGTTGTCATGTTTAATGTTCTCCCCGTGCTACGGGGGTTTCCTCCGGGTTCTCTGGTTTCCTCCGCCAGTCCATGCATGGTAGGCTGATTGACATGTCCAAAGTGTCTGTAGTGTATGAATGGGTGTGTGAATGTGTATGTAATACACCCCGTCCAGGGTGTACCCCGCCTTGTGCCCCACGCTCCCTGGGATAGGCTCAAGCTTCCCCGTGACCCTGTAGGATAAGCGGAAATAGATAGAAAATGGATGGATGGATGGATGTTTAAAGTTGCTGTTTGTTAGCAAACCTAAATCTTGTCATACATATAGTATCACAGAAATGTCTTCAGTTATAATATGCTACTGATGTAGGGTCTGCTTTACTGTTCAGGTAGTTTCAGATAAGATCACGACTTTTGAAACAGTGATAGAGACGCAATAAGGCGGGAAAAAAAGACAGCGAAGTGAAGGAACAATGATGAAACTGCGGCACGTGACTTCACAGTTTCTATAACCTTTATAAAAAGGACTCGTTTTAGACGTCTTGAGTCGATCTTTCACATCCGAAGATCAGACGGAGTAAAAGCCTAAGAGAGTTCTGAGCAAATGCGTTCATCGCCGCTGTCGATCAACGAGTCACCTCTTCAACAAAAGATCATGAAGAAGGACGCTGAGAAAACAAGACGAGACACTTTAAAAGAGAAAGACGGCTTCTCTTTGTACAGCTTGTCCTTACAATGTCTCTCGAGAAAAAAAATCTCAGAAATCGGATCGGACGGGTTCAGCAAGTCCAAGTACTTTTGGAATTTAAAAAAGAGAATATCATTATTTATATTTATACATGAATCCCTTCAACATAAAATACTCCCTGATTTTAAGTAGGCTAATATTTAGTGAAACGTTCTGTTATTAATCATCTTTATTTTTATTTTTATTACTGTTTTAACTTGTACAGAATAGAAATTTGGGGATTTTTGAAAATTTTGAAAAACAACAACAAAACATTTAAAGAAAGAAGGGAAATGTTCATCCATCCATTATCTGTACCGCTTATCCTACACAGGGTCGCAGGGAGCCTATCCCAGGGAACTCAGGGCATGAGGCTGGGGACACGCTGGACAGGGTACCAACCCATCATACACACACACACACACACACACACACACACACACACACACACACACACTAAAGACAATTTAGAGATGCCAATCAGCCGTTCGCTGCATATTCACCCCTACACAGACGGGATTAGTATTACTGGATAACTTTTGTAATAACGTTATGTTGCAATAACAGCACAATCGAAAGGGTTTTATTCCTCTTATACCACAGCAAAGTGCAAATAAACGATACAAGGGCAAATATAATAAAGATCCAGAATTGATTTTCTTCTTGTTTAATGTTAATGTGTTAAACGTTAGTGGTGTGTAAAAAAAAAAAAAAAAAAAATAGTTGTGAGTTAAAACTAAATGATCAATAATAAGACCAAGATTGTACTGTATATACATACCAGCATCTTTTACTTGGCTCTGGTTGTATGACCAGTTACCTAAAACCACCCTGATGCTGTTCACATAAACACAAGGCAACTTATCATTTAAACTATCGTATATTTAATATATTGTTTTTGAGTAAAACAAAAAAACTTGCTCATAAGACTGACCAGTATGTTTAAAAGTTTTACTTAATGTTCTGTTATGACATTTGAATGTTGCTGCGTTTGTTCTTTTGGCTGCTAGTGTTAGGGGTCGCCACAGTGGATCATTGGTACGTATATTTGATTTGGCACAGGTTTTACACCGGATGCCCTTCCTGATGCAACCCTCCCATTTTATCTGGGCTTGGGACCGGCACTAAGGTCAACCCCCAGTAGCAGGTGTTTCCTGCCCGGGAACCGACCCCAGGCCAGGGCAGCTAGAGCGCAGCATCCTTAGCCGCTAGATCACCAGGGAACCTATTCTACCGTTTGTATATTCTGATATAAATAAATATTTCGACATGTCTAACCCTAGAATATCTCATAGCTGCGGTATATTTATGTGTCACTGTGTGAAATGAAAATTGTTAACAGTGTGTCAACTCTCCAAGGGCTCATCCTCAATCCTGCAATGGACATCTCAATGCTCAATTCGCTTTTTACTCGCGCTGTAAAAAACACACACGACAAGGCTACAGTAATATAATAAATAAAAAAAGTCAGCCTCCAGATACAGCCTTGGTGGATGAACATCATACGAGGACAGTTCCTGACTTGTATATATAATCAGTGAGGTCTGATAACTTCTTCTTATTTGTGCTATCCTATTTTCTCGGGAAGATAAACGAGTGAGTGTTTGTAAGATGTGAACAGACCTTCCATCACTCCTCACCACCCACTAATGCGTTATTATAAGCTCAGCTGGTCTGGACATTGGTCGGTGATTCGGTTCTCTCGTTTCATCTGCTTATCACTGATCAGTCTGGTGATCCACTGCATGGAACCTGTATTTTCACGTTCCCTTGATTCTCTCCTGCCAAGACCTGTTTGATGTTGGCCAGTGCCTGATGTTTGTAAACACATTGGACTTGAAGAGTATTGACGGTTTCTTGACGAGCCACACAGGAGCCACTCGGTGTTTCAAAATCAACAATTTAAGAGGCTCGTACGAAGGCAGAATTCTTAAAAACTGAGGTTTTTTATCTGTCAAGAGCATCTCATGTGTTTCTTCATCATTACAGCTCATTACTATATCATACGTTTACCCTCGTAGTCGATCCGAACAGATTTGGTATACGGTTGTTAGTGTTATATTGGGGTTTTGCTTGAATTTTCAGTTTTGTCTGAACGTTTTCTTGGACTTTTGGTTTTGCCTTCAATCCACAGTTTACTTCCATTTCTTCACGACATTTTGTACAGTGGAAATCGCAAGCTGGATAATCAAGCTCTTTGGTATCTTTTTTTATAGCCTTCCTCTGCTTCGTACTGTAGGCAGCAATTAGCTTCACTTTCAAATCCTCAGTCAGCTGCTTAGAGGAGATCACCGTGCTTGAGTGTTATGATTTATACGAATAAAAATGTCGTAACTTGTCATTTCCGACGTCCGAGTAGAAAAAACAACAACAAAGAAAACGTCCCGGAATTCCTACTCGGAAAGTCAGGACGGCGTCCTCGAGCCCGAGTTCAGCAAGTGATGTCAAATCAACATGGAGGTAAAACAAAGCAGCACTCACAACACGACTCACAAAACACCCTTACATCCTGTATTGCTGCATTTGCCAGTACATTACAGGAAACCGGGTTCGAATTCAAATCTAAATCATTAACATGAGGTACAATAAATAGTGTATAATGCTTTTTAAATATAGAGACAGTGAACAAGATTTCATTTTGACCTCCATCTGCCCTCCTTCACAATAATGGTCAAATCAACCACTGAGAGACAGAGAGAGTACAGGGCAAGAAGGGACGCTGATCCCATTCACCAAGAGAATTAGGATAAGGAACGTTGAGGCAGGGAAAAAGAAGAAAATTGATGACCTGAGTGAGAGGGCTAAGAGATTGGAGAGATGATGAAAAAAAAAGGCAAAAGAATAGGGAAGCAATCCTGAAAGCCAGTCTCCTGGTTTGATAAGACCTGGACCCTCAAGGTTTGGAAAATATATTGGTATGGGATAAACTGTAAATTTACATATAATAACAGGAAAAAAAAACATTGAAGTTGAAAAGATGAAGACAAATATTTAATATTTCCCATTATTAGGCAGTTTTGGTATTTTTACCGCTGAATAAATTTCTCTATTTTTTTTTTTTTTGATATTGCGTATATTAACGATTCTACCATGAGTGTTGAGTATAGTATAATTTTCAGCTTCCATTTATAGGAATACTAAAATATTTATGAAAGTTTTTTCAGTGCTGTTAGAAATTTCACAGCTGATGAAATCCATCACATAGTGCCATGTTTCAACCCAGTTAAATTCAATTCAACCCCGTTACGTGGTAGGGTTTTTGGGTTTTTTTTTGCATTATTCTGAAAATGATAAGACTCGGGTGTGCATTTTCGAAGTAGAAACGTTTGTCTTTAACTAGGAATAATCTGTACGTTACGTTATTATCGTATATAAGTGACAATTCTGAATATTTCGAAGGAAAACGATTAGGTAGGTCATGTGATCTACTGAATGCATAAGTCGTACTTTAAAAGAGGAATGTCATGTGTTTTTCGATTATTTCCTCAAATATTAAAAGTTCTTCTGCAAGAATTTGTTTAGATCACTTTTCAGATTATAATAAGTCTCTGAAGTAGACTTTTACCGTCACGAGGTTGAAATCCGGTAGCACTTTTTTCAATAAATCGTTACGAATAAGCACTATGACTTTGATTTTCAAGTAGTGTTGTCCTGAAAATTCAAACATGAGTTTGTAAAAGTAATAATAAGAAATGATGTATTTATATGTATTTTGTCCTGAAATGTTGAGGCACAAAAGGAACCGATTTCTGAGAAAGGCCCATATGACATGACGTGAACGTGAAGTGGGAGGAGCTTAACACCTTCAAATTTGCAAGGTTTCTGGTAATCTGGTGGCCATAAGAAGACAATTTTTTTTAATTACTACAGTCTAAAAGAAGACGTGTTATAGATGCGTTTTTTGTTTTTTTTTAAAATCCCCGAACTTTCATTTCAAATTGTAGTGACTTGCCTTGCGACTGTCATTCATTCAGAGAAACAGTGAACGATTTTGCGTCACTAACGCCTTAGTTATATAGCAACTGGAAAAGTGTGCATTAGCAGCACATAGGAGCATGTACAAAAGAATTCATAAGACGTAGATATCACACAGTCGAACAACTTTTAAATGTTAGTCCTCCAGCTGCCAGGAAATATCACGAATCACACAAACGGATGAAAAGCAGAATCCATGCGTTTCTGCACACGTCCACAATAATGCATTATTCATGAACGGCCGTCTAAGCTTCACTGTCTTGGCTTATAGAGAAGCTCTTACATGCCTCACTGCCAGCTTGTATATCTTCAGGGTGAATTTGTGTTTGCTTCTTTCATATTTTCATGTTTTGCGTTCGATACGCAACAAATCCATACCGCAGTCTTATGGAATTCTCGAATCTGATTGGTCAGAAGATGTCCATTAGTTTTCCAGAACAGCAGCTCGGACAGCAGTACAGCTACAAATCACAGATTTATATTAATGCCCTCTTGTATAATAACTTATTCACATGGAGATTTTATACATATATATATATATATAAGTGAAAAATTATTAGTGTTGGCAAACTGCTGAGTTCTGAAAAGTTGGTAACAATAGCTTAGATCCATTACACCATCCCATCACTGATTATTTTCATATAGCAGCATGCACCATTGCTTTTACAATGTCCATATTAGGTCAATTGCATTTCAGTAACCTCTGGCCTCATTTACTGGAACATATCAGAAGTTTAAACAGAAGCCAGAGTTAATTAGTAGGATTCAGCGCTGACGCTTGTGCACATTATACACTACGTTACACTTCATAATCAAATGCTTTAATGAGAGTATTAATTTAAAGCTTGGCGTGGTACTCTTTGGCAATAATAAACTGTTTCATCTGAATAAAAGTGAAATTAACATCCATTAGACTGTGCATAATGTTTGACAAGCCTCTACTTTTTGTTGAAACGTTGCACTGAAATTAGATGGGGTGGAGGTGGGG
>JANDJT010000103.1:20488604-20507022 GCA_024331685.1 Stegophilus panzeri
ATATATATATATATATGTATGTGTGTGTGTGTGTGTGTGTGTGTGTGTGTGTGTGTGTGTGTGTGTGTGTGTGTGTGCTGTAACAATCTGACCTGCAGCTTGCTCAGGGGAACACAGCCAAGTTTAGTGTGAGGACTGGCTGATGAGCACAGTGCAGGTGTGTGTCCATACACACTATAAAATAAACACTAGTGCAGCATGGACACTTCACTAACTACTGATTTGCAGGTGCGTGTGAAGGCACCGGACATCACGTAGCTGATATACGAATTTAACTGTATAAAAGGCCTCACGTAGAAAGAAGAAAATTATATTTAAAAGACGTTTTTTGAGGGGGGTTGCCTGTGTTTGGATCTAATATACAGTAGGTCTTCCAGAAGAGTAAAAAATGTAAGTCCAAGGTGAAGAAAGAATGAGGAACATCAAAAGAATTTGAAATGAAAGACAATACGGACCGACATTTCTGTGAGAGGACCACAGAGGACGTCGACAAAAGACAACAGAAAATAAAAAGCAAGATTATACAACCGTGCTGTTGATTTCTCTATTCTGATTGGTCAGAAGGTGTTGATGAATTATCGTTTCTATAGTAACGGCTCATTCACAGACTTGAATGATGCGGCGGACGCGCCATGTAAACTGATATTTATTTATTTATTTATTTATTTTTTAAATGTGTGTAATGTTGATATAGTGAACGTTGTTTTGTGAGGACATGTTTACTTAGCATTTATGGAAGGAGTCTCCAGTGTCAGTCAGTGCTTTTGTAACAAGCTGTCATTTTAAGGTATGTTTTTCCAACACTGGAAAGTCTTGAGGATGGAGGAGTTTGAGCTTTAAAATAAGGTCGCCGGTTTGAATACCAACGATGCCACAGCCATCCACGGCCAGGAGTACAAGAGAGCTAAATTGACCGTGCTCTCAGGATGGGACGGGTGTACTGTCAATCTGTCTGCTGTCAATCACAGCGACACTGGCCAATCGTAGGTGTCTGTGAGCTCTTGTATGTAGAAGAGGGCAGAACTAACTTGTTTTCCACAACTATAAATGGATAAAAAGTATGACATGTTCTTTATTAAATTATTTTTTTTGGCAAATTGCTGTGGTATAAGAGGAATAAAACACTTCAGGATGTGCTCTTGAACTTCTAAGTGGTAACAGTAACTCCACTTTGTGGTGATTATTTTCCCATAATCGCACATCCCCAAGTGTTTTATTCCTTACATGCTATTCATTATAGAAAACCAGGATCATTTCAGGTGTTTAGTGAAAGCGAGTGAGTGCATAGCTCAGAATGATGCAGCATTATTTTCTTTCTTTTTCACCTCTACATTTAAAGTCTGTTACTTTTGGAGCATTTTGTTTTTTTAATCATCTGATGATCATGTGAATGTCCAGCATCTCTTAACGTCTGTAGCCACCTTCAGAAAGCAGCTGATGAGCTGTGTGATGTTTTTCACTGTGTTTTTTTTTTGTGTGTGTGTGTGTGTGTGTGTGTGTGTGTGTGTGTGTGTGTGGTGACTGATGCATGAGATGTCTAATATGGCAGAATGAAAGAGTATTCAGTGTCTCTTTGGTAAGAAGTTCCCCAACTTTTCCTGCCATCTTTGGCAAGTAGAGTTAGAAAATTCAAGACAAGCGTGTGTAATTATGATCGGTGACACGTTAGCTATGTTGTGTGTGTGGGGAAGAAAGGGCAAAAGTGAATGCCTGACATTAAGAGGAACGTTTTGTTTTTTTTGTGTGTGTGTGTGTCGAGGACAAACATTCTCACTGTCTTTTTCAGCTAAGCTGCAGCCGAGACACTAATTGGAGACCAAATGTCTGAATGGACGTCTCGCTTCATAGGAAGTAAAAAGCACCTATTTTTTTTCCCCTACTCAGACACTCAAACACTCAGATCAGCGTGAGCTTGTCTAAGTTTTTGATTCAAAGTGGAAGCCGTGTTAAAACTCGGTACACGAGACAAACAGAGTGCGAAAATCATGATCTAGTGCATTAATATATCGTGAGCTCAAAATACAACTGTAATTAATTCATGCGGTTGTTTGTTCCTTTAGGTCTTGAGGACTAAAATGAGCTTTATTTTTCCTTATCGATTTATCTTTCGCTTGAATAAAGAATAAAATACTACAGGACGTGTATATGCTGTATACTGTATGTACTGTATATGCTGTTATAAGGGGGGAGGGGGGGAATCATATAACAATATAACAGCCTGTCTGAGGTGTTTTATTCCTCTTATACCACAGAAATATGCAATATGATTACACTTTTTAATTTATTAAAGAATGACATGTCATACTTTTTACCCATTTACCGTCACGTTTAATGTTTTGGAATGTCCACGATGCTGTTCTCACTTATGTTATAGCAGCTATAAACAGTCATTCCCTCACCAGCATCTCTCTCTCTCTCTCTCTCTCTCTCTCTCTCTCTCTCTCTCTCTCTCTTTTTTTTCTCTCTTGAAGTTAATAAGACAAAACAAACAAACAAACAAATAAATAATTTTTTTTTTAAAAACGCACCTTGTCATGTTACCGAGAAACCAGAAAGAGCAAAGTTCCATGGCGTAAAAATGACTGGCACTGGAGACTCCTTCCATAAATGTTACATAAACATCTTCATACAGAAGGTTCGAACAGATCAATAATTATATGGTTTTGTTTTTTTAATTAACACACTTTTTATTTGTTTATTATTAGCCTTCGATTATGTAAATCGTCCACCGTATAAGTCCCTGTGAATATGTTGTTACTATAGCAACGATAATGTATTCAAACGAGCGCATGTCAATTACAGCTGGCTCTATAGAAACATTTTCTGACCAGATTCAAGAATTCAACAGCACTGTAAAAATGAATTATGGTACGAGCTTAATCTGTCCATAGTCGTGACCCAGCCTGAGAACATGAGGACCCTGAGGCTGTGAGTTTGGATAATATATGCAGCTCATATTTCCCTACTTTCCTACCTTGAGATGCCACAATAACGCTCATCTGCTGACTCGGTCTGGTCCATTGTGGCGTTACTGTAAAAGAGCTAAAAACTAGATATTTAGGCAGGTTTCAAAATGAAATAATCACAATTTCTAGTCTTTTCAGATTCCCCATCCTAAACTATAATTCATCAGTTATTAACTTATTACAGATTTAATAAGTTAGCGTCTGATGTACTGCTAGTATGGATCACTGTGCGCTTTTTAAAAAAAAAAAAAAAAACCCCAGCAAGAACATTACAATAAAAAAAAAAGCCTTAAAAATCAGCAGGGATTTCCAGATGCTACGATTTAGGAATATTTTTAAATCTTTTTTTTTTTTTTTTTTTTTTTTTTATCCCATTTTTCTTATATCATTTTTAAAACAGAAGAAAATTCCAGGGTACATCATTTTAAACAGAGACTAGCCTGTTGAATAACCTAGTATACTTCCAGGTCGACTTTGCTAAGTGGATTCATAAATATCCATTTTGTTTTTAAGTCTATGAGTAATAATATTTTCAAAATAACGCATGTCCAATTTAGGTCATATGGAGCAATATCTAATAAAGAGAGCAGAACAGACTGACCTTTTGAGACAGCTAAAAATAAAACTAATTGTATAAAGGATAATGCAATGAAAGGATAGTTAAGTCATGAACCGTACGCGTGATTAGCACAAAAGAACATTGGCCAAACATAGCAATTTTCACAGATGCTACATCTTACAATTCTTACAAGTTCCCCTAATGGTTCTTTTACCAGCGTGTCCCAAAAGAAATAATATCCGTGTACATATTTATTAAATATGCACAGTGGAGTGGATTTGTCCCTTTGGATGAACCCTTAAAGGTTCCCCGTAGAACCCTACAACAAAGGGTTTCCTTGTCAGAAAAGGTTCCAGAACTCTAGAACTCTTAACCATCCAAAGAATCCTTAAGGAACATCTGTTTTGTTTTGTTTATCATGGGCATACTTTTTAAATGAAAGCAATGCCAAAAAAAAACAACAAAAAAAACCAACTGAGACCCAACAGTTCTTCATACACAGGTTCGACCTGGAATCCTTTCTGAAAAACAGAGATTTGTTGGTGGGTTCTAGGGTTCTACTTAAACCCTTACAAAGTTCCACCAGAGAGACAATGTTATATATTTATTAGACACTCTGATAGATATATCATTTATCTTTGGCAGTAAACTTAGAGACAAAAGCGTACGAGTTTAACAAATCTTAAGACTTTAATCGATTTTAATCTGAAATAATGAAAAACTAATTAGAGAACAATACAAGCGATTTTTTTTTAAATAATATTTTTAAGCCAATAACATCTTGTGAAAACATCTGGACACTAGGGATATCTTGTCATAGTCTTGGATGTATTCTCTTGGAAACCTTTTCAATACTCTTCCACAGTTTAGATAAACCATAAACTCACTGAATTTGCTTAAATTGATTTCTCTTTTCTTTTCTTTTTTTTAAAGAAAGAAAGAAAGAAAGACAGACAGAAATTTGACCAGGAAAATAAAACAAACCACTGTACTAACCCAGAAGAGACGGTACTTTGTGGCATTGTGCTTCCAAAGTATGTTTATTCCAACAAACCAAGTGTTTGACTGAGCTACATTTTAATTGGACAAATTGCACAACACACATCTGTACAAAATATTTTGCATTGCTGGTAGGTACAGAAATAGACTTTTTTTTAAGGAAATGAACAAACCTTGCTTTCTACAATCTACACCTCCTTTCATATAACGTTTCAAAAATGCTATAGTTAAATCAAAATTGGACTAACTGTAGTGTTTTATCTAACTATTATGAATTTGTACAAAAATTTGCATACTTCATGTCACTGATCAAAACTTTTATCAGCATCCGAAGATTAACTTATGGCAATTTTTTACGAAGTATCCATACTTGCTGCAGTAAAATAGACCAGGCTGCTCGAATTACAGTTATAAAGCATGATATCAGACAGCATTAGTCTCCGTCTCTGACCTCAGACCCTTTGAACTAGCACTGGAACTTTTTCCTGAATCGGAATTAAAGAGTTGCTGGGAATTTGATTGCGACTGTCGTAATATTGAACAGGTGTTTTTTTTTTTGTTTTTTTTTCCCTTCTGTACATTTAGAAAATTGTGATTTTCTTTCATACTGCATATTGGCTTTTTTAAAAAAAAAAAAAAAAGTTCTCGCAGTCTATGATGTAGCAAAAAGCTTACTTCCATGTACATTTCACAAATTTAATTTAAAACCATTCCTCAGGGGGGAAATAGACCCCGAGCCGCAGGCCCCAGGAAACGCTTTATCATAAATGAGCCAGATTTTTTACAGGCACAGATTTATATTTACACACGTTAAAAGTCTTTTGAAAAAAAGGTGATTTTTTTATTTATTTAAACTGCGTATGGTGCACATAGCTGCAACGATTAAATAAAGAAATTGAGGCGATCGGTTGTAAGCGTTGGCTCTTTTTTTTTTTTTTTTTTTCCATCGGTCTGAAGTTTGTTATGCATGGCACACGAGTTCTCTTATTTCGGAACGCAAGCACAGCCTGCAGTTCATTCATTCTTTCCGATGTACAAAACAGGAGGTTTATCATCGCTTGTGTCGCACTGCAGAGTCTTACTCTCAGAAAGAGCCGTTGTAATGAGCCAAGAGGGACAGCGCTGGCGGTTTGGCCGAGTCTGTCGACTGGGGCTGCTTGTTGCTCCGTGAGGTACTGGGTGCTGCTACTCCGTGATCCGCTGACGCGGCCACGAACGTGAGGTTGTTGTCGGTGCGTCTCACGGGTTTGTTTGCTTTCGACCACCTCTTCGAAGTGGACCTTTGTTGGACCACATCACATTTGAGGAAAGATCGGAAACATCTGTTGAACTGACACACACACACACACAGAATGGCGAAATCAATGACACTCGGTGTCATTTGATATAGCAACCATTAATGCAATGAACATATTTAATTCAGTACAAATATGCGTACGACTCGCTAACAGTTAAATGAAGTACTGAGATCGCAGATGATCCGCTCATACATATTTAACGTCCGTTGTTTGTTTGGTACTGGACGTAGGTTATGCCAGTTGATAAACAAGGATGATAATATAATGTCGTTATCATACAAGGCAAACCTTGTACATTATACAACACGATTTCCTTAACAGAAACAGAAGTTCCATGCCAGCTCAGACACGTCAAACATTACCTAATTTCAGGCAAGAAACGAAGAAGTCGTCCAACTACACTGTGACAGGCGACCAATCAGGGGAGAGATAGAGAAAGAGAAAGAGTTGGAATGTCGGTCTAGCTAAATAGAAAACAAGATTGGATAATTAGTTCATTAATAATTAATATAATAATTAATTGAGATCAGTGATGATAATGTGATCGTGATTGTGCCGTGCGATGGGTTGCCACCCCGTCCAGGGTGCCTTGTGCCCCGAGTCCTCTGGGAGAGGCTCCAGGCTCCCCCATGACCCTGTGTAGGATAAGTGGTACACAATATGGATGGATGGATGGATGGATGGATGTTTTTCCCAGTGCATCAACAGTATCAATTTAAAGCAATTATGATTTTATGACCTTTAAATGAAAGATTTAATGTCACAGATAATCCAAAGTGCTGGAACGCAGAGTACAAAGCTTTCAAAACTAGCTTACGCTATTCAAAATAAATAGGTACAACCCATCAGTTTACGTTAAAGTATGGGTGTAAAAACGGCGCGGTTCCTTCGAAAACGTCTACATTCTGCGTTGTTAATGTCATGAAAAGTGTTCTGTTTCACTCAAAGTTCAGTTGTTTTCAAGTCAAAAGTGCCTTGGGTTTGTGGAGGAGAACAGCTCTGCAGTAAGGATTATGTTCTTTGCATGTTTCTCACACGGGCCCAAATGATTTATCTCGGTTTAGTCAGATTACAGCCCGAAGGTTCACGTCGCTTCCGACTGCTGCTTTCCTTTGTGTTCGGCCATGCGTAATATCGAGCATGCCTGGCATTCCACTCACTGACTAACATACTAGTATTTATGTAATTAAAAAGAAGATAACGCTAAACAGCCAGAAAATTTTAAATTCGTTACTACCACGGGCAAAACACAACACGGCTATTAAATGAGAAAAAACAACTTTTCCACCAAAGATCTAAATCTCTGTGGGTCACGAATTAT
Source organism: Stegophilus panzeri (assembly GCA_024331685.1). Taxonomy (NCBI): domain Eukaryota; kingdom Metazoa; phylum Chordata; class Actinopteri; order Siluriformes; family Trichomycteridae; genus Stegophilus; species Stegophilus panzeri. Next base: position 20,495,748 of record JANDJT010000103.1, read on the forward strand.
TAACTTGCCACTCTCGAAGCTTAACGTGCCTCTAAAGATCTCGAAATGAGAGTTTTATTATGGGAATATGCACTTGGAGGGTGAAATAGACCTAGATATGTATTAAAAACTCAACGAGTGCTAGTATTAACTGTAAAATAAACATATACGGTGCTAACAAGTAACTAATCAGTATTCAAGATCTCAATTTTTTTAGTAGATCTTCATGTTTCCAGTAAAATAACAATCTCAGATACAACACTGCCTGTTTCTTTCTTAGACCAGATAATGGCACCATACTGATATATGCAACCTAGCCTGCTAACTCTTGCTAGGTAATTAAAATACAGCAATAGACCAAATCTCCTCTGGTCGCTTCAGATGTGTGTATTTCTATTACCTGATCCTTTGTGTATTTTGTACTTGTAGCCTGTAAAAAATATATATATTACCAGGAGTTAGGGTTTTCACGCTAGCTAAAACACAGTGTAATAGATAGACACCCAGGTTGATTTGATATAAATAAGTCTGAAATTGTTTTTAAAAGGTTGATGCTACCTTCCTTGGGAAAACGTAGTGTACTTAGTATACTATATGTATCATGTATACCTTAAGTCAACTACATTTCCCCAAGAAATGCAAGTCCTGTTGGATGCTCCAAGGCTTCAGAGGAAAAGGGCAATTACCACCGTTGTGAGCAGAAAAGCATCTCCGTACAGCGGAAGACTACATCAGGTTCCAACCCTGTCAGCCACGAGCAGGAATCTGAGACGATAGCGGGCACGGGATCGCCCAGAGCAGACGCTTAACCATTGGAAAAACATCACCTGGTCTTTCTCCAGTCTTCACCCGTCACTGAGATGACATTTTTCGGGTACGGGTGTTCCTAATAAAGTGGTCAGCAAGTGGATATGTACAAAGAACTCAAACGGAGTCTGATTAAGACACTTACCGAAGTCCTGTTTGAGGATCTTGTCTGGGCAGGAAATCGTTCATGGATCTGTACAGCATTTTTAGTCTTCAACTCGCCTCAACTCACAGTTTCCATAGTTACGGGCTGGGAGGAATTGAAGACTGAAAATGACATACAGGAGAATCGTCGTTTCCTTGGCTGGAGGACAGAGAACTTCCAGAAACATCCTGAGACATCAGTCAGTGCTCGTTATAGACGGACTGCCGTACGTAGGAAACTCGGACGGCGTTCGTCGTAACGGTGTGTGTAGAACAGATGCCTCGGCTACAAACAAGACAGGACCGTCTAGAAAGCATCCACGACAGTGTTGCTGTTTGCTTCAGTTTTATATTTTTTCCCAATGAGAAGTAGACATGGATCTTCATCAAATCCAGTTTCTCAGGCTCATTTAGCTGTCAGCTTCAAGCATAACAAAGAGTAACACTCAATTTATCACAACAGCCATCTGTGCGCTTGTTTTTTCGCCAAAACCCAAAGCTTTTAACTAGCCTTTCGAGACTCTACCGTCTTTATATTGACACGATATCATCTTTTCTCTAGTAGATTTCCCGATTGAGGCGAATTGCTTTCCAGAGTCGCTAGCAAATATGAATATTAAAGTGAACCCGAAGCTATTTTCACACCTAATTCTTTGGTTAAAGTCCGTTCCAGGAGTTCGATTTTGTTTTGACGTTGTTGTTTTGACCTTTTTCCAAATCTCGATATTCTCTATAGCCTGTGAAATACGCCTAAAGAATAAATAAATGTGAGGGGTGGAATATATTTTTAAGCTACCAGTTAACGGATTTACTCGTAATTATTTTGTAGTAGCATTTACACAAGAAAGTTAGTATTCATGAAAATGAAACCCATATTATTTTTCCAGAATTTTTTTTTTTTTTTTTAATTGAAAAAATTGTTCCCGAGTGTGTGTACATATTTTTTTTTTTTTGCCACTTAGTCGTCGTTTCAGCTCTATGAGCCTTGCCTTTTAAGGAGTTTTATGGGCGTTACTAAATGCAAATCAGTTATGCCGTGCACACACACCTAGTAGTTTGTGGGGGATTTGCATTCATTAACATATTCACACGAGTATGAAGAAAAACAGCTTTTCTGAAACTTTTGTAAGTCTGGTGTAAGTTTTATTGCCAATACTGCCAGTCGTGCCAACCATCATTTATAATTTAATTTATTTATTGTAAATAACAATTTCTTGTTATTGTTTCTACACAAACCTATGGAGCTATTTTAGACCTAGATATCCTGTTAACACTCTTATGTCTGATGCGATCGTCTTCCAGGTCGGACAGGTGCTCGAGGATGATGCTGTATTGTAGTGCCATCACCTCACTGGCTGTGATCGATAGGTCGACGTGCAGCAAGGGCGTGAATCGACCGCGCATCAGAACAGTGGAAGGGAAATAAAGGAGATCAATATTATATCACTGAAAGCTCAGTCTGAAAAAGTAGAATAACATGAAAAACATCTGAGAATGTGTTTTCAAGTTCTGCAAATGATAACTTATAATAAAAAGGTAAAGCCGTGTATTCACAAATATACTTTCCAAAGCAATGTTCCACCTTTTGACCTTTGAATGTTCTAGAGAGATTCCCTTTCATAAATAGGTCGAAGTAGAAACCCTGACTACCCATAGAACCCCAAGGAACCTTTTTACAGAGTGTATTGTAGGTCTATATTGGTACAAATCCTCGTTTATTTAACCTACTCGGAGACATTTTTAATTACTGTGAAACACGGTTACTGTGATCTAATATTGATGGATTATCGTACACATCTGCTGATAATTATGAGAGCAGTTTCTCTCCATTGACAATTTGTAGTGAAGCTTGGTGTGATTGAGCTCACTATGACTGACACTGAAAATACACCAAGTCTCTGATTGGTTCATATAACTGAATTTGAATATCGCAGAATTCCAAAGAAACGTAATCTTTCATACCTGGGATGGGTATCTGACGAGGTTTTCATTGAGAATTAGTTATTGAGAATTTGGTGGAAATTGGTGGACGAATTACGGTCACTAAAATGCAGGACGCTGGTTTGCAAGTTTAAAAAAACAACAACAACAACAACAACAACAAATCAGACAGTGGCTTTTAATATGTCATATTTTTATAAGTTGAAATTTGAACCAAATATCATCATCACCATCATCATCTTCATCATCACAGCAATTAAGTCCAACAATTAGTAACCGAGAGGCAGCCAAATCTCATATAGTCTTTACAAGTGGCCTAAGTGAGCAAGGACATTAGAGACTGCAGCTAATTTGTCCATAAAAAAAGATCATAATTAATGGCATCAGCAGTTTATTAAATTTTGGCCTCTGTGACTATTAATACCGGTGAAGCAGGTGCGGCATCTGTGCCTATCTGAGATGTTTATTTGGCATTTATGGAAGGAGTCTCCAGTGTCAGCACTTTGTAACATTAAGAGTTAAAGCTATAACTTTAAACTTTCCACCGTTTGAAAATCGTCAGGATAGACGTTCACGCTTTGCCGATTTTCTGTAACGACACCCCACCTTTTTTTATTTTTTATGTCTTATTCATTTTAAGAGATAGCTGCTATAACCTAAGTGATAACAGAAAATGTCTTCTTTCATGGACGTTCCACAACAGTGTAACACAATGTAACTATAAATGGATAAAAAAAAAAATAAAAAAAAACTATTGTAATCGTTGGCAAATCGCTGTGTCATAAGAGGAATAAAACATTTCTGGATATGCTGTTATAGGAAAATAGTCTTCAGATTGGTCACTGTACCTGTACCATGTCAGGTACGGGGTAACTTACAAACCCAAATTTCTATCATCATAAAGATCAGGGTTGAATGAAAAATTAGAAATGCTAAAAAGGCTTCTAACGTGAGTGTAGCCTTAGAGAAATAACTTACGACGATATTCTATGTAGCAGAACTTTTTTACGCAGCTCTTCTGGCTCGTTTATCATTTTAATAATAGTCCGAGGCGTTTATAATTGCCTTGCAGAAAAATACACAAAACACAGGAATTAGTCTGCTTTTCAGCCTCACAGGAATTCCGAAGCTTCAGACAAAAATCAATACTGTGTACTGCAGATTTTCTGTACCTTTACCCAGGCTTTCGCAGCGGTGTAGGTAATTATTCGGCTTTAGGATTAATGCAGCTGTGATCCCTGCAAAAGAAGTGCATATAAATGGAGCTTTAGTTAATATCTAAGGTCAGGACAAATGGTTTCCAAGGCTTGCATTCTGTCTGGGGGATTACCCGAGATAAGGTGGATAATACTGTATAATGCTGCAGTACCTACCATCCAGTAGCTTCAAAGCATGGGGCAAAGGAGTAAAAGAAGGGGGAGATGATGAGCACGAACTCCAAAGGGAACAGACAGAGCATTTACTTTTGGTGAAAATGTCATTCAAAAGTTGACGTGAAGGACAGAATCTGAACGCAATATTATGTTGTGGTGTTGCATAATGAAAATAGCTTGAGACACTCTCAAACAAAATGCATTAGAGAGACTGTCCGATCGGTTTAGCATGGCTGGATGAAGACGAGAATCATTTTCATTCATTTCTTCTTTGTTTTCTACACAGCGTCTCGCGGATTTAAAAGGCTCGAGTCGAGTTTTGTGTTCTATAACCCACATGGAAATCTAATTAAAGGGTCACGTATTAGAGAGCATTTATGTGGATAGGAAAATCGCCTCTGGTGTTTATCGCAATGTAAAGCTTTCACTGTGAATATTTTATTAATCACACCGTCGTTGCTGCGTCTTTAGTGGGTTACAGCCTATTAACATAATGAATGAATGGAAATTACTGACTACAGGGTTTCATTTATTCGTCTTCAGTAAGCGTTTTATCCTGGTCAGGGTGACGGTGGATTTGGAGTCTATCCCAGGAACACTGGGTGCGATAAATCTAGGGGCAATTTAGCATATCCAGTCCACCGGAGAACCATGAGGAAACCCAAGATCGATCTCCATCCCAACTGACACAAGACAGAAATGTGGACCGGTTTGAGAACCATTGTGCTCGGATGCTAGATGAAATCTTTCTCTATTTCCCGGAAAACAATTCATTCCTGGGGCAAATAATGTAATTGGATCTGTTGGTTTCATAATGGGCCTGGAACCAATTATGGTTCACCAGATTTCATCTACTGTCCAAAAAACATGGCAGTACGTAGCCCGTATCAGCTAAATTCCATCTAGCACCCTGAAACAGTGGTTCTTAAACCAATTCTCATGGCCACACGAGTCAGTCGTTTTTTGTTTTTTGCTCATCTAACACAGAGATAGATCAAAAACGTGAACTGACTGGGCCTGGTTTGAGAAAGAGTTCTTCAGTTTGTCTCTCTAGAGGAACCTTAAAGGTTCTATGTAAAACCTTGTAACAAGGGAGCTTCGTTTTCATAAAATGTCCAAAACAGATTTCCTTTTCAAAAGCTAGAATCAATAAACCTCCAAAGAACCCTTGAGGATTGTATTTTAACCCTTCAGTTCCTTCCTACTCTATAATGCTCATGCACTGGTTTTTGGTCGACTGGTGGGAACTTGGCATCAAGTGGTTGTATCGCTTTCAGCTCCTCTGTCAGCTTTGTGCTTGGACCGGCTTCTGTCTTACTTGTACAGTACATCCAAATCAATAAATCCAAATCAAAGAGCAAGTCTTGTTTTGGATATCTGTTTCCCCTGGCATCAGTTCAGTATAAGGCGCCTTCTTGGCGAACATAGTACAGACTCCTGCGCTGTTTTATTTCACAACAGCCAGGATATTAGTGATGTCTACCCAAACAACATCCCAAGAGAGGAAAATACACCAATCTAAATCCACATGCAAAGAAATGACTTCTTCCAATGCTTTATTATTATTATTTTTTTTAGTTAAGGGCATTGAGTTTGTTTTTCCTGAATGTCCATGGAGTGCACAGCCATTTTACTTGTTCTTTTCCTTCTGTGTCGAATCACACGGCTGACAGCTTGGCTGATGGTATGATGAATTGAATCCTTTCGCATGAAGGCGCAACAGTGATGTGGTCGAATTAGATACCTTTATTAAACTGGCAGCACAGATAAATGAAGTTACATGTCTCGCTTTATTGCATGGGACAATCGCAACGCGAGAACGACCGATTTCTGAAAAGCCGTGCTGTGAAACAGACATAGATTTCAATCTCACATCATGATAACTGCTAAATCTTTCATCACTCCTATTCCGGGGCTTGACATTTAACACAATGTCAAGATGGCAGATAACTGACTAGACAAATATCCAGCATAGCTCTGAATCCAGTGCTAGCGCATCGTTTTATTTTAAGCCGAGGAGGTTTATTTTAGCCTGAAATCTTATAAAGGTAGCGTTTTTGGCTATGTTCTGTCAGCCATCATTCCACAGCAGTGTAGAATAAATTGGTCACCGTGGGCCGGCATCGCACCCTTACTCATTCGCTGTCTCGGTTTCGGCTGCACGCGCTAGTAATAATTCCCCGTGGGGCTAATACGAAAAAGACCACAGTCATACACCCATGCAAATAAAAATTCTTTCAAATCCTAGTCTAGAACGTCATTTATGAAGTGTGCAATATCATTCGATGCCTGAGTATTTCCCCCAAGCATAGATATGTGAAAATGAGAAAAGGTGGGAATCAAATTGCTGTCAGTGCTTGAAATGATACAAAAACAAAAGGATTGTTTTCTAATATACAGACAAGGTCTTAAAGCCAAGAAAACACAAGAATCTGAAAAGCAGTGAGCCACGAAGAGCTCGAGAATCCTTTCCACTACACGAGTTAGAGAAAGCTTAATCATTCATGCTAGCACTGAGTCTTGACCATGGCTAATTTATTTATAGGTATTGTTATAGCTACATGACTACATGATGTCAGTGCTACCTGCTCAAAAAGTTAGCACACAGCCCAAGGACTTTTGTATACTCATAATCCAGTCCCTCACTAGCTCCTCAGCTTGGACAAAGAACACGAAACTACACACGTTAAGACTTTTATTAGCATCACTTGCTAGTTTATCTACTGACCTGACAGTGGATCATGAACTAGCACCAACGATTTTTCTGTTACTGTACAAATAGACCGATGTTTACTGAATAAAAATACAATGCCAACTAACCAAGGCTAACTAGCAAGTTATCTTTAAAGGCTAGCTAGTAAGCAGCTAGCACTTAGTTAAGCACTACGCTTGGTACATACTGTACGCTGTGAGGCTGTGAGTTGTATGTTAGCCAGCCATTTTTATTCATGGAACACCTTTTGCCAATCTACGATCACAGATATGAACACAGATATGACTCAACAGCTACAAGACAAGCTAATAAGTAATTGACATTCTCGTAAAAGGAATGCAGCGGTTCGAACGGTGCTATAGTGATGCTATATGGTGCTAGCAGTTTCAAGTGTGGTGAATATAGCAGCACGAGTTATAGACATAATTTTCAGCACAGGCCTATGCTTGTAAAAACTGAGAGGCCTGAAAAAGTTCTTTAGAGCAAGGTCATAAAATAAACACTTTTGGTTCTCTAAAGGTTCATGATTATATATCCATGATTCTTTGCTATTATTCGTTGTTACAATAAACTGAATAATCATTTTCCACCAGAAAAGATGTGTCCACATAATGGCAACATCAATAGTGTGATTTTTTATTTATTTATTTATTTTGTCTGTGACAAAAAAAAAAAAAAAAACCAACATAATGATTTGTTAGGAAACTAAAAGTATATTAAAAGTGTAGATCAATGACAGATCCTTGTCCTCACCTGCTTGTTCATGAAGACATAGATGACTGGGTTGATGACGGTGCTGGTCTTGGCCAGGAGCGAGGGCACGATGCTAGCCTCAGCTGTCACCAGACCGGGCGCTCCGAACGTAGCCAGCAGTGCCACGATGCCATACGGGAGCCAGCAGAGCAGGTAACATAACACCATAGTGAGCACCATGAGGAGGACACGGTGCTCCCGCTTTCGGCCGGTGGACGTCTTCAAGCCGCTCACCTTCAGGACCAACGGGAAAAGAATACTGCGGGAACCGCAAGACTGAAAGTTCTGTGCATCATATACAATGGTTATGGTAACACAAATAGAACGCGATTTTCAACCGTCGCCTCTGAATATTCAGTTTATGTCGTCTGTCGTGCATGGGTAGCGAAATGTCTGACACCTCATTTCTTGGGTAACGAGGCACCACACCACACTGCATTTCAATCATTTTCATTTCAATAACTACTTACGATAGCAATGCAGCAATTGGGAAGGTAAATATTGTCTCCTCAATGACTGACACACTCTCTCTCACACTCTCTCTCTCTCTCTCTCTCTCTCTCTCTCTCTCAGTTAACATCCAGCTGGGTGACAATTTAAAGGAAAACCCAACATAACAGACCACATGCCCCCAAAACAGTACTAATACTCATGTCTCTGGAAAGGTATTGGAACGATGAACATTATTCTTCCAACTGATTTTCTCTTTTTCTGTTTTGGGCTTTAAATACACTAAAAAATTTGTTTGTTTTTTTTCCCACACAGAGGACATCTCTATCAGAGACATCGCTTATGTCAACGACTGAATTTTTTATACGAATGAAATTAAAGTCAGCTGTAACAGTAGCATATGAGTTCTAGGTCAGTTTATCCTTCAAACCAAACCATGCCCATGTTTTCTCTACAGAAACGCATTGTGTTATTAAATTAGCCTCAACTTTGTACCTCATGGCTTCGTTAATTTGTGCACCCAATAAAGAAAGAAAAAAAAAAAAATGCTAAACAATAGGATGTGCTGGATCAAGTGCTATTTTTATAAGCGCCAGAGAAAAGACGGTGGAAGCCATATCGTTGAATTCTCGTTCATTTATTTCCTTTTTGCATTTTCAAAAACTGTCACTTCTTTTGATGTTCTTTTTATCTTCTTATATCTGGCAACCTCCGAGGTGAAAAAATCTGCATGACCCGACCCTAAATATGAGAAACCTTCCCTGTGTAAACATTCATGCAACTATTGGACCGAATCTGAATACAAACTCCATCATCTCCACTATAAATCTCCATCCTTCTGTACACTGTAATGAAATGAAGCACGAAGCCTCGTTATAGTTCCGGTTGGAGACGCATTACGATGCAGGACGATTATACTGTACGATCCTGAAAGTCACTAGAGAAGCTGAAAATTCAAACTTTTCCCAAAGAGATCAAATGGAAGATATTATACTTTTGTGTCATTCTGATCTCTCCTTGACAAACCCAAAGTGACAACAAACAGTACCAAGGACCTGAGGATCAGATGTAGGCAAAAGCTTTGAACGTCTCGTACGTGAAATTAAAATATTAAGTCATAGGAGATTTTCAAGCTCCCGTGAACAGAGATCTAAGAATTACAGCCTGACAGCACCGTGTTTCAATGAATACATATGAAGGTGTATGCATTAGCCTTCTCGGAGAGACTTATTTTTTTAGGGATCAAATATATACATGAGGAGAGTGCCAATATCTCCAAACATGCAGCATCATGCTGTATGAAACTCAATAAAAAGATGAATGACGAGAGATGGGTGCTTCCACAAATAGGCTGCTGTTTAGTTCTTGTAACTCTTTAAAAAATACATACAAACTAATTAAAAAAATAAAGTTTTATCTGTTTATAGCTACATTAAATGGCGTGGAACGTCCATAAAACAAGTTAGTTCCTATTATCACTAGAACAGGTTCCCGACCCTGATCCTGGAGTATCCCTTGTTCTGCACATTTGATTGTTTTCCACTAAAACACTACAATATTCCGGGCAGGGGGTACGCCGTGGACCAGGGTTGGGGAACCTGTGACTTACAGCTATAAACAGTCATTCCTACACCCGCTGTTTTTTCTGTGTCTGGACGTTAATCAAAGTGCGTTTCAAAGTGCTGACGCTGGAGACTCCTTCCATAACTGCTAGATGAAAATCTTACGTAGTCGGTATAGTAGTTCGTTATTAATATTGAGGTTCGGGTAGTCTCATACGACTCATACGAGATGAGCTCTCAGGAGCGGCACGGAGCATCGTCGTTGTCGTCATCATCATAGTCATCCTCAACTGGACACGCGAGCTGTCAATCCGAATCTCACTAGTCAATGAGAGTAAATCGCTGATAAGCCCCGCCCACACGAGAGGTTTGTTCAGTAAACTTTGAACGTGAAAATGAAAACTCCGGCAGCGCATTCATAAACCATGATTAGCGAAAAGGACGCTTAGAAAACTGATAAGAAAAGAACGCTGTCTGTTTACATTTTCGCCACTGAGTTCACTGTTTTCAGTTTCAGAGTGTTTCTCTTCTTTCTCGTTGTATATTTTTCGTTCGTTTCTTGAAATGTTACGTTCAGTACTTCTGGCACATATTGAATTCCATATATGCTGCACTTACGCACAGTAATATGAGAAAAATAAAGGTCTCCACTCTACAAGACTCAACGGATATTATCATTGATAATTATCATTATCATTTTGCTGACGGATGGCAGAAAAGTCTTTGCGACAGCAGCCTAGTACGTAAGATATGCTTGTTATTATTCTCATGATCTTTAGCATTCCCCACATTTGAAGAACAGAATTTCCTGTGAAACATAACAGACGCTCTGTATGCCGTCATAGTCCAAGTAGTTCAGGAAGCAGGAGCGTAAAAGCGCAGCGTTGAAAAGCGAGACATAAGTACGATCTCTCATACACGGCAAAACTCAGCTCCATCTGGCTCATGTTCAACTCTCATCACTGCAACGTGGCACCAGATTCATAAATTATCAGGACACTAAATTCTAGTGAGTCATTCCATGGATTTTGGCAAACATTAGTAATACATGTGGGTTGAAATCTTCTCCATGAGGTGTAAATGTTTTACAAATGGTCTGTTTGCCAGAATCAACCAAATGTCGGTCCAAATTTAGATTTCAATTGAATAATTTCACAGACGCTCGAATCTGGAATGATTTACAAATTGCCACAGGAGACAATTCAGTTAAACTGTATTGTGGAATTCATGCCATGACAGTTTTCCATGACAGGAAATGACCTCCAAATTGCTGCTGTTTATTTTTACTAGTCAACCTGTATTTCAAAAAAGTAGTCATCTTTTCCATAATTAAAGCGCACCTATTATGGTTTGGAAACGTGTCTAATTTTGTTTTAAAGGTCTCATACGATAGAGTTACACGCATCCGAGGTAAAAAAAAAAAAAAAAAACACTTTAATGTGTTCATACTTTAAACTGCAGTGTTATCTTTTTCCTCCCAGTGTCACAAACGACTCGTTCAATGATCCGTTCTAAAGGATTCGTTCTAAACTCCTCCTTTCAGAGAGCATACT
>JANDJT010000103.1:20507299-20520846 GCA_024331685.1 Stegophilus panzeri
AGACCAGAGGCGGGGCTTTTTGTTACAAACCTACTTAGGTTAGTACAGGAAGTAAAGTCTGGAATCACTAACGACTCGATTCAGCTGTTCAGAATCGGTTCCTTCTTTTATGAGTCAATAACTCCGTTTGTCATGCAATAAATGACATAATAAAGCTGTGTATTATATTACACTATTTGAGGATGTACCATTTCTTATGGTGACAAGCTAGTGGCTCATTCTGAAACTGAGAGCGTGCAGCATGGAAGCTCCTTATAGCTTAATGATGGATGGAGGATGTGATGTCTACATCAGCATCTGAGACGTTTTTCCACCATGATCAGTTCTAGCCTCGGTAGCACCTGAAAACAAGGCAGGATCAGCCATTTTGAGGCAGGATGCACCGCTGATCTGACTCAAAACTAGCTGTGTGGGATTGGTGATGTGCAACCCGTGGCTCAGTAAGAGCTCTTTCATGCGGCACTGTGTCCGTGCAAGGATTTTATTTACATTTTATTCAGCAACAAAAATAACTGCTGGAGGAATTCCTTCAAGAGAGGGTGGAAGTGGGATTAAAACAGCCTTGCACTGGCTTCTACTCTAAATGCAAAGTGATTTCAGTGTTAACGGTCCATGAAAGAAAAAGATCAGCCATAACATTAAAACCACATGCCTAATATTGTGCAGGTCCCCTTTGTGCCACCAAAACAGCTCTTACCTGTTGAAGCATGGACTCAACAAGATCTCTGAAGGTGTGCTCTGGTATCTGGCACCAACACAATAGCAGCAAGTCCTGTAAGTTGTGAGGTCATTTGTCCAGCACATCCCACAGACGATCGATCATATTGAGATCTGGGGAATTTGAAGGCCAAAGCAACACCTTGGGCGCCCAAGACCCGATCACCAGTCCTTCCTTGGACCACTTTTGGTAGGTCCTAACCACTGCGTACCAGGAACACCCAACAAGACCTGCTGTTTTGGAGAGGCTCTGACGTCTCAGTCGTCCAACACAATCTGGCCGTTGTCGAAGTCACTCAGATCCTTACGCTTGCCCATTTTTCCTGCTTCCAACACATCGGCTTCGAGAACTGACCGTTCACTTGCTGCCTAATACTGTATATCCCACTCCTTAACAGGTACCATTGTATCGAGATAATCAATGTTATTTACTTCACCAGCCAGCGGTTTTAATGTTATGGCTGATCGGTGTACATTTAGCAGGCTTTCTATACCATCTGGCTCCACATCAGCAACTAGAGATTATATTTGTTGACTAGTCAAAGCGACCCCTAGTGCAGATTAATGTACGTCCACTGTCACGCTGTCATATGTTATGATACCAAAAGGTCAAATTTATTCAGTTCAACCGATAAAACACCCATCTGGTGAGCGAGCCTTGGCAAGCGGATGCGCTTTCTGATAAAGAACTGCCTCAGCATCTCTTATACGACTCCAATAAAGTGCAAATCCTCAAACTAGCGCCAGAAATTCCCGAGCAGAGGCTCACAGAAATAAGACTGAAAGAAGAAACTGGAAGTCTGGCTTGGTCTGGACCTAATTATACGTGTAACATAAATCCTAGTGCAAAATAAGTGGGTGAAAATGAAAGATTCGATCGTCAGTTTGATGCAGTTCCTCAGCACACAGATCAAGATTCATAATCCCAGCAGGAGATACAGGTGAGATTCATAAGGCTGGCAAACGTCTGCCCTCTTGCCTGATATTTATGAGAGCCGCAAGTCGTTATCCGGTCTCGCTGTAAAAACAACCAAAAAAAAAAAAAAACCCAAACCAGAATGTGAACAGAATGTCTCCGAGTTTAATCATTTATTCAGGAACAGGATGTGAGATGAAGACTGTGGCAAGACCACAGCCAAACATGAGGCCTGATTGGATTAACACTGACATGTGTCACTAATTTCATAAACTTTTCTGCTGGCCGGACTGAGTGTCACATGATCAGATTCAGAGTTAGCAAATGATTAAATCTGATTAATCATTGCTTCTCCAGGGAGCATTACAGAGGCAGGTTTTCGTCTATTAGATATTAGATAGAGATGGATCGGCTAGGATACACAATATGACCTTGATTTCAAATAAATGTCATTGGATATGAAAAGCAGCACCTTTGAAATGATCCTTCCACATTATTACTGTTTCTCTGGAGAAAATACCTTTAATTCCGTCACATATTTGGAAAAAAAAAAACGTCAGTACAAGTCTTACAAGATCCAGATAAAACTATATATGGTATAGTGTGTCGTTTAAATTTGTAATTCTTCGGTGTAATTCTTAACTCATTAGTGCTGAGAAGACATTGATTTAGCATTTATGGAAGGAGTCTCCAGTTTCAGCGTTTGTAAGAGTTAGAGGAGACGCAAGAGAGAGAGAAAAAAAGAGAGGCTGGTGAAGTAAGCTGACTTATAACATAAGTGAAAACAAACATGGATGTTCCCCAGCATTAAATTATTAACTATAGCTATGAATATATTAAAGTATGACGCGTTGGTAAATTACTGCAGTATAAGAAGAATAAAGCACGTTGGGAACACCACCCTGTTGGAATGAAAACCTGCACCCATACCCGTCCTTTCCGGATAAGATCGGACACCCCTGGTTTAGACAGTCAAGCTCATACCTGGTGTAGATCTTATTTCTCTAACCAGATCGGACACCCCTGGTCGACACGTACTGCGTAGAAAGAATACGAAGTGTGAAATCCATTCGACTGAGTGCACACATTGGTTAAAAGGGCATTATCGAATCAGATCCGACCCAAGACCTCAAAGCAAAAACGGTGCCTTTGCTAATTTCCCAAAGTTTGACTGTTGTCATGTTAGTAAAGGTGGAAATAAAGGAAGAACAACAAGGAGGAGGACATCATGTTAAACTTCTTGAAGTTAATGTATTTCTATTAATGCTAACAAAATACATATTTACTCTGGTTGAGAGCGAGAGAGAGAACCTGCAGCCTACGCAGGTCTCCTTTCAGGCCAATATATGCTAATATCATGCACCACCCACAACGCAGAAAATTGAAAATCTGATCACGCAGTCCTCTGAGCACACCAGCTGAAACGGCATAAGTTTGTGCGCTCCCTGCAGCAACAGAAGCCAACAACCGTTGAGCACGACAGACGGCCTCTTGTCCAAAGCGATGCACTGTTGATCGCAGCGCGTTGGAATACGACGAGACACGTCTCCGTCCCGAAGCTGGAGGAGAAACCCGCATGGCAAGCACTTTGCTCCCTTGACTCATCAAAAAGCATTTATTGCATCATTATAACACTATGAATACGCCTACAAACACCATCCTACGGTAGTAACGAACCTGCCAAAAAGTTTTTAGTCAACTACATTGCATCATGATACACATTTCATACTGAATATACCAAACGATAAAAACCAGAAGCCTGCGTGTGTTTTAAAAGCAATCCCTCACAACAAGGAAGAAATGCTTGGAAATGTCAAGTGTGTCATGATGCAATGGTGGAAACATTCAAGAATGTTTTGTTACAGGTGTCTTAGTTTCACATCACTTCAAGGAAAGCGTCTTTATGTTCAGATTTTTTGCCACCTTTTATTTATTTATTTATTTATTTATTTATTTATTTATTTAGTAAACCATTAGTGCATTTGGACGAGGGCTGCTCGGCGGTTAAGGTTCTCGGATTTCTCCCAGCATCTGACTTATTCGGTTTAAGTGGTTATTCAAGCAATATCGCATGAGCAAGAGTGCGGTTATACCGAACATCAGCACGGCCGCGATTCGGCTGTAGGCACGAGCACGCGTTCAGTATAACGACACGATTGTGATGTTAGTAGATTCGTCTCGCACCTCCGGGGTTGAGGGTTTGAATCCCTAGAACTAACTGTTGTATAAATACTATAAATATATGGCTGTAACCAGGATCGAGATTAGTGTAGCCCGTGTGAGTGTGGCTTAGTGCAACGGGAAGGTGGTGTTTGGAGGATGAGCTCTAGGGGTGATGAGTAATGTGGAACACCTGAGCAGTGTCTTATTTGTATATTAACGTGATCTTAATAATGTAAAAATAAAAGAAATCACGTATACCTACCCTGGGTCTGGTGCGTTTCTGAACAGCGTAATGCCGACATTGTTCCATGGAGCAAATTAAATGTACATTTCAAATGCACTGCATCAGTTTGCCTCCTCGTGTAGACACATCTGGCCGTAATAAACTACTGCAGGACGTTTTCTACAGAGATTTTTTTTTAATGTAATAACAACATAATAAAATCTGCCTGTTCTTACAGACCTATAA
This sequence comes from Stegophilus panzeri, assembly GCA_024331685.1. Taxonomy (NCBI): domain Eukaryota; kingdom Metazoa; phylum Chordata; class Actinopteri; order Siluriformes; family Trichomycteridae; genus Stegophilus; species Stegophilus panzeri. The sequence continues at coordinate 20,511,565 of JANDJT010000103.1, forward strand.
ATAACATTTTTAATATAAATAACGATTTTATTTTCTTGTTTATAAAAGCAGACAGGTTTTTTTTTGGTTTTTTTTTATCTGCTCATATTTTCTGTCAGTGTTGTGTTTTGTGTGTGTGTGTGTGTGTGTGTGTGTGTGCGTGCGCTCAGTAGCACAGCAAATAATCTTCACACTGCAGCAGCAGGACGGATAAATTCTATACCAGTTCTTGCTTTAAAGTTGAAAGTTCCCTTATTGGAATCTTTTTGTTTTTATGGCTCTAAAGTCATAAAAAAGACTCTGCGTTCGACCGTCTGGATTTTTTTTTTTTTTTTTTTTTTTTTTATCTTACAGTCGCACAAAGGCGATGATATAAACGACAACTGATGCGTTTTGAACATAGAGATCTGTGGACACTTTGAAACTATTCAGCTTTCCCCGCTCATATCACCTCACAGCATGTACAGACGAGTGTCGTTTCTGTTTCAACAGTCAATATACGCTTACTGACCACTTTATTGCACTCATTCGTGCGATTATCCAATCAGCCAATCATGTGGCAGGAGCTGAAGCGGTCCAGTTTCCGTGCACCTGTACTCACTGTACAGTAGTATCAGATTCCTGTTCTTGGATGACTCCCCTTTTGGAGCACATCCATCTCGAAGCTTAAGTGTGTCGTTCGCTCTGAGATGCTTTTCTCTTCGCTACGGTTGTAATTAGTGGTTATTTATATGACCATAGCCTTCCTGTCGACTCAAACCCATTCTGTCATGTGCTCTGAACATTAACCGAAGCTCCGGACCTACTGTTTATGCCACACGATCGGCTCTGTGAATAACGTCACGATCGAGCAGGTGGACATGTGTATATTCAGTGTGAAATGCTTAAAAGCATCGAACGTACCATGATGTACAGTAATAACCCAAGAACATGTATGGGTTTCCAGACAGTTTTTTCTGAAGGGTTTGATCTCCAGTCCTAGAGAAAGCAATACTGCAGCTTTAGGGGCTGAGAAGCAGGAAGAACGTTGGCGAAAATACAGAACCTGAGACTGCAAACTAACTCATGGACTGCGGGACCTGCCACTCAAGAGCAAAATAAATTATTAGCAAAGAGATCCTATCCATGGTGTATTCCCACCTCATGCCCAGCGTTCCCGGGATAAGCACTTGAAAGCGTGTGGTGTCATCAAAAATTCTATGTGAAGCCACATCCATAACTCTTGTCCATATATCTGTAATATGTTTGAATACTAGCGTACATTCTCCCTGAACGAGAAAAGACAAAAACGTAAGTTTACAATGTATATCAGACGGCTAATTGTTTTCAGTTGTGCGCCAAGCAACAATAAGAAAACGTCGAGGCAAACATCCGTTGTGAACGCTATTTAATAATAAGCAGCTCCGTGTTGTTTTACTGACTGAAGTCACCACAGTCCCGCTTTTTTGTTTCCTCACAAGCCCAAGGTTCGTGATTTCACAGGAGGACGTTGGTGCAAAGTTAAAGTAAATGTTACCAGAAGTAAATACACGTGTGGTTTTTTTTTGTTGTTGTTTTTTTTTAACGTCCCTTTCATGTCCTTTCCCCTTCGGTGAACTGCTTATTCTACCGCTTCGATTACATGTGAACACTGTTTTAGCGGAAAAACCTTTTTAAAAAAATAAATAAATAAACAAAAAACATAAAGGGTAGTTTTCTGGTGTCTGCCTGAAATATTGGCGTAGCAGGATATCAAAAATGTATGGCTAAACCATAAATGTTGGCACCTCTGTTTTCAAACCTTGGTGTGGTGAAGAAAGCGGAAAAACGACCTTTTATTCAAGGCAGATTGGAAAATCGTTCAGATCTTTCAGACACAATCTTACACAAGAGCAACATCCATTAAATGCATTACCTCGTGCTTTAATTACACATCATGTCTACCGCATTGAGTAACAGCTGGACTTTTGCGTCAGCGTCAAACTATTTTAACGACACGTTTAAAACCTTTTTTTTAATTTTTTTTTTTTTTATACGAACGTCTTTGTAATCCAGCGAAAACACACACATCTGCTCTGTTCATCTATATCGCACTGTCTGAAACCTGGAGAGAGAGAGAAAAAAAAAAACGCTTTTATCTTGGACTTTGAAGTAAACAACAAAGTGCTCATTATTACGACTGGCTTTTACTTTCTCCACTTGAGCAAACTCATAAGAGTATTTGGGCGGGGGGGGACACTTCGTGTTACGGACTTCGTTCAAGAGTTATTACGAGTAATTAGAGATGGAAAGAGCTAGAAACCTTGCATGAAGCCCTCAAGAAGTATTTTACACCTCAGTGCCGTTGAATTCTCGATTCTGATTGGTCGGAAAAATTTTCCCTAAGAGCAACTCTGGTTGTAATTCATATCACAGGTTAATTTTATCGTTTCTATAGTAACGACTCATTCACTGGGACTTGTACTGTATGGTGGACCGCACAACATAACCCAACGATAATAATAAACCGATTTTTTGTTTTTATTAACCAAAGTAAATCATATAATTGTTGATGTGGTGATGTTTTCTGTATGGCAGTGTTTATGTAAGGAGTCTCCAGTGTCAGCACTTTGTAACACCGAGCAGGTTTTCCGCCACGGGAACGTCTTCAGGACAGAGGAGATTGTGCTTTGGGATTTCTTATAAGTGATACCTTGTTATTCGGAAAACATTCAAACGTAACTATAAATGGATAAAAACTACGACGTTCGTCAATCATTTTAAAAATGCAAGCGTCGGCAAATGACTGTGATGTAAAAGGAATAAAAGACTTGTGTGTTTATGTGGTGTTATAGAAAAATAAACTCAACATTGTGCCATTGATTATTTTCCTGCCCTCAAGAGCAGCTGTTGCGTAGAGAGGCGAGAGACCCATAACTCACAACACCACAAATAGAACATAGCGCTGCAGGGAAGCGGATTCGTCCTGACATGAACCCCCCGTCGTGTCCCCTTCTGTGATTGGTTGTTCCTTATCAAGGTTGTCAGAGTGTAAAGGAGATTAAGTGATACGGCTCTCACCTTGTCGTACATTCTGAGCTGTGCTTTATTAAATGGGGAAAATTAGAGTCAGCTTTATTAGCTCACGTTGTGAGGACGCTTTCAAGAGTTCATGATGGGAAAAAGAAACGTTTCAAGCACAACAGGGTGTTATTAATAAACGGAGAAGGAGACTTCAAACTGTTTTTATCGGACCCTGCAGGAAACTCGGTAGAAAACCGGCTGGGTCGTATTATTGCATGGGCATGGGATAATTAAGAAAATAAACAGTGTGTTGCATGTTACATGCCGATTTTTATCAGAGATGAATACTAAATGTAACCCGAAGTCAGCGTGTTTCCATATGATGCGACTGTCTAGGCTATTTGCTTTTGAGTTATTAAACCCACTTCGAAGCCCATTGGTCAGTACAAAGTGAAGCAATATCCTGTATAACGTTCAAGCTTTTTGAACAAACCAAGACGTCTTACCTGTTTGATAGCATGCAGCAGCTTCCCATAAGAGTATACAATGACGAGGAATGGTAGGATGAGGCAGAAGACAAAGAGGCAGATGATGTAGGAGACGTTGTTGGCCGTCTTGGTCACCCAGTCCACAGAGCAGGTGGTTCCGGGCCCCTCGGGTCCGTAGCGGCTCCAACCGAAGAACGGCGGCAGAGTCCAGATGAGGGAGTAGACCCAGGACAGCACAACTCCGACTGCAGTTTTAGTGTAGTTGGTGACGTCAGGCTTGGCCGGACACAACATGGTACAGTAGCGCTCGTAGGAAAGCACAGCCAGGGAGATGAGCGACACAATGCCTGCAGAGATGCATGATGGGCTACATTATCATCATACAATGTATTATCATAAGATTTAGAAAGTGGGTGGGTTTAAAGGGTAGGGTTCAGCGTTCCTGTTACCCAAGGTACGAACAAAGCAAATATATCAATAGTACATCTATGGTCCCTAAAGGTTATGCATTTTACTATATGACCAAATGTTTGTGGACATCATACCATCACACCCATATGTGGTTCTTCCCCAAACAGTTGCCAAAAAGCATTATAATTTCCCTCCACTGGAACTAAGAGGCCAAAAACTGTTCCAGCATGACAAGGCCCCTGTGCAGAAAATGAACATGCTAAAGGTATAATAATCATTCTCTTGAATTCTCAGATTTCCAACCATGGTTCTAGAGAACTCCTTGTCTTTTCCCTGCTCTAACACACGTGATCCAACTTATTAGCTAAGAGCACAGAAAACACTACAGGGGGTTCTCCAGGACCGGGGCTGGGAAGCTGTGTTCTTCAGAAAACAACCCCAGTGATTTTTACCCCACAAGTCGCTAGCTAGTCGCAGTTTCTGACACTTTGGATTATGAGCAGTCTGATATTTTTGCACACTTTTCCGGCCACAGGCTTCAGGATCACTTGTCGTACTTTTATTTATACACTATTCTTGTACATAACCCACTTCCTTGCGTGGGTTTACAGGCAGAGAAACAAACTTTTTTTTGTTACCCAAAAACAACTGGTTATTTTCCGTGTCAGAATGATTTGGTCACGTTCAGTATTTCTGCTCCAGAGATAAAGCCTTTCTTATCTAAAATGCACCGTCATCTTCCAGTAGATGACGGGTGGGGGGCATGCAATACAAGGGTTCCTGTTCCTCAACGTACAACCATGTTCCTAAAAGTCCAATTATGCACCTTAAATGTTATAGCTATACAGCTGAAAGACAAATACTAAAGAAATAAAAGTCAGACTCTTGAGGAAAAAACCTGATTTTTACAGTGAACATTGCTAGTTTCAGCACATACGCTTGCAAGCTAGCTTTTACACTTTTCTGGCCACAAGCTTCAGAATCCTGAAGGCCCTTCTGACGTAACCGTAAATGTTCTGTGTAAAAAGACTCGAAAGAAACTAGGGATTTCGGGTAGAGATTCACAATTAGAACTCAAACGATGGTTTCAGTCAAAAACGGAAGATTTTCTACAATTTTCTACTAAATTGTGCGCATACAACTGGGTTTATTTCTATTCATACAGCAATCGGCGCTCAAACAGGCGATCAGTGCACCGCTTTCATTCAGATGCGTAACGACACTTGGACGACAGATGGACCTAGGTTTATGATTTCTCTGTGGCTCATATTCAAAAGTAATTACAAATATTTTAACTCTTAATGATTCCAGTTTAATTAGAGTGCCCGGAGCTGCGAACAGTCGGGCGGCCCATATGCGAGTCGACAAATCTGAACAAGAACACAACAAAGGTTTTCTGTCTAACGCCAGACATGCTCTAGTTTTAATGCAGTTTAATCGCACCGCAAATCAATTTCATTGGGAAGTGCTGGATATCACGGAAGGTAGATTTAATAATATAAAGCAGAGTGAAAACACAATATATGACAAGAAAACAGGCTTTGGATGTCATCAGGGAAATGTTTGGAATATTTTCTTTGACTTGTTTTGTTTGGTTTATGCACAGACATGAGCATGAGCAAATTCACAGCAATTATGAATCACCCGAGGCTCGGAGGGGAAACATTCTGCAGTGTGCTCGGATCGATTCAACTGAAGGCCTGCCAAACATGTCCAGAAAGAGAAGCTCAAACTTACAGCTACTTGTTCTGATCTCTTAGTATGTAACTACAATCCTGATGTCATTTAAGGTATTTAAATGCAGATTAACTCAGCAGCCAGTCTGATGATGTTTCTGCTGTTGTTTATTGCTGAACTGCCGCTTTATCTGATGCGCATAAATTCGGACAAAGACAAAGAGAAATAAAAGTGATCAATCGATTCACCGCTTTAGTGTAAAGCACAACGCGTTCGGGTTTATTAACGTGTAAAACCTACTGATGAAATAGGGTTTATTCAAATAACGAAACCAGACAAATGCTAGCAACCAGATGTGAAAAGTACTTAACTTACGCTTTAATACTTTCTTACTATACTTCAGTATCATTTTAGGGGATTTGTAGTGTACTGATTAACCTGAGTAAAATATTAATAAAAAAAAAATAAATAAAAAAAATCATTGTCACCTTTTTTAATTAGATTTCTATGAAAAAAGTATACTTTCTACTAATAATATTTTTAATTCAGTCCAATCAAGTAATCATTACATTACGACTGTAGGAGCCAGAACGTTACATATATTTCATTATTGTAATTATTGTAACATAATATATGTTTCAGTGGTTAGCACGTTCACGTCACACCTCCAGGGTTGGGGGTTCGATTCCCACCGTGGCCCTGTGTGTGTGGAGTTCGCATGTTCTCCCCGTGCTGCGGGGGTTTCCTCCTGGTTCTCCGGTTTCCTCCTCCAGTCCAAAGACATGCATGGTAGGCTGATCGGCGTGTCTAAACTGTCTGTAGTGTATGAATGGGTGTGTGAATGTGTGTGTGATTGTGACCCATGCACCCTGGGATAGGCTCCAGGCTCCCCGTGACCCTGTAGGATAAGCGGTATAGAAAATGGATGGATGGTCACTTCCTCTGTTCAAGTTAATAAGAACCAAAAGAAGAAGAAGCTTGTCATGTTCCAGAGAAATCCCCAAGCGTAAACACCTCTGTTCTGGAGATCTGTTCTGTAAATCTTCTGCTTTTCCTCCGAATGATTCAAAACCCTGACACTGGAGACTCCTTCCAGACTTCCACAGACGTTAAATAAATGTCTCCTTACAGAAAATTTCACCAAATCAATGATTACACACCATTTCAAATCTGTTTGAAACGAACTTTAACACAGGAGTGCTCGTTATCAAAAACGTGATTCAGGTGCAGGTGGTCATGTGACTGATGTAGTAAGGTGCAGTGGCTGTTGGGAACTGTAGTCCAGAGTTCCTTCTCTGATACATGACATGAATCTTCCACCTGAAACCTGCTCCGTGTTATGAATCCGGTTAAGCAAACTGCTGGAGCATATGCTGAGAGAATCTCTGATGAGAAAATGGAGTTAATCGAATGCAAATGAAAAGACAAGCTTGGAAAATGTCATCCAGTGAGAACATAACAGGGTACTTCATGCTCATTAAATTTAATGTGATTAGAACTAAAAAAATTCCTGACCTCCTTCTGCTGGATCTGAACAAAACATTCTTCTTTTCAGCCTGCTAGAAGAAACAAGTTTGCCAAATTGAACGGCTAGAGTAAAATCTCAACACTAAGGGAGGTGTGTGTGTGTGTGTGTGTGTGTGTGTGTGTGTGTGTGTGTGTGTGTGTTAGTTATGAGAATGAACTGTTCTATCCTAAAACAGATCAGAGTTATGACTTTGTCCCTGACTAATTCTGAATCGTTTTCATTATGGTCGAGCACAGCGAAAGAACATTTATTTGACTTGAACTCAGTTCTGAAGAAAATAAACGTGTTAAACTGTGTTTTTTCCCATAATGCCGCACTCATTGTGTCAACGTCGCATCCTAAGCCAAATAATATCTAGTGACATTCCGACAACAAATAAAAATGCAAAATAGAGTCACTGAAGTAAAGGAATAAAATGGTTGCTGTTATCTTATATAGAGACTACGCTGTCAAGCTTAAATCACTAAGAACATGCACCAAAACAAATCCATCAATTCAAGACAAATGACACTAGCCATTCAATTTGGACAAAAGTAATTGCACCCTATAAAAGGAGGAAGAGTTAGTGTGTGTGTAGCTAGCTAGCTGGCTCACTGCAGTGGCTGAGCTGCATTACTGGACGATCTGAGCAAAACGTAGCCTTTTATGGAGTTTTGTGGGCGTGGCTCAGTGTAAATCAACTTTGCTCTCAATGTGATTGGTGTTTATCATGAAGAAAATCAGCATTACTTTTACAGCAGACTATTGTAAATCTGGAAGGAAGATTTAGTTCGGTTTGGCTGTTTACTGTACGCACAACGTTATTAAGACTGATAAATGAGGCCGAGTGCGCTATAACATGCTGAATGTTGAATGTGTGTTGATGATTTAAACATGCAAATTACACAGTGATCGACTGAGCAGCTGAATCAAGCTTCCCTATATTAGTTTCCGAGCTCCATTAAAAATAAAAAAGAGCAGGTTTTCACGGCTGATCAACTATATTTGGAGTGAAAAAAAAAAAAAAAAAGGGATAAATTGCGTACGTTTCTATTAAGCCGAGCTGTTCCTGCTGGTTCCACCTGTCTCTGCTGGGTGCGTCATTAACCGAGTTCTGGGTTCAAGTACAGCTTAATGGAGGGAGAATTTAGCTTGTAAGCTAAGGAGGTAGAGACAAATAAACGGAGAAAAAAGGGTGACAGGGTCAAAGGGCAAAGCAGATGGACGATTAGCAGGTGGGAGCGAAGCAAACATACAGGGAGGTGAATGTTAAAATTAAAGTCCAGTCCTGAAGAAGTATTTGGGAAGTATTTTACCACCCTGTGAATTGATTATTTTCCTATAACCGCACAGGGTTTATTCCTGTTATACCTCAGCAATTTGCCAACAATTACATTAATTAATTAAATAGTGACATCATAATTTCTTAAAATGCATTTATATACAAAAGGGTACTAAAAAGAGAACAGAACTATACCTTTCCTTGGTCCAGGTAGGCCTACTTTCTAGGTACAAGATACATACTAAAAGTACTAAAGGTACATAAGGTAGCTCTGAGAATGAGCAGTGAACAGTCGTAGCATAATGTAAACACATTTGGCATGATTATTACGAGTGCACCTCACAGTCTCAAAACAAGGGTACTAAACTGTACTTTTCCTAGTCGCTGGGGTGGTACCCTCAATGGTATCCACGCTTTACCTTTAATATGCATCTTTCACATGGAAATGTGGATATACTGTAGTACCTTTAAAATGCTCTAAGTTAAATAAACGGAGCGTAATTCCTTTTTTTTTTTTTTTTTTTTTTTTAAAGAGTAAAGCTTTACACATAGGCCGACATTACATTCACCTATGTAAGAGACACCTACTAACGGTACTAAAGGTACAAAGGGTGTACGCTTGATGTTACTATCCCAGTGACAAGGAATGGTACTGTTTAGTACCTTTATTTCTGAGAGTGAGCAGTGAACGTTTGTAATGCATAATGTAAATACATTTGGAATTTCTTACTAAGAATTAGTTTTAAGAGCGTACCTCACAGTCTCAGAAAAAGGGACTAAACTGTACCTTTCCTTGTGTCTGAGGCGGTACCTTCAGGGGGACATATATTTAGTAGCTTTAATATGTACAGTAGGCTAAATTTCGCCTGGAAACTGTACTGTATTATGAGGATGCTTCACTAATTCTGGGTAAAATATACAAACTAAAGGTACTAAAAGGACAAAATGTGTACCCT
>JANDJT010000103.1:20522020-20533018 GCA_024331685.1 Stegophilus panzeri
GGTGAGAAGTTTAGAGTGGCTCTGCTCCACCGTGTGGTGATTGGACGGATCCTACACACACACACACACACACACACGATGAGAGAGAGAGTGAGAGAGATTTTGTTTTGCAATCCTTCTGAGGCCATTCCACATTTAAAGAAAAGTCAAAGAAAAATAGCTTTTTTTCCTCACGAGGACCAGCCACAAGGTCACCACAAGGTCACAGATATTCCTGTCATTGTGGTTACATTTTGTCCTCACCAAGATATAAATACACACACACACGCGCACACACACACACGTTTGCCTTATCCATCCACTGACATGTACATTAACGCATATAAAATAAAAAATAAAAAAGGTGCCATAATCTGGTTAATAATTTGTAAATTTTTCAAATTGGATTAATGTTACAGTTAATACCTAAGTGTGTGTGTGTGTGTGTGTATGTGTGTGTGTGTGTGTATGCGCGTGCGTGCGTGCGCGCGCATCACTATACGAGACATTTAGAAATAACTGTCAGATTTGATTAAGGGGTGTTGAGCAACACATTGTTCTTAAAAATTCCAGCGGATTACAGCAAAAATACACCTTCACCAAACAAATTTTAAACTGTCGCCTAAAAGTACAAACAAGTCACAGCAAACCCGACCCAGCAAAAGCAGAACAAATGGTAAAAAACACTAAATCTGGCAACACGATTATCGACATGACCTCAATCACATGATCTGTTTTTCCTAAAAGTCATAAATGACTTAATCGATTTTGTTTCATCTGTATGTCTTTTTTTTTGTACTACTCAGCTTTGGCTTCTGTGTTGACAGTTACACATTCCCAGCCTTTTCGCAGCATTATTGGACGTTATATTGCACTACACAGTGAAATCTATAGTTGAGTAAGTGTCTGGTCTGGATTGGAGGACATTTTGTGTGTCAATTCTGGAGGATGTCTTGAATAAATTTTCACCTTCATTGATGAGTGTTCTATCCTGTCTGGATCCTGGGCTGAGGGTCATATTTTAGTGAGCTTAAATTAGACCCACTCCAGTCTTAATGAGGGGACACACTGTGCCTGTAAGAGCATCCTTCATTAGTCATACGACACAAAACTGCTGTCCATGGTCCTGAACTTTCACTGCAGTCGCTTTTAACTAGGGGTGTAAGACTCAGGCTTTCACACCATACGAAACCACATATGATACGATTTCAATTCTTCGAGCAATTCTTCGTTGATACTTTTTGATGATACCACTAAAAATTGCTACGGTACAATCTGACGGATTTTGATTCATAAGGCAATGATTCGATGTTTGACTATACCTCTGAATCTACTATGATACGGTGCAATACGATTCAATATTTGATTCATATTTCAACGACTCAATATTTGATTCATATTTCAACGACTCAATATTTGATTCATATTTCAACTATTCAATATTTGATAATACCGATACCACGAAATCTGCTGATATGATACGATTCCATTTTGAGTCATAAGGCAGTGATTCGATATTTGACGATGGCACTGAATCTGCTAGGATAAGATTCAGTACGTTTCTATCCATAAGCCAACGATTCAGTATTTGATGACCTGCGCTCTGATACGATATGATAAGACTTTGATTTAGCATACTATAATCGGCACGTGACCATCTTTGTTTAGAATCTGACGTACCATTAAATTTGCGATTTTTTTTAAACTAGTTTTCTGTTCTTTTTTGATGATAAACAACTGTTGTCTTGATTCGTCTTTTAACTGATGCATCCAAATCATCTCTTCTCTTTCTCTCTACCATGTCAGCATTCCAATAATGAGACAAATACTGCTTACTGTATACAGTACACTACATACTCAGTACTGTGTAGTAATCACTGTAAAGTATAGTACATACTGTATATTTCCAATTACTATATACCACATGCTGCATGGTATATACCAAATAATGGATAATGTATACTTTGTACTGCGTAGTATACATACTGTGTGTGGTATACATACTGCGTAGTATACATACTGTGTGTGGAGCATGCACATATGCGTATATAGTATGCAGCACATAGTGCATCCTCTATTCTGTGTCTAAGACATAGTACATATTGCATACTATAGTGTAAAGTGTGCATAGTTCTGTGGTACAAGCTACACATTGCATATTGTGGATTGTGTGTGCATGCATACTGCATAATAAATACTGTATGGTATATATTACACAATGCATATTACATGCTACATAATAAAGCATGCAGCCTAATAAATACTGCATGTACCATGTCATAGACTGCATGCTGCACACTAAATACTGATAATGCATACTATACACTACATACTAAATACTGCACACGGTATACCAGGTAGGCACACTACATATATAATGCCTACTACATACTACATGCTATATGTTACATAATACACATTGCATACTACATATAACTACGAATACTGCATGTAACTTCATACATACATACATACATACTATATGTACTACTGTATATTTTATACTATATACACCGCATAGTACATGCTACATACTGCGCACTACATGCACTATTGCGTCTACCATCCATACTCTAGAATGCATGCTACATACAGTACATGCTACATATTTACATATTATCGACTGCATGCAGCATATTAAATTGTGCACACTGCATGCTAGATGCATTATGAATCATCTTTCAAACATCCTCTCTGTAATAACTCCTTTCCTTTCGGTTTTTTAAGACGCCTTCTCTGTTATGGATCTCGGATATACCGTGTCCTCCTCCTGAATTCTCTCTGTTGCCTTATTTAGCTCGTTGTAAAATAAATGAGAGTCAGTAAATCAGCTTCCGAACACTGGAGAACAGGATCTCAGTCCGTGAGATGAAAACCTATTGAGCTTCACTATCGATCAGATGCACAAAGAGGAGCAGATCCTATCCGATAGACTGTTATGGGCTCTTTCTCGGGGGACAAAAAAAACAACAACAAAAGGGAAGGCTAAAACAACACAATTAATTAAACAACCCGCATTGATTTAGCATTGAGATGTTAAATGTACAGTACAACGGTGGGGAAGTGAAGTGCAAAAGGAGCTGTGAATACGCCTTCGTGGTGTGTGGGTGTGCAGCGAAAACTCTAGGATCTGGGATGGGTTTTAACAACAAATGTCATAATGACATAATAAATGAGTAAGAATAATTATGAGATATTGATGAGACACGTTGATGAGATAATAAGTCATCATTTCAAGATACTAGGTCATAATTATTGCCATGTCACAGCAAACAACAAACTCCGTTTTCTAGCAGACATCGTGGCCTACAAACATGGCCGCAACGGACTACATTCCCCATTCCACACACACACACACACACACACACCCTGCTTTACCTGCTTAAATATTGCTTTACCTGCAATTGCATCCATCAGTGCCTCCATTATATGACAATTATGAGATACCAAGTCATAATTCTGTGACGCCGTCTTACGTTAGAACCAGTCTAGCTAAGAGATGAAACCCATACAAGTAGACTAGCCTGTGAACACACAGACACCTTTCAACAATACCAACAGTATCTCAAATTTATCACTTATCATCTCATAATTATGACTTAGTAACCAATGTTGTCGTTTTTTTTTGTCCCTTAGAATTCATGTGGAATTTGTCTGCTAGTATTACTACTAATCACGGCACTAATACAAAGAGCAGGACAGGCTACATTATCTATTCTAGAGAAATTCAAGCCATCCACCCTAATATTCAAAGGAGAAGAAAACACCGGTGACTGTGGTCTTGGTTAAATATTCAGTTCAGGTGAAACGGCAAGTATAAAACCTTCAAGTAGGCTTATGTGAGGAAACTATTCATCTTAAACCTTGAGTGTTCTAGACGGGCCAGAAACTCATGAGCATTATTTATTAATTGTTGCTGCTATACAGTGTATAAATGTTCCAATTTTCTCACGTCTGAGATGTTGAGTCTCGTTTTTTCTTTTGCACACCACACCAGGCTTTGCGTATTAAATAGGAGCTGGAGGCGAAAAGATTTAATTGCAGAGTGTTTTGATTAAAGCTTTTCCTCGCGTAGAACAGTGATTATACTTTGCAGGAGTGAGATCTCATTCAGACAGACGCAAGGGTTTAATTTTTTTGTTTTGTTTTGAAATCTACATGGTGTTGTACTGTATTTTTCTAAATGTCTTGTGCTTAAAGCTGTAACTTTAGGTCGTTCCCTCACCACCTTCTCTTTTCTGTCTCTTGAAGTTAATAAGACACACACACACACACACACACACACACACAGCTTTTCAAGGTAAATAGAAATCAGAAACCTCAAAACCTTTCATCCAAAACCTTGAGTTTTTTTTGTTTTTTTTTTTTTAAACCTACATGCATATAAACCTATACCTAAACCTATAAACCTCAGTATATCTTGAGGGAGAAAAAAAAAAAAAGACTAGTACTCAACAATGATGAAAAGCAGACTTCAGACATTCAGACGTAAATAAATTTGTTTACCTGTCCATCTCGCATGCTTATTCAGACAGCCGTTTACGAGATGTTATTGACAGGCAAAATGATAGTCTTATAATATCTTATAATATAATGTCTCTTGCAGCGAGTGAATGCCTGAGTGTATTTACAGATCTATTGCTGAGAGTCTGAGAGCGTGGCGGAGACACTTTCAGTTAAATAAACCTGATTTAATGGGAACACGGCCATCTTTCCGAACGAGCACTTTGTCCCAATAATAACGATAGAAAACGATAAAGACGCAAACAAAAGATCGACATATCGCATTAAAACACGGACATACCAAAAAGAACAAGAAAATTAAACTCGATAAGCGCATGTCTGAGAATCGGACAGCCAGTTGTTCCTACACCTGAAGGACAGTGGACGCTACATGTGGAAATAAAACATGTTGGGGGCGTGAAGACGACGAACTCTGTCAAACAGCTCACAATCCCGACCTGACATCTTTACCGCAGACCAGTTCGACCCTTGAAATGATTATTATACACCCTTCTGAACAGGCTTCCGAAATCTTCTGAAGGTCAAGAAGAAAACTTTACTGATGGGGTGAAAAGAACGTTTTCAGAAAAGTCAAACCCAATAACAATAACAATAAGAATAAAATGTTCACATGTGCTGTGCACCTCCAATGTGATTGGCCAATAATATGACATCTTTGCATGCTCGGACTCTGATACTTTTAGTAGATTAATATATTTGCGATGTAGTGTTGCATCTCATTGTTGCAAACGTATGAGTTTATGTACGTTTTATAACTGAAGGCAGAATGGCAGCGATTAACATAAACAGAGATAAATAAAATGCTCCGTGATGTCCCTGATTGGATAATACTCAGTAGAGTACTCATTTCAGTACAGTATCGGTATTGACGAGTACCAAAAAAAACATGCACTCGTACTTAGACTATAGCCTGGATGATAGTAAATGGACATTCAAGACGTGAACATTCAAGGAAGTTCTGACGTAATTGAATCAAACCGTTTGACTAGCTGTGTTTTTACATCCTGCATTGCTGAAGTCCAACAACACCAACCTAAAACCTGGTGAAAGGTCATATTTACCCCCTTTATGAACTGAAATTTCATTTCAGTTCATTTGCAGGTCAGTGGCTCAGCTTTCGAGGTTCTGAATGGGTGATCACACTTTTTAAACTTGGACAACTGCCAGAAAACCAGCACTGGACCCCCGAGCAAAGAAATCTAACCCTTACCTCCTCGACTCGAAGCTTAGATTGCAGTTCAGCAGTTCCTGTTTGCGCTCCTTTCCCATGACTCAGTTCTAGATCACCGGGAAAGATCTCAAACACTCCACCATTTTGATTCTGGGGAGTTATTCTTCAGAACGCTTCCACGTTCCAGAGCAATCTATTTCACCGAAACTACTTCACTCCTTCATCTACCTCGAGTAAACCTTTTCGTATGGCGTCTGAGTGGAGATAGAGGAGCTTGGCTTCCTGTTGTGAATTTATATGTGCGAACAGTAAGCAGATAAATCGGAATGAGATTTTAAGATGTTTACACCTGCAGCACAAACATATATGCGATGAATATATATACACAAACACACACACACACACACACACACACACACATATTATGCTGTTATCCTTATGTAATTCATTACATTAAAACAAACACACTGCATTACTTTATTATCTACAAAGATCTTTGTATACTTTTGAGGCTTAGAACTATGTATGTATGCATGAGTAGCACTAATGATGCATTGTTTATAACCACATAGTGTTTAAATGTAATTTAAAAAAAAAAATGATTAGACTGTAATGAAAAATAAGAAACTGTCCTCAGGGGTTTTCTCTGGGTTCTCTGGTTTCCTCCCACCTGCTGTTAGGTAGACTGGATAAATTCATACATTAAATAGCCTGGACTGACATATTTGTTTAAAAGTTGTTTTGGGACAGTGTTCATTGTAAAAAGTTGCTATACAAATAAAACTGAACAAGTTATAATGTGTATTTATGTGCATGGTGCCCTCCAATGGACTGGTGTCCCATCCGGGGTGTATTTCCACATTCATGCCCAATATTCCTGGGACAGACTCCAAATCTACAACAATCCCGACAATGATAAAGCTCTTACTCAAGCTGAATGAACAAATTAAACAGGATTCTACCATCTGATTATAGTTATTTGTCCAAAAATAGAGTCTTGTCCATTATTTTCTTATAAAAGGACACTTTGTTGGCCTTTATCAGATGATACAAGACCTTCATGAGCTGGAGCTGGAAAAAGTTTTAAACAGTGGATCTCCAGAGCCGGAGTGGAAAATCACTGGTGTGTGACCGGTAGAAGAAACTCAGAATTCGGAAATTGGTAGGAATAAAACAGCAGCAGTGATCAATCAGTCCCTCTGGGATTTTGTGATTTTGCAATCACAGAAATGAACGCAAAATCAAGTAAACTCTTTAATATTCAGAGGCTCTCGCAATTTTTCAAAATTACCGCAGATTTTCCAAAGATTTGGGTCAAGACGCGTCATGTAATGTTATCACCGTGCGTATTCAGTCGAAAGACCGTGCAAAACAATGTCATGCAATTGGAATTTTGTCAAATTCAAGTAGGTTTCCACAAAAAAAACCCCCAAAAAAAACCATAAATCCGCAAGTTTGGAAAAAGCCGCAGCAAAATCGAGCATTTTTGGCACAAAAAAACTCTGCGAAATCCTGTACAGACTGATCAATGGAATTCCCAAGTGATGTTGACACCGGAACGAAGGAAACAGAGAAACTATGGATATCTCAACAACTGGGCTCCAACAGACTCCAGGAATCCTCAAGGCCTGAGGAAAGATGCCACTCACAGGAAAGCCATGAATCTTCACAGTGCACTTCCATAATACATATATATAGACTTTAGAATAATTCTGACAGATCTTGAAGGCCAGGTGCCGAGGAACGGGTCGGTCATCACTCATCATCAGAGGTGTTGCCAACAAGCCGAGGTTAAGCATGCATCATTAAAGCCTCAATAACCACAGCTGTGCTTGTCAAAGCAGGTCAAAGCTGAGCAGTCAGACAGATGACCTTATAATCCACACTAATATTGATCTCAGAGGCAACACTGCCGTTCAGCTCGGGCACGATGCCCAGGAAAGCAATTACATGAAGGATGTTGGCACTAAAGAGGTGACTGCACCTGTCCTTCTGTCGTGTTTTAATTTTTTTTATTATTATTATTATTTTTTTTTTTTCTTTTACAAGTGACACATATTCTATATTTCATTTCTGTATTTAAATGAAAGAATGCAATGTAGACAGGCATGTCGTTCACATATACCCACATTTTTTGTTGGGAAGCATGGGGAAGAGTGTGTATGTCTACTGCAAAGCAATGCTTTATCTATACCAAAAAGCTCGCCCTAATCCCATCAACTAAAATCTTGTAATTTTTTGATGAACAACCAAGCAGACTGGCCTACACTCAATATAATTCTGTTTGATGGAAAACCCTACAGAGGATTCATAAGAGCTTAAATTGCAGACCTTTTAGGTATAGTCAAAAGACCTTTGATCAGAAGGACATCTATACATTAAGAATGTAAATTGTGGCAAATAAACAAACAAACATTCCCAGTTTAAAAAATCCAGGAGTGGGGATATATATATAGATAGATAGATGTATATGCATACACACACACACACACATACACTGTATAAAATGTATACATTTATAAATATTATGTGTGTGGGTGTGTTTGACTGAATTCGGAAGTGGTTCAAAGCTGGAAAAAAAAAAAAAAAGTTTAATTTCCAAATGCCGTCTGATGTCTTTCTATAAATTCTTAATGATGAGACTTGGCAGGCCACAGGTTCACATGTTTCGTTGAAAGTTCTCTCTTTTTGAACATGATGGTTTATTTTTTAGCTGTTAATCATTTAGCCAAGTTTGCACTAAAAATGAAACAACTGGCGATAAATGCCTAAAGATGTCACAAAGTCCATAATTACTTATCAATCAATCTTGGAAAAACGGGTTGCTGATTATAAGGGGGGGAAAAACCCACCGTTTTTTGGTTTTTTTTTTTTTTTTGTTCGCAGTATTTTGAGACGGAATCTCCTAAATGCAAATGCGAGGACATAAAAGTGCAAAACTGTGCAATCTGCCTGCTGATTATAGGCATTATAAGTCCGTCTCCCATCCTAACCAAGCCAAAACCAAGATTTGGCGAGACTTAAAATGATAAACGGTAGAATAAAGAGAACATTCAAAATGACTTTTCGGAGTAACGATGCTTTTGGTGCTCTTCAGCTTTACTGGAACACGATTAGTTTTTACACAGTAACAAAATTATTACTGGTGTAAATGTTAACATGATTTAACAGGTATCTGGAAGACTGTTCCCATCTGAAGAGTACTGTAGTCATTTTGAATCCATACTGAATTTCTGCAATATTTCAGTATCATTTTCACTGTCCCACATCTTACACGTTCAGAGTCCGCAACCTCTTTTCCTTCCCGTCTTTCTCAGTGTCTTCAGGAGACTAATAAATTCCTCTGTGGGCGTTTGTGTCCATCTCCACTCATGACTGGCAGCACATTACCTCCTCTGGGTCGGCCTCGGAGACGAACCATGCCAACGTAAATCTGCAGCAGCTCCTAGATATTTTTATCAGGACAGAATAAATTCCATGAAGCAGAATAGCAGAGATATTTATAATCTAAAGTCTAGAACGTTGTTATCTTGTCACATTTTTCAGAATTAGTTTAAAGTGTTAAAAAAAAAAACAACAACAACAACAACAACAACAAGAAAAGTGGTTAGAAAGTGAAACAAAATTAGCTGGAAGTGATTGCGCCGCTGCTGATTTAGTCTAAAGAACCACCCTGTACTCTTCATAATGTTATACCGTGTTTGTTCTAATCCTGATAAATGGCACGATAAGGTAAAACTCATTGCTGAGTAACGATAAAAGCTACATCTCGCTTGTGCACACACAGGAACAGAACCCCTTGTGGGACATTCATTAGGATTTGATTATGAGCCATACAGTAGACAGGAACATATTATTGGATCTGTAATTGGACCGGGGTTTGGGTTTTTTCTAGAGCTGCTTTCTGCAGGTTGATTTGTTTTGTCTGTGGGTTATGGAGCTGGATGTTGTGTCTACTTTAGATTAAAATTTGTAACTTACTGCATGCACTAGCAGCTGTGTGAGCTGGTCAGCTCTAGCCTTGTTCCTGTTCTTAGCATCTCTGTACATTACTGTTTAAGGGTATGGAGCGGCTTGTCAATGATCTACTCAGTCACACAGTTATTATTGATTTATTTAAATATATAATGTAATAATAATAATAATAATAATAATAATAATAATAATAATAATAGATAATTGTATGACATTGTAAAAGAACGGATGAAAACAGTAGACGTGATTTCCCCCCGGAGTGATTATTCAGACACTACAAAGACCTGACAACTTTGATAAACATTTAGTAGTCCTTCTTTTCTGAGGACTAACTAACTAACTATGAGTGGATGGATAGTTGAATTAATGAATGCAAAATAAAATAATAATTAATAAATAGATAGACAGAAGGACAGACGGACGGATAAATAAATAAGAGAGAAAGAAAGAAAGAAAGAAAGAAAGAAACTGAAATGAATGGATGGACGGATGGATGCACAGATTATTAAATAAATAAATAAATAGATAGATAAATAAATACATAGATAAAGAAAGGCAATGGATAGGTGAATGAATGAACAAACGGACAGACAAAAGGATGGATGGATGAGTGGGTGGGTGAATGAACAGATAAGGGGAGACAGAACACATGAAAGAAAGAACGAAAGAACGAAAGAAAGAAAGAAAGGAAGGAGGGAAGGGTGGATAGATAGATAGACACACATACATAAAATCCACCAAGGGTGCCAATATTAGTGGAGAGCACTGTATATACATGCATACATACATAGGTGGAGGAAAAGGTACAAAGACAGACAGACAGACAGACAGACAGACAGACAGAAAGAAATGAATGAGGGTGGATAAAAAGATGGATTGCTTGATAAAATCAAACAAATAAATGGATGGATAAAGGAAAAATGACAATGGATAGATGAATTAAGGAATGAACAGACAGACAGACAAATGGATAGCTGGGTGGGTGGCTGGATGGAATGATGGATAGATGGGTGGATGGATGGGCAGATGGATGGATGTATAGATGGGCAGATGGATGGATGGAATGATGTATAGATGGGTGGAATGATGGATGTAATGATGGAATGATGGAATGATGGATGTAATGATGGAATGATGGAATGATGGATGTAATGATGGAATGATGGATGGATGGATGGATAGCTGGGTGGATGGATGGATGGAATGATGGAATGATGGATGTAATGATGGAATGATGGAATGATGGATGTAATGATGGAATGATGGATGGATGGATGTAATGATGGAATGATGGATGGATGGATGGATAGCTGGGTGGATGGATGGATGGAATGATGGATGGATGTAAT
>JANDJT010000103.1:20546368-20562226 GCA_024331685.1 Stegophilus panzeri
CTCACACTCCCTCATACTGGTCACTGGAAGTTCAACATGGCACCTCATGGCAAAGAACTCTCTGAGGATCTGAAAAATCAAAAGTACTCACTTTTGTGAGATACTGTGTGTGTGTGTGTGTGTATATTATATATATATATATATATATAAAATATAAAGGCTCTTCTCTTGAAACGATGTATTGAAGCATACACGACAAAGGATAAAACTGAGATTATAGAAAAAGATAAAAATTGTTAATTTTAATAAAAAATACGTATTTTTATATATATATATAATGTATATAAATTCTATATCTGCACGAACATACCTTTTACAGAATTTTAAACACAGTAAAATACAGGAAGAGGAACATGGTAGAACATGGTAGAACATGGCGAACAGTAATAAGAGAAAGCTGGAACAGGAGGACGCCGTGTGAAAACAACACCACAAGGTCATTTCCGTTTCATAAATACAGCATAATGGAGGCTAATTAACAGTTTCAGGGGCGACTACGTGTTTATTGTGAATTATTCAGCGCTAGACACTAACGGCACGAGTCCAACACAATACATACTTGTCCGGGGAATAAAATGAGTCCAATCCTGAAGGAAATCACCTACACAATGAGTGTGAGATTGCGTTATATGGTTGATTGTGTGGTTTATTATCTCGAACGCTGGTCCCTAACAGCTACGTCCAACTGATCTGAAATACCTGACAAAAAAAAACAAAAAAACAACTGGAAGAAGCGCTTGTTAACATTTCGTGGTGCTTTCATACTCTGTTTTAAAAGAGATACGAGACATGACGTACACACTGTAGCTAGTATCGGCTCTCTAACTAGCCTTAGGTTTGTTCTCGTTTTAATAATGCAGATGAAATAAAGATCGGTGTAGCTCTGGTCATGAGGAGGTTGTTTGCCTTTGTTTTAAACGCGGAGGAGGAAAATCAAGTGTGTTCGAGCTGCTCGTGCGACGTATAGACGTATTGTTTTCTTTTTATTATTACACTCAAACACTGGAAATCTTCTCATCTGACATATTCACTCCCTAATAAGACCGGAGCTTCGTACTCCATGGTAGTTTTTCCTCATGTGCCCTCCATGTTGTGACCTGATTGGTTAAAAAGTGGTAGCGGTAGCTCAGTTAAGACGTTTTGACCGTAAGGTCATGAGTTCAAAGCCTGACACAGCCAAGAAGGCTCCACTGTGCTTTTAAGAGAGACTGCTTAACATACTGTAGGGTTACATGTAATATGTGCACTGGTGGTTTTTAAAAAAAAATAAATAAATAAAAGTGTGAAAGCAGTTTAAGGTAAGTGCAAACAACGATCACGATGTAACAGCATGTAGGATTTTTTGTTTTGAATCAAAGGAATACTCCAATACTCCACGTTTTCCAACCTCATCTTCATCTATCCCATCCACAGTGGGAAAAGAATGTCATTA
Organism: Stegophilus panzeri; assembly: GCA_024331685.1. Taxonomy (NCBI): domain Eukaryota; kingdom Metazoa; phylum Chordata; class Actinopteri; order Siluriformes; family Trichomycteridae; genus Stegophilus; species Stegophilus panzeri. The sequence goes on from JANDJT010000103.1 coordinate 20,547,801, forward strand.
GAACGTCGATACGTTTCTCTGTACTGAAAAACAAACAAACAAACAAACAAACAAACAAACAAAAAAAAGTTCACCGATTGAAGTCCGGATATTAAAAACTATTCCAAATATTTCCAACTCTTTGCAGTCAGTCAGAGTTACTCAGACCGTGATGTAGCTTCGAGTCTGCATAAGGACGAGAAGAAAGACTGGATCTGATGGTGATTAGTACTGAAAGCTGGATAAAACTCCAGAAGAAGACGTATAGCACGAAGAGCGTCGATGCAATTTAACCACTGTCCTTTATACTATCATCATAAGAGCGTTCTGTAAACAAGCCCAAGGAAACGTGTAGATCTTCTTGTCTGTTGTAAATCTCACACACACACAGATATAAGGTTGAAAAAACGCTGGAGTATTCCTTCAAGTCCGTTCATTCACTTGATTGTGCTTCTCAACACTGCACCATGTTAAAACTGTGCGAGTGCGAATGCGAAAGCGTGCTCCGCCTGAACTGTCAGATCAGTCATACCGTATGGACGTATGGCGTAGCACACGGAGGCACGTGAAGGAAATATGAACAGTCTTTCGCCCTTTACGTTTAACCCTGTGTTCAACCCTGTGAACGCTGTCCATCCGCGAGTGTTTCTCATACTCGACGTGACCAGCTTCGAAATCTTCTAAGAAGATTAATATCAAATATAGAGCATGGAGTGGACAAATCGGTAGCCTCGGTGCCCGAGACAAGATTAAGTACCCAGGTTATTAATTTTTTTATTGATAGTTGCCGGGTGGACAAGAAGGCACCTGCTTTTTTCTTCTTCTCTCCTTCAGCAATTAGAGAAAGAGTAATACCTACTCGTTATCTAGTCCTCCGCTTCGTAGAAATTTATACTTGTTTGTGTCGGTATTAATGCACCGTAACTAGCTCGGTATCTTGCCATACCTTATTATGTTAGCTACCTTTAAAAATATATATATTTTAAAAAAAAAAAAATCCTAGTCAGTTTTATTTCTGGGGAAATACAAGCTAGCCCTGCACAGTCTGTTGTAGTTATATGTACTACAGTGTTACTCCCCCCACCATTTACAAAGAATCACTTCGACCTGATGACATCAGTGTATACCAACAGCGCTCGTAGCTGCCAGTTAAGATTAGCTAGGCTAAGCACAATACCACCTAGCTGCTTCAATAGTTTTAATAGCTCACGGATTTGGTTTAATGTTTCTGAACTGAAAGGCGCAACGCAAAATAATAATAATAAAAAAAAGTTGCTAGCTCTGTACGCAAACTATTAAATTTGGGACGGAACGATTCGCTACAGCCGAGTACGGACAATTTTTAAAAATGTTTGACACATTTTGTGAAACGAGATGCTCGGATATTCAGTTTCTCCTCTGGAGGAAGTGGTCAGGAGTGGGAGGAGTCAGAGCCGAAGACAGACGGCGTCGGATAGAAGTGATGGGAAATCAGACGCCGATTGGAGGAAACGGGGGACTTTGTCGCTAGCTAGTGCAAACGCAGGGTCAGGAAAGGGTTTAACGCAACAGTTTTGGACTGAATATTAACAAATAAAAAAACAGAACAAGAAAAATAAAGAAATAAGTCACGAACACAACACCAAAACAATTTCAGTAAACTTGTTGCAGTTGACACAAACATTATATATATAGATATATATATATATATATACATACACTCTGAAAATACATCTCAGAGCTCTCCATCTGATAGTCTCCGTTTATTGGTTATCAAATAAATCTCTGTATAAAATAAAAGAAAATTTTAAAAAAACAAAACAAAACAAAAAAAAAACCATCCTCGAACGGACCAGCAGCACTTTGGTTTCAACTATTCTTTTTTTTCTGTTCATGACACAGAGCAAATAAAAATGGATGGACGTTTGACCTCTGAACTCAGTAGTGCACCTTGAGTAGGGGTTCTGGAGGAAGACGCTTGGTTCTGAGGATACGCACACGGACACGACGCGAGTCCCTCGGTATAGCAGAGAGAGAGAGAGAGAGAGAGAGAGAGAGAGAGAGAGAGAGAGAGAGGACGCGAGCTTTGGGAGGGGGAGACTCTCGTTCCTAGTGTTCTCTAGACAACGACTTTCAGTTCAGTCTCTGATGAGGGGAGGATGAGGACGAAGATGAAGACGTGCTCGCCTGTGGAGTTTCCTCATCGCCTGGAAAAGGGGGAGAGAAAATTTTTTTTAAAAATTAAAAAAAAAAAAAAAAGAGAGCGAGAGAAATGTGTTTTACATGTACTACAGCTCAAATAAACATTTATAGTCGGATTCTCAAATCTGATTGGTCAGAAGATGTTTGTTTTGTAGAACGGGTTTATATTATAAATCGTATATTTTGTATCCTGAGTAACAACTTACACAGGGACTTGTATGGGACTCTCTACATAAACTAAAGATTTTTAAAAATATAAACAATGCTATTGTTTTCTATAAGGAGACATTTATTGGACATGTTTTCTTTGTTTGTTTTATTAACTTGAGAGAGAGAGAGAGAGAGAGAAAGAAAAAGAGGCTGGTGATGGAACTGTTTCTAACTGCTATAACACAAATACACAACTGGTCAAAAGTTTACACACACTCATTCTTTATCACTGTTATTTCCCCACATTATAGAATAATAATAAAAATTCTGGAGTAACACAGATGGAACTATGGGAATAATGTTGTGATAAAAAAAAAAAAAAAAATCCAAAATAAATCAAAATAATTGAGTATTTCAGCATATTCAAAGTCGACGCCCTTTTCACCAAGAATTTCCAGAAATGTATTCTTGGCGTTTTCTCGAGCGATTTCTTGAGGAATTTCCCCGAGATGCTTTTTACACAGTATTGAAGGAGTTCACACCGACGCCGGACTCTCATCGGAATATTTCGCTCCGAGTCGTCCGTTTAAAAATAAGATTACTTTGTAAATAAAATCTTAGTTTAGTCTAACGAAAGGAATGAACACGTCGGCACGATTATATTTTTGTCTACGACACCGATTTCACACATTTAATCACACCCCTTCAGATCAAAAGGTTTTTAACATCGTGAGAAACATTTCAGTCGAGTGTCCACAAAGTTTTGACCGGTCGTGTTTCATAGACGTTCGACAACATTAAATGTAACTGTAACCATAAACTGATAGATAGATAGATAGATAGATAGATAGATAGATAAATAAATAAATATGATGTCGTTCTTTAATAAATAAAAAGGATAATGTTATAAAAATGTTATAAAAATAAACCTGCTGCAGTCGACGAGGAATAAAACACTTTGGGACACCCAGTTATAGGAAAACCCCCCCAACAAAAGATTGATTATTTTCCTAGGACAGCGCATCCCGGTGTGTTTTATTCCTTATAGAGAACCTGCCAGAGATAAAGGAGGTAAACTGGCCCATGTGAGTTAGTTCAAATTATAAAATCATCACACGCACACTGAATAAGAGAGAGAACTCGGAAACATCACGAGGTCATATTTTCTTCAAACATCACAAGGGGAAAAAAGATAAACAAGGCAGAGAGCTTTCCAAAATGCAAGTGCTGCATTTTTCACTCAAAAAGTAATACAATGAGATGTGCTGACTTTTTATTTGTCTCTCTCTCCTGGTGTACGGTCCTGTGTTGGAGTCAGCACACTGCTGAACAGAGCGCACTGACGGCCGACCGGGACAAACTGAAAGCAATAAAGTTCAAGCAAACGGGAAAGAAAGGCCTCCGGAGGCATTGTACCGCAGCCTTTAAGGGTAGAGACTGAAAGTAAACGACATCAGCTCACACTTCTGTGCTGAGAAGCTCTTCGCTGGAACTTTAAGAAAAGGCTCACCGGGCAAACAAACAAACAAACAAATAAATAAATAAAAACACAACAGTTCAGACTTTTGGATTTATATTGGATTCAGATCTCAGGCTCGCATGTGCGAGTGACCGATTTCGATGCAGCTCCGTGCTACTGTACGTCATAGCAGGTAGAAATTAGTATGGAATAAACTGTGTCATGCTGTTGTAGTAAAATAAATCAACAACGGGCGATGTGATGAAGCGCAGTTACTGTTTCCACCCTGAAGATGAATATTTTCCTATAAAAGGCACGTCCTGAAGTCTTTTACTCCTCTTATACCACAGCGTCCTGCCAACGATGACACGTCGTACGGTTCATCCATTTATTGTTACGTTCGATTTTGTGCAGCGTCTTACGAAAACACGTTCTCCCTCACGTCATATCATCTATAAACAGCTGTTCCATCACCAGCTCTAATAATACAATGCAGCCAGCGGAAAGTGGAAACTCTGTCCTGAAGACTTAGGGTTGGACAAGCACTAAAACTGGAGACTCCTTCCATAAATGTTAAAAGTCCTCATGAAATCAAAATGGAAGTTTTGTGGCTTTTAGTAGGAATATGTTATCCTTAAGGTTATCTATAAGCTAGTGTGCTCCAAAACAGTGACAAAATTCGCATTTAGAAGATCTACGCGTTTAAAATTTACTCCCTCTCTCTCTCTCTCTCTCTCTCACTCACTCAGGGATCGACGATTTCGATGACATCATTTCGCACTTCAGCGTCTCATCAGATTTTTGATCCAATCAAACGCGCTCTAGAATCCGAAGTGTCCCGCCCCCGACGTTATATAAATCGTCTTGCCAAAGTTGGCGTTGTTGAGCGATTGGCTACTTTAAAGGAGGGGAGGAGCCACTCGATATGTCCCGCCCTGACTTCCTGTTTCAGTGGAAATTACGTCAACACGTCGAATACCTCCGAGCGACTTTAATCATGCCCTTACAGAAAACCTTTGTTTAGATTATACGTTCTTAATAATTAATTATTAGGCTCAGATTGAAGTCCCTGTCAATGAGCCGTTACTATAGAAACGATAACGCATCAGAACAAGTGTATTAATATAAACCTGTGACTTGTAGCTGCACTAATGTCAAAGCTGCTGGTATAGAAAATGAAATCAAATGAAATCAACACCATTCGACCAATCAGATTTGAGAACTCGACAGCGCTGTGATGTAACAATATTCTGCTGATTAAGAGAGACGTTACGATCAAGTAGACGGTTTATAAAGCGGGAGGCGTTTTTAAAGCGGCTTTACGTTTGTTTGACGGAGCCGTAAGAGTCTAAAAGCTGAGTGCTGGCCAGCTCCAGGTTCCAGTCACACATCTCCAGGATCTTATGACACTCCACCCTGGACTTCAGACCCAGACAGAAGAGCTGCTCGACCTGTGGAGAGGAAGAGAGACGAAAAACGGAGACGATGGAGATGAACAATCTCACAGTGTGAAATATTGATTTTACAGTCCATGAAACTGGGGAAAAAGGGATGAGAGAGAGAATTCCCTCGTCTCACGAACTCTCGTTATGTTTCATTATGTACTGAATGATGCAAACAATACCTTCAGATAGTGGACAGCCTTCTGCATGTTCCAGCTGTGGTTCTGCAGGGCCGTCTGACACTCCTCAATCGTCACTCCATGCACCGCCTCCTGCACCTGAAGCCAAAAACCCCCCCCCCAAAAACAACATGTCTTACAGTGACGCACACTAACCAGGAGTCTGGAGCAAATCTCTGCCCGTTCTTCTCTTCCCTGATCTCTACTGATGTCTAATAAGAGCAGCAACCATCAAATCATCCGTATTACATATACACATACACAACCGGTCAAAAGTTTGTGGACATTCGACTGAAATGTTTCTCACGATCTTAAAAAGCTTTTGATCTGAAGATGTGTGATTAAATGTGTGAAATCGGTGTCGTAGACAAAAATATAATCATGCCGACGTGTTCGTTTCTTTCATTAGAAAACGAACATGTTATTTACAAATTAATCTTTTTTTAAACGGACGACTCGGAGCGAAATATCCCGTAAAGCAGCCGATAAGTGTGCAGTGTCGGTGTGAACTCCTTTAATACTGTTTAATAAACATCTCCGGGAATTTCCTCAAGAAATCGCTCGAGAAAACACCCAGAATACATTTCTGGAAATTCTAGGCAAAAAGGGCGTCTACTTTGAAGATGCTAAAATACTAAATTATTTTGATTTATTTTGGATTTTTTAATCACAACATAATTCCCATAGTTCCATTTGTGTTACTCTAGAGTTTTGATGACTTCATTATTATTCTAAAATGTGGAAAATAAAAATAAAGGAGGAGTGTGTGTAAACTTTTGACCGGTAATGTATGTGTGTATATATAAGACTCAAATATTAAATTATTCAGGCCCTAATCTTTAATAATTACAACATTCTGTCTTTACTCACCAGTTTAACTCTTTCAGGGTGAACCGCTCCTTCCGCCCTGCTGCCCAGGCCTTCAGTAATGACTTTGTTCAGGCTCAGGGAGTTCCTAATTCCTGCTCTGGCTGGAAGGCTGCCGTTATTATTGCAGGAGAAGTTCGATCTTGTGTCTCCCTGCTGTTGCACCATGGGTCGGACCGTAGCCGTGTTGACCGGCCTCCTCTCGTCCTCTTCAGCCTCTTTGAAGAACTTGTCGTAGCGGTCTAGGTACGTGGGCCTCTCGGGCAGCAGGTAGTAGTGCGTGTTGCTCACTTTCTTGCCGTCTCGGACAATGGGCAGTATGCAGGGTCCTTTGGCTGCTTCCTTGTCTTTGCCCTGGGCCTGAATGACTTTGGGCGTGGCGTATTTGGGGTCAGAGGCAAAGCTCTGCGTGGTGGGCATCAGTTTGCCTGGCGAAGTGGAGAGGTAGTGTGTGGTACGGTTCATGGGGCTGGGTGTGCGAGAGCCCGGCTGAGACAGCGGATCCCTCGGGGGGATCTGGGGCGGACGCTCCTTCTCGTCCTCCCCACACGAGGCTGGAGACAGGTCACGTGACCAGCGGGCACAGTCGCTTCCTGTGCTTTTTGGAGGTCGAGGTGGGATCGGGACTCGAGGTGGGACCTGGGGCTTGTCCTCGCAGGTTGACAGGAAGATCTGGCGGTAGGGATCAGGACTCACGGAGCCTACGGGGACGTTCAGACACCTCATGCACTCCTGCTGGAGCTCCTGGAAGATCTCGGCTGATTGCGAGAAGGTGTGAGACCGGCTCTGCTTGAAGGGGAGGAAGAGATCATCGTCTACTCGGAGTTTCTCCTCGTACGCAGGAGTACAGGGAGCATACGGAGAGCCCGGTTCATCAGGAACTCTCATCTCTGTGCTGTTGATCGAGCTCACCTCGATGTCGTCTTCGTCCTGTGCTACGTCATCATACGCTGGAGGAGGAGGAAGAGGTCTCGAGTCCCAGTCTACCACCGGTGTGGGGTGGAGTGGCCGAGGCAGAGACCGGGACGGACTCTGGGGTGGGGTACAATCCAAGATATTTTCAGCCTCCAGGGCCAATCTAGCGAGACTAGGGACCTGGGACTCTACAACAGGAGAGGGGGTAGAGGAGAACATTTCCTCTCCAAAGTCTATAAGAGAGACCTCCGTGGGAGTACCACTTCCTGGAGTTCGGAGGCCATAAATGGACCGATCGCTCAGCCTGGTGGCTGAAACCCAAGCTGACGGTTTCAGTTTCAGGCCTTTTGTGCTGGGCTTTTTTAACGAGAGGCGCCTCAGACCGGAGGACGTCAGGTCCTCTGTAACTGGGTCGTAGTTTGGCTCTAAAGTCGCACAAATATACAGACGCTTATAGGTGGTGCGGAAGAAGCTTAACGGCAAAGACAACATTCATTGTTTCTGAATTCTTTTGCATCAAACTATTAATAGCTATAAAAAGAGTACTACAAGACTTACACACACACATCCAGACAGCAAGAATCTCTAGACCACGAATCTATCCAATATCGAACAGTTTCCCATCATTTTTTATGTCTCAGCAAAAGAAAAAGAAAAAAGTAAAATAGTACAGATAAACGAGCATCCACTGCCTACATCGTCATAAATGTCAAATACCTAAAATGTTTTTCTGAGAAAAAAAAACAAACAAACAAACAAAAAAAACACCTAGTTGCTATAATCTTACGTCAGATTCTTGGTTTATGCTGCAAAAAACTCTGTTAAATGAAGACATAAACGATTTCTGTCCATTTATTATTCACGTCAGCTCTCGGAGGAGCTTAAGTGGAGACAGAGAGCAGAAGTTTGGAAAGAAAAAGAAAGGAAGCGAGGCTGAAAAGGCCAAAACGTCCAAAGCTAGGCAGGAAGGAGCAAGGGACTGGACTTACTCTTCGTGAGCGCAGAAGGCTGAGGGGGCCGAGGGGGAGGATCCTCTGCGTAAGAGAGTGCAGATGGAGAGCATGCAGGTGCAACCGAAGAAGAAAAGGGAAAGGCAAAAGGGACTGTTACGGACATTAAAAGGACAATAAGGACTGTGAAAAAGCGGCATCGGCCAACGCTAGGCAGAGGACGAAAACATACTTTTGGCTCGCCCGGGAAGCTGCGTGGGCCTGGGAGCGTTCAGATCCAGCCCGAGGACATCCGGAGGGTCCATGGGGTTCCCCAGATACAGACTGTGGAGAGAAGGAAGCAACCGACGTGATAAGAGTTTGGGACAAGTCTCTGGGTGGGAAGCAATGTAGAGTGTCGGAAGAAACATCTGTAGCAGTGTGCTGCCCTCTAGTGGAGCGTGTGATGTGTAATCTGTATTTTGCACTAAATTTGGTGCTATATCTGTCATGCACAGGAGGATCTGTTCCTGATACTACTGGGGTTCTGTGTCAATATAACAAGATTTGTTTGGAGTTATCAGATGAAAACATAGCAACACGGTGAACATAAAAAAAGGACGCTGAAGCTAGCTGTCAAACTCTGACCTAAATTATCCTTGCTGCGCTAACATTCATCAGCTATTTTCATCTAATTTGGTTACTCCCCCCCCCCCATTCGTACATCTTGAGTCGGCGCTTTGTCCTGGTCAGGGTCATGGTAGGTCCAGAGCCTATCCCAGGAAGCTTTCAAAAACAGCAGCCTGAATGTCATACTTTGATTTGGACCTTCGGATATGAATGTTGAGCAACTTTACTGAGGGAAGGGAGAAAAAAAAACAAAAGAAAACAAAAAAAAAAAAAAAAAAAAAAAAAAACAATCTCCTTAACCCCTTACGTTCTTTTTCAGTGGGAAAACCTGGTATAAATCTAGACGGATTCAATTCTGTGGATTTAAGAATGTCAAATCGCAGATCGGAGCGTGCGTCGGGTGGATTGAACGCGAGCGTGGTCTTACTCGTCTATCCGATCCGGGAAGCCCCAGCAGCGGTGAGGGTTGGTGTCTCCGTGGCCCGTGTGGATGAAGCTGTTCTTCAGCGGCCGGCTGATGTCGTGAGCAGACAGTCCGGCTACCGAAGTGACCGCGTTCCTGGGGAACTGACCCACCTTCATTGTGCTCTTGTTCTGCCCTCGCCACCAATAATTCTCCGCCCTAAATTAGGCAGTAGAACAGCATGCACACCTTCTTATAGCAAAATTATATCGATATTGCCCCCCCCCGAGTAACGGAGATATCGTCATGAGTCGGTCTATATTATAACGCAGTATAATAACCAGCCATTATATCTCATTACTACCACACCTGCCCTCGATGATGGTGATGACGTCGTTGATCTGGATGTGCAGCTTGTCAGGCTCGTCGAAGTCCTGCAGCGCCCTCATGTCGGTCGGCATGGTCTCCATCAGGAACTCTCGGAGAGCCACGAACGTAGGCCTGTCGTCGGGTTTCTGCGCCCAGCACTGCAGCATGACATTATAGATATCCTGGGGACAGTCCTCCGGCTTCGGCAGCCTCTCGCCCTCCTTGTCGATCTTATGGAGGATCTATGCAAAACACATACACGGATGCTGGTTAGTGTTGCTCTTAATGCGGATGGGGAAAGGTGTGGAGCGGTAACGGTGTGAGGTACCTGACTGCCATTGAGGCCGAGCCATGGCTCCTGACCGTAGGTGCACATCTCCCACAGTGTCACCCCGAACATCCACGTGTCCGTAGCGTGGGAAAACGTGCGTGTCTTCAGGCTCTCTGGGGCACACCTGACGCACGGATTAACACTCGTTAACACGCACGGAGAAAGCACAGAGGCGGCCATTTTCCCAGCGTTTCCCCCTCACTCACCAGGCGAAAGGGACCTTGCGGTGCTCCTGCATGACGTAATGATCGTCGTTGTTGGGCAGCGCCCTCATCAGGCCGAAGTCGCCGATCTTGACGAGCTCGTTGGAGGCCAGCAGGATGTTGCGGGCAGCTAGGTCGCGGTGGATGAAGCGCCTGGTCTCCAGGTAGGCCATACCGTTAGCGATCTGGATGGCGTACTGGCACAGTGTGGAGATGAGGAAGTGGCCCTGGGTCTTCCGCAAGCGGTCCAGCAAAGAGCCGAGAGGAGCCAGCTCTGTCACCTGGAGGGGAGAAGTAGCGAGGGGGAGAGAAGAGGGGAGAAGAAAAAAGAAAAAAAAAAAAGGATTGTAAGAGTCAACAACTTCCTTTTGTAGTCATCGCTTCAAACCTTTACAACTGAGTGCAAAAGTTTACACCCCCACCTGGTCAAGCGAACCTCTATTGTATAATTTCTTCACAAAATAAAGGAATTCTAATAAGCGATGGTTTACCATCTTCATGGGGTGCGTGAGGACGACTCCGTAGAGACGGATGAGGTTCTGGTGGTCGAGCGAGTGCATGGCGTTGACCTCACGGATGAAGTCGTCCAGAGCGTCCGGCTGGTTCAGGACGTCCGTCTTCAGACACTTCACCGCCACGTTCAACTGGAGAGAAAATAAAGAGAGAAAAAGAGTGAGAAAAAGTCTAATTACTTTTTTTATACTGATAATTCCTCCTCTTGATAGTAGACACCCCCGCTACCTTTACTTTCCCACCCTCTCACCACTTTTCCCCCTGGGGTGACCCACTCTCCACGCTTCACCACGCCAAAGGAACCGTCTCCGAGCTTCTCGCACAGCACCAGCTCCTTCTCGCTGATCAGGCAGGTGAGGGCCTGCTGCTGGCCGTCTGCAGGTGGAGGAGTGATCGAAAGCTTCCGGAAAGTGCTGGTCGCCTGCGGCTGGAAATCTCCGTCTGGCCTCTTCCCGCTGAACACCTGAGAGACAGGGTGGAGACGGAAACACGACTTGAACCTAAAACGCAATCATTTCAACGTCTCATTTGGCGTCGGTGGATAGAGACTCGTGACTTTCTGGGTTTGGAAACGTACTTTTTTTTTTTTTTTTTTTTTTTAAATGATTGATTCAGTTCACAAACAAGAGGATTTAACAACTCAAACGCCATCCAGATCATCAAATGTGAACTTTTTTTTTTTTTTTTTTTTAAACAAACAGTGCTCATGACTCCATCTACGCACTGCAAACGATATCAGGTAGGGAGCAGTATAGCTACCCTGGGATTGCTAGGAAAGTCAGAAGCAATTCTAAAGTGTGCCCTTATTCATTATTAGACAGCAGGAGATATACTGTTGGCAGGTTTTGACAGCCTTTGTGCGTTAAACATGTCCATTTCCTAGTGTACGGGGCCTTCGTGAGCAGAGCGGGCGCCACTGAATCACACGAGCAGTAGTAATCGTGGAAAGAACCAATGAGGCCAGATAGCAGCGCTCTCTTTTCAACTCGCTATCAGCTCTTCAGGCACTTTGTATGAGGAGCCTGTAGGTCGGATCAGGAGAGGGAGGCTATCAGAGCCGTGGTGTGGGTAGAGGAAACGCAGACAGCGGGTGGGTGGGTGGGGTCAACAAGAGCGGATAGCGACAGATAGAGAACAAACAGAGGGGAATTATAGAAAAGACCAAGGCTACACCATGGCCAGTGGGTACCAGGCTCTCAGGATTTCCGGAAAACTTGGCTGCAGCCATGCTAGTGAGCTGGAAAACTCATGGTAAGCGGTGTTATAGTGACCATCTTGTGGCAAACTGATAGTACTCCTGGCTGACCCTTCCTCTCAAAAGCAAAACATCTATCTACAGACCTGTGTTAGCAACTAGCATCTCCCAAAGTGTAGCAAGCTAGTTTGATTTTCATTCATTCATTTTCCTGGTGGACTCACCACCAAGAGTTCTTCTCTAACCCCAGCCACAAATTCCAGCTCCTCCTGGGGCATTCCTACACGTTTCCAAGCCAATTGTTAGACATAACCTCAGCAGCAGGTTCTGGATCTACCCTGGGTTCTCCATCCAGGTTTTGACGTGCTTCATACAGCTCTAGTGTGAGGTGAACAGGAGGCATCCTTGTAACATGCCATACCTTCTAAACTGGCTCTTCCCAATTTGCACTACGCTCCATGGCTTTCTCAGCTCTTTGAGTGCCTCAGAACATCACGGAGAACCCTGAGGAGGAAGGTAATTTCTGCCACCTGTACTTACGACCAATTCTTTTGGCCACCTTGTGGTCACTTTTCCCACCACTCATGACGGCTCCAGAATCCCAGGTTTGATCCTCTGCTTGGGATACCGTATGGAGTTTCGCATGTTCTCTCAGAGTCTGTCTGGGTTTCATCCAGGTTCTCCGGTTTCTTCCCATTTCCCAAAAAACACGCTGGTAGGTGAACTGGATACTTCAAATAGCCCCTAGGTCCGACGTTCTACGCAAGGTGTGTCTTTGCCTCAAGCCCAGTGTTCCTGGACTAGACTAGACTACAAAGATCCACTGAAACACTGACCAGGATAAAGATGAATGAATGAATGAATGAAAGTCCTCCACCAAAGGAAACGTCTCATCCCACTCTTTTCTAGGGAAGAACCATGGTCTTAGACCTGGCGGTGTTAAATTACTGTCCCTAAACTGATTCAGAGAACTGGATCAGAAACTGTGGTGAGAAACAGAACGGCAGGCAGACAAAAACAGGCCAGACTGATCGAGTTGTATTAGCAACTCGTATGATATTTCATCATCACCCAACACTTTATTACGAAATCCTGATTGCCCTTATAACTGGATCAGAGTGTGAGTAACGGTATCTTCCTCACTACAGATCCAGCAAGGCCAAGACAAATATAGAAATGTTTCAGAACGTTTAACTATTGAAAAGTGCCTGAGCTTCATGCCTACGTTAGATTGTTTTAAATCAGTTTTAGTATTATTATTATTATTATTATTACAATAATAATAATTATTATTATTATCATCATCGGATTTGTGTGTACATGGTTTAACAGTAACCCTGAACTGAGGGTTTGAAGTGCTGGTGTAAGAGAGCGAGTAAGCACTAAGCTCGCGGTAATGAAAGGTCTCGGACTGTAACGGTCGAGGCCTTGAGAGGTCAGAAATAGAAGGCCAGAGGAGAACAGAATCCTGAGGGAATGTAAAAGATGGCTGAGATGTCCAGACTGAGCCATGAACTGCACACTGATAAGCACATAGTGAACATAGAGCACAGAGAAATGATTGATGCCTCAGAGTCAGCAGGCGCGCACACACACACACACACACACACACACATATATATATATATAGCGAGCACTCTGCTCACCCACACCAATTCACTCAACTCATTCAAGTCATATATGTGTGTGATAGGAACAAGACTGGTTTATATTTCACTGATGAAAAGACACTAACTGGGGTTTTATCTACAATTATAAATTCACGATTAGTATACACATGCTAACTATGCTAATGTGTTAAGGGTCAGGCTAAGGGCACCATTATTATTATTATTATTATTATTATTATTATTATTATTATTATTATATTCCTATCGTTAACAATGTTATTTATAAATGAAACGTACCGGACGTGTGATAAAAGTTTCGGACAGATGTAGGTGCATTAAAGGGACACTTTGTAAGTTTTTAAGGCCCTCTGCTGACCGTGAGACAATCTGCAAAACGACTGGAATAACAAGCGATTTGAAAATGTTGACCAAAAAAAGTTTTTTTTTTTTTTTTAAATAAATTTTTTTGTTAAACCAACAATGAAAAATGTCATAAGAAGAAGTAGTATAGGAAAAAGAAGAAAAATAAGTAGAAGAAGAAGAAGATAAAGAAGACAACGAAGAAGAAAAATAATAATAAGAAGAAGAGGTAGAAGTAGAAGAAGAAGAAGAAGAAGAAGAAGAAGAAGAAGATGAAGATTTCTAGAGCTGACTACAAACTAACTACACCTTTAAATAAACCAGCAACAAAAAACAGGCGCACACACACAAACCCACACACACACACACACACACACACACAGAGTTGAGGAGGTTGATTACTCGGCCTTTGCTCGGTGCCAGGACCCAAAACAACACATGTAATTTTAGAAGGCTATCAACCTCTCCAGCCACTTCCTGTAAACTTCGGCCAACACGGCACGCAAGAGCCTTTCCGCTGTCTACAACTTACAGGGTGTGTGTGTGTGTGTGTGTGTGTGTGTGTGTGTGTGTGTGTGTATACTGGGTGCATATTGGAATGTTAACAGCAGTATATGCAGTCTCATGTGTCTGAGAGTTCCTGTTTATGTGGACGTGTGGTTTCTTCCGTGATGGGTCAAGCTGTCCTGTCGTCCCACACACAGAGGAATG
>JANDJT010000103.1:20562326-20575896 GCA_024331685.1 Stegophilus panzeri
GCTTACACTCAAAGTGTTCAGTAAACATCTCTCCACGTGTCCTTTCACCTCACACACACACACACACACACACACACACAGAGAGAGAGAGAGAGAGAGACAAATAAGCCTTGCAAACCCAGTGCTAAAAGAGGACCAGTGTCTGGATTCTGCTGACACACACCCGTATTAAGCCGACACACACACACACACACACACACACACACACACACACACACACACAAGTAGACACATTTATTCATTTGAGACAGGATATTTACAAACCTGTGATTTGCAGCTGCACCATTGCCACAGCTGGAGTCAGGAAATTAATCAACACCTTCTGACCAATCAGAAGAGAGAATCCGACCGCGCTGATTAACTACTAAACTACCTTTTACTTCCGAGTGCTCTGTGAATGAACATTTCACACATTTCACTCAGCTCTGGAAGGTTCTGTCTCCGTTTCGACCCGGCTCACAGGACTGATAACTTCATTTCCTGTGCAGGGCGTAACTGCCCCCCCCCACATACACTTAAGAATGAGCTACATTATGCTAACCATTTGCTCGTGTCTGAGATTAGATCTCTTCCTGCCGAGTTTGATTGGATATTAAACTGGTTAGAGAGTATGAGGCTTCCTGTGGTAAGAGTCGACACGTTAGAGAAGCAGAAAAGCTCAAGAGGAAGAGTTTAGAGATATCGAAGCTGTTCATCAACACGAGCAGCTACACGTCTGTGTTCAGAGCCACTGAGGAACATGGACAGTGTTGTTATTTACCACACACAGACTGGACCATCGAACAGCTGAGAGATTTATTATAGGGTTTAAGTGACTTATTCACCCCAAAGCAGATAGTGTGTGTGTGTGTGTGTGTGTGTGTGTGTAAAATGGTAGCTTCTGCCCTACCTTACTCATCCAAGACTTGCGCTTGCACATCGCTTTTCTCCTCTTCACCGCCTCCCACAGCCGTCTCTGTCCTGAGAGAAACAGTGAGGAGAGAGAGAAAGAAACAAACAAAAAAAGACAGAAAGAAAGAAATGAAGAAAAAAGAGAAAGTACAGAAAAAAAATAAAGAAAAAATAAATAGAAACAGAATGAAAAACAAAAAAACAAAACAGAAAATAAGAAAGAAAGAAAAAGAAAGAAATAGAAAAAGCAAAAGTACAGAGAACAAGACAAAGAAAGAAGTGCAGAAAGAAAGAAAGGACAGTAAGAAAGAATGAAGAAAAATAGAGACAGAAAGAAAGAAAGAAAGAAAAAATGAAGAGAGACAGAAAGAAAGAAAAATAAAGAAAATAAGAAGGAAAGAAAGAAGTGCAGAAAGAAAGACAGCATTTTAATTTCACTCAGGAGTTTACCCGCTTCTTACACAGAATGATATAAAATATAACGTAATATGAAACACACACAGCTTCTTTCACTTTACGACCGCTGTGTGTGTGTGCGCGCGCGCGCGCGTGTGGCTAAATGGGGCTTGATTAAGCAGACAGGCAAGCAGGCTGGATTAAGGAAAAAGCCCATTAGGAAGACTCGCACTCGAGGCGTGGAACGGAGCCAGCGCTGCAGCGAGCTCTGAGGACCGAGCGTTTTACACATCTGGGATTTACAACACAAGCGCTTTATCCGAGCTGTAAACGAACAGACGCCTGCAGGGACTCCGTTTCCTCCACCTTCGACGTCTCGGTCTCACGGCCATGACGGAAAAACACTCCGCGGTTTCTCGGGAACACGACGAGCTGCGTTCTGTTCGTTTCTTTCTCTTGTTAACTCGAGGAAACGACTGTGTGTAGCTGCTATAACAGGAACTAGCTTGCTTTACAGATGTTCCTCAACAGTAAAAATGTAACTACATTTATAAATGGATAAAATAAAAAAAATAATAAAAAAAGTATAATGTATCGTTCTATCGTAATATGTAATTGTCGTGGTATAAGCGGAATAGAACACTTCGGGACGTGGCGTTATAATAGAACAGGAAACCTACCGGGCCGACCCATGCCGATCTTCTCGAGGTCTTCGTTCTTGACGTAGTCGAAGTGCGACAGGCGCGTGACGTTGAGGTCGTCGCGGATGAGAAGGAAATACTGCTGCAGCTGCACCTCCATCAGCAGCTCCAGGAGCCACTCAGTGCCTTCTTCACACTGCATACCGCTGCCCAGCTTCTGGAAGGAGAGACGGAGGACAGCGTCGGGTTTTATCCCCCGCTCAGACAGACGCAGCAAAGCAGCGACTTAACCTTTGCATTAATGTAATTACTATACGAACGTTTGATTTCATTTCATTTTTTTTATGGCAGATGTGCGGTGCGGCCATGACACCCAAGTTACGCTGAACAATCCATAACCGCATTAGTGGAAGTTAACATTTAATAGCACATGACACTTGACAGAGGTGTGCCACAGGAAATAATTATCCAAACCACCACCACAACCACAAAAATAAATAAATAAAAGCCATCACACAATCTACAGCAAATTAAAAATGAATTCAGAAATAAATACGTTTTAAAAAAAATAAATAAAACTAGGACAAAAACTAAACCAGACTATACAATGATCTAAATATTTCCCGTGAGACGACCTGCCCTCTGAAGCATCTCTTAGTCCAGAAAATACAATATTTATACGTTATGATAAACAGCCATACCTGTACAAGCACGAGTTGTAACGTACGTACGGGCCGAGCTTTAAACGACGCGTCGTGAGGAACGTTTCAGCATCGACGCACCTGAAACGCTCGATTAAACTCAAACAAACAAACATTCAGGCTAGTGTAACTGACGTCAGCGTGAGCGCAGAGCCTTGCCGACATAAACGCCGTCGGCCGTGTACGGCTGGCTCGTAGTCTTCGGCGCTGATCGGTATCGCTCGCGTCGGCTCAGCACATACACCAAGTTCGTAAAACGCAGACGGCGTCGGCCTCGAATCAAACCGCGCGTGCTGCCCGGATCGCCACATGATCCATCGACGAATCAAACCCGGATTAACGCACGTCTTACCTTTAAAATCCAACTTCTCTACACCTCTATTCCCATTCAAAACCAATGAAAAAAAAAATGAAAAAAAAAAGAAAAAAAAAAAGTCTTCACCTACGCATTTCAGACCCGGTTGAAGAATTTTCCGAGACGTGTCCAGATGCTGACGCACTGCTGCTGGGAAGAGCCGTGATAAATGTGAGGGTTTTACTGCCGTTCTTTTCTTTGTACTCACTTTTTTATTTGGAAAATCATATCAGACATCAGCTGCGTTTAATTTCTGACGCCTCCCTCCCTCCTTCCTGTTCCTTCTTTTTTTTTTTTCCTCTGCCTCGCTGTCTGTCTCTTTCTTAACAAGGTTTGGAGAGGAATTTAGAACGAGAACACTGTGTCGTTCGTAAAATCACCTCGGAACAGGACCTCTTACATCAAAGCGCCTCCGACGTCACGAATCTTTCCGTTAAACAACCAGTAGGCTGCTTCTTCTTTTTCCTTTTTTTTTTTTTTTTTTAGCTTCATCTAAATCTATAGCTTTAGCACAAATCTCATGTCCATAACTGGAGACCTGGAATCGACGCGGACCTGGAAACTAACTCGCGACATAAGATTTGGCTCGGACGTATGGCAGAGATGGAGGAAGAGGCGTCGCGTGTTAAACAGAAGCGTTATTGTTTTCGGTGAGGTTACACAACGCAATAATAGCCGAATTCGTAGAGTACAGGGAAGGTCAGCGCTCCAGTAACGGGCAGCTGCTCGAAGAACTAAAGTGAGGGGGAGTCGATGTGCGCAGGTTTGCTGGAAGTCCGGCAGCAGAATCGCGCCTTTGTGCAACGCGAGCTTCCTGTATTGACACATGAAAGGCCGGAGGTCACGAGGATCGCGGCCTCGTCCCTTCCAGTTCGCCCATTAAGATCTGGAGCCGCACTGCCTTCGGTCAATCACGCCATTGACGTGGGAAAGAGCTGAACCACAATGGAGTCACGCAAAAAAATAGCATGCGTATGGTCTGGATGATGGTTATGAACGTAGCACGTATACTTAAGGAGGTCTCGGTTTCCGAGCCTAGACATCAGACCAAAAACTTGAGATCCAGACAGCATCAAAAAAATAATAAAAAAATGAAAAGTATGAAACTTTTAAAAATAAAGAGTGTGATTTGGGCCAATATCCAATACGAGAATGCAGTGTTGTAGTCCAGTATAAATTGGCTACTTCCTGTTTATTAAAAGGAACCATCTTTGTGCTGGAATTTTACTTCCATCAGATGTTTGCTTGTCATCAGCCAAGACATGCCGTCCAAATTTGGTTTCATTTTGCTTACTTAGGTAACAAGTACCGGAGACTCGTATGACCACCAATGAGTATTAACCACCAAGTCCTTGAGCATAAATCGTTTTTGTTTTTTTCTAAAATTTGGTGGGTAGAAAGTACAAGTATTTGTCGCACAAAACAATAGTTTGACCAAATTATTTCCCACTCGCCCCAGGCATAGTTCAGCCAAGACAAACCATATTTGGAGTTTTTTTTTTTTTTAAGCTTTGCACTGAAGCTCTAAGGCTCATTTTTTACGTTTCTTTACTCGCAAGCTTGCTATGATCAAGTGGTAATCTCTGACACAGTCATTACAGCCATTCCTAGTAAATATGACTCAAAATAATTCTTTACAGCCAGTTATGAAGAAATCAGCAGAATGAAATCGCAGTGAACGAGTCAGTTTTAATCACTGGCACTCGGTGATGGAATACCGAGAGAAATTTTAAAAAAAAATGTCTGTTAACACAAGGCCTGACGCAAGAAATAAACACGAAGGGACATGCTGAAGTTCATTACTTTCCTAGAATATCCTGAAGTGTTTTATTCTTCGAATGCCAAATGATTAACTTTTATTTTTTTTTTTTTAGTAATTAAAGAATGACTCATGTCTCATGACTCAATGACTCGCAGGAGGTCCGTAAAACAAGTTCTATCCTGTTAGCGCTTATAGCAGCTATTAACACCAGACTCTCTTGAAGTTAAGGCAGAAAAGTTAGCTCGTCATCTTACAGGGAAACCGTAAAGCCCTCTGTCCTGATGACTTGAATTTAAAAGTTATATTTTAACCCCTAGCGTTTGGGACGCACTGACACTGGAGGCTCCTTCCAAAAATGTTTAGCGAGGGTCACCTTACAGAAACCTTCACCGTATCAATGTTCACACTGCTGTTATGGAACTTCGGCTGTACAAGTCCCTGTGTGCATTGTTACGGTAGCACCGTGGTATCAAAATATTACACTTGGAGACTTGTTTTCTTCCTCCTCTGAACTTTCACACCTTAACTAGGAAGAAGACCAAGGTCCTAGACGACCCCTTCTATCCTTCAATGCTTCCCGGGATCCTGACCAGTGAAGGGCCTGAGAGTAAAGTTCAGAGATGGACACAATGATTCTCTTTTAGATAAAACCAGCCAAGTATCACGACACACACTTGGACAGGATATACGATGCCGGAAAAAGAACGAAGGAAGTGTGCGGTGGTCGCTGGGTGTCACTTGTCGCAGAACGGCGAGGAATGCATACTGGGAACGTCCCAAGAGGAGTGAGGACTGAAAGAGAGAAGGCGAGGGAGGGAAAATAAACAGCATGAGACTTTTAATGCCTTCACTAGGACATATTTTCAGACTGAAATCACCAGCGTCACTCCCTGGGGTATTACTTAAGCCGTCGCTATGTGCAACATGTGCTGGTTAATATATAAAGTCTCACAGCTGCGTTGCCAGAACATCTGGCTCACACGTCCAAGGCGTAACGAATAATATCAAGTGACTGCTACGTGTAAAAATTAAAGAAGGCAAAAGTGGAAAGTCGTTGAACACCATCAGTTCATCGTGTGCAACGCGACCAAATGTGTTGACAAGAAACAATTCCTCATAGTATATTATGATGGGTGCAATTGTCCCCTGCCAAAGCAGTCCTGACGCCACTGACGCACGTCAAAAGACCACAAACCATCACGACAGGAAGGAACCAATGACCGCAGGTCCAGCCAGGCTGAACCACAATCCAGTGACGCAGAGCGGTCATGTGTGACATAAGGTTAAAGCTAGGCCAGCGGTTCCCAACCGTGGTCCTGCAGAACCCCTGCATGTTGACTCAGGAAAGACCCGTCAATTAGCTGATTAGTCAGATCAAGTGTGTCAATGCAGGAAAGACAACAAATTATGAAAGGTCTGCCTTTAAGGATACACCATGTTATATACTTTTCGATCATGGTTGGGAACCTTGTTCTAGGCCTCCAATAAGTAAGCACTGGCTAAGTTCCTTGGATAGAGTCCATAATTTTGTACCAAAAAGTGGCTACACCCTGCACATACACACAATAAGAATAGAGCTTTTTATAGTGACTTTTTATGGAGTCATTGCCTTGTTTAATAAAATTTTACAAGCCATTATTGCACGGGAACGTCCGTTGTTGAAGAAAGGAACCACAGGCTGGAGAAGAAATTTGATGATAAAATAATAGCAGAGTGGTTCCTGGTGCTGGAGTACCCATACCCTGAACATTTAACTTTTTTCATAAACCGGACAAAGGCCCCAAATCAGATCAGGAAGCGTTTATTAATTAGCTGATTAGTTACTCCAGATGTGGGCCACTGGTAAAGAAAAAGGAGATGCCTGAAGAGGAATGTTGCTGGTCCACAGTGAAGCATCCCGTTCCAATATAACTACGCAACTACATTAGAAAGATACGTGAAGACTTTAGGCAAAGTACAGACGCTGGTACGATGTAATGCTATCCATATATACATTTATATACAGCAAACACATAACAAGCATCATGCAGACATGGCCAAACACAACCACCGCCACACAGAAAAACATATGACTACAAGATGTACTTACTCTGTACACATGGAAATGTGCAAGAAACGGGAAGGTTTTTTTGAGCTTGGCAAAGCGCCGCATCCTAAAAGGGAAATCGATCGAACTAGAGCGCATGAAGATCCAGAGAAGCTGCGCCGAGGCTAAATATGCTCAAGAAGCTGAGCCGAGTCTGAATATACTAGTCTCTCACGCTGTACATGAAGGTCTGAGAGTGGAGCTGAGGTGAAATAAGGTCTCCAAAACTCGTCAACCATGCAAAGGGAAGTCTCCTCAGCTCCTGCAACCCACACGCTCCATTCCATCGCTGGCTGATCCAGTAAGTTCCTATAACCCTCTACCTCCAATTAGTGCTAATATGCAAGCAATTACGTGAGCGGGTTGGGGGGGGTTGACTTCACCGCCAAACGGGAAAGGCAGTTTCCACCCAAAACCAGAGTTGGAAGTCTTCCATTGAAGTCCAAGTTCAGGCTCAGAAAAAAAAAAAAAAATTAAATACTTAAAAAAATAAATAAATAAATAAATAAAAAATAGTCCTACTATAAGTAATGGCAGGATTTAAATAATGTTGGACAAGAGATTCACTTCAGCGCTGTCCATCAGCCTGGTCCGACATCCAGCTATTAATAGCGCCCCGTTTTTTAGCGCCACCTCAATGCCCTCGAGTGAAGGAGTGGGAGTGAGGACGAGTCCTCTGCGTGTCTGAGGAACGCTCGGCTGAGCACGTCGGTCTTTTTAGAGCCGTCTCATGGCATCGGAACAAGTGTGTGGATGTTGGTGGCAGAGGGGGACGTGTTGTTCTCTCTGTGTGAAGCAGGAGGTAGTTTCGAGGACTCGCTCTCCCTCCCTGTATATCTGGAAATCGCAGACAGACGGCTGGGGAAGTGCCCAGTCTCCCTCCCTCTTTTCCCTCTGTCCCTCCCTCAGCCCGTGCCCAGGACAGAGACTCTATGGTATTTGGATGGAAGAGCATTTGATCGTGAGCCAAGAGGTCAGATTTAACTGCAGGATGGAGAGCTCATTTCCTGTACACCCCCCCCCTCCAATGTTTGGCTCTTAACAAGCTTCCCTCTCGAATCGACCAACACCATCTCCCCTCCTCTCTCTGACCCAGCCGTTCCCTTTCTCCCTCGTTCTCCCTCTCTCTTCCTTCCTACTCGCACGTGACTTGACTCTTTTCCTTTATTTGGTTCCTGCTTTCCTCCTCATTCCTTCCAAAACAGTCCTCGACTGCATATAAACAAACCTTCCCCAGCATTTTCTTTGGACATTTCGTCTCCGTCATCGCACCAAAGAAGGAGGGGCTGCTCGCGTTTTTAGCTGCGTCCTGTTTCACTCCCTCCCCTTTCTGCTGATTTGTCCAGATGAGGCAAAACCAGATGTGTGGTATTTTAAGTGATAAACAAAATGTACAAGTTATGGAGGCCAGAGGGAAGACAGAGGCAAAGTGAGGGACAACAGCAGTAAAGCAGGACCATGTGCGTCATAAATAGTCTGCCTCCAATTACCATCCTGACACAAAGAATTTCCAGTGTCGCTGTATACTTCACAGATAACACGAGAAGAATGGTCTGGGATACATAGCAAACGATAGGCTCCATTTAAAAGCAAAAGGAAACAACCAAATCTAACCCCAAGGAAAGACCTCTTTACAGCTCCTTAACAATACAAGACATATCAGCAACAATGTAAACACCAGGTTCAAGACGCTGAAGATCTTAAATCACTGCGTGCCAAAGTATCACTGCTGGTGCATTTTACAATTCAGTTGAAACGGCCTCTATTAGGCCAAACCACTTTATTTTCCAAACCCATATTGAATTGTTTTTAAAATCATAATGCGGAGTAAATATACAGTATATATTAACTATATCTTGATACATATTTTGTACATTTTAATGTAAGAAATAAACATTTAACAGTTTATTATGGTAAGATTTAAGCTTTTTTGACACAGTATACTGCATAACAATACAATGTGGTTCAGAATTGTGCAAACAAGTCAATTTTAATCATATTAAATGGGAGGCCACACCTCCTTCGCCAGGACTGACGGGTAGACGCCCGCCTCCTTCGCCAGGACTGACGGGTACAGACACCCCGCCTCCTTCGCCAGGACTGACAGGTAAAGAAGCTCCACCTTCTTCACCAGGACTAACGGGTATAAAGGCCATGCCTTCTTCACTTGGCCTAATGGATTCAGAAGCCACACTTCCTTCACAAGGGCTGACTGTTTCTACGGCCATGCCTCCTTTGACAAGAACACAGGCCACACCTACTTTCCAGGGGTCTGACAAGCACCAATGCCACGCCTCCTTCACAGAGATAAAAGTTCTAAAGTGTCGGTTCCTTCTCTGGGGCTCACAGCGGGTTCTGTGTCACCGCCAAGCCTTCTCCATGGAGCCAGACTACTACAGAGGCCACAGCTCCTTTACTGAGACTGGTGCAAAGGTCACACCTACAGTAGATTAGTGTAACTGACAAGTACAAAGGCCACGCCTCTTTCTCTGGGATGCACAGGCAGAGAAAGCATGGGAAAGGACAAAAGAAAAACAATGCCAAAGGAAACTGATTTCATAACATTTCTAATATTATCAGTACACTTTTAATAAAAAGAGAACCGTGTCATATGAATGCTGGGATGCCCATACCAATTGTGAGCCTTTGCCCAGTACATTAACCATAAATATCAAAAACGGTGAACCTATCCGTTTCCATTTTTAATCCTCCATTCAGCACAATGAACAGACCAAAGTGGAAAAACTGGCAAACCAAAGACAGTCAGCAGAACACAAATAACCTCGACATGACCCTCTACTATAGAGAACAAACCGAGCCGGTGTTATTTCACAGCGTTCAATGTCAACAAGCGTCCTTACACATCTGTGTATGGACAGGAAGCAGGCGTCCTTGTGATTCGACACTTATTCGAGACTGGCGTCATGCAGTTAGGAGGTGCCAACTTCTCACCATACCTCCATATGTAGCACCTCCATCTTCTGCTTAGCATCCTGTCCACATACTGACTCATACAGCTACATCTCTGAAAAGCACTGGTTTGTCCAAATCTTATATATGGCTAGGGCCGAGCGCTCGAATCCAACAGCCAAGTCTCGGTGTGCCCTTCACCGTGCTGGTCCCACAGCTGACTGACTCTGAAAGACGCAATATCGCAGGCGGCCAAAGGAGGGCAGCAAATGCACGGTCATGGCGTGTCATCTGTGGCGTTTATGAAGAATTTACCCGTTATTATCCAGACATTATACATATAATTTCTATCCTGATGGGTGTGGTATCTTCCACAGGGCACAAGGCCTTGTTGAATGGTTTGATGAAGATATAAAATGATGTGAATCATATGCTATGGTCTTGACAGTCGCCAGATCTCAACCTGAACATCTCCGGGAGATTCTGGAGCATCACTCTGGTGTTCGGTTCCCAAGAATTCACACAAGGGCGCGTTGTTCTGCTCTGTTTTGGTAGCTTGTTGTGGCAGGACACCTTACCAAGACAGACATTTTATCGTGGGTTTTCTGTCTGTACGTGGCTTGTCCGACTTACGTGATGTCCAAGGTCGCCTTATCAATAGCGGTACATCTTCAAATGCACAAAAGCGAGTAATAACGGAGAAAGAATTGCATGTACAGCTTTAGCTTGCAATTACAGCCTGTAATTCCATGGACTCTTCCTTTTCTTTACATCAACATGGCCGTTATTGTAGAATAAACACCCTGCAATCAAGCTCCTTTCATGCAGCTTTATCCCTTTCATTCAAATCAGACAAACCCTGTATGTGTGTGTGTGTGATTACTTTAGAGGGATTTTGAGCCTAGAGCTTTCAGAGAAGATGAGCACCCACCCCTTATGTCCGCTTTTGTAAATAGACTGCACAGCTGATTAGATGGCGGTGGACAGGACAGCGAGGCCAGGAAGGACAACGCCAGAGTCGATACAAAGGCAAGCAATAATCAACGGGAAGTGCAAGACACAGAGAGCGCGAGAGAAAGAGATGACCGATGAGAGAAAGATGAGGTCGGGTTATGTCCTGCAGCACCAAAACATCATCAGACTCTGGGAACGTGCTAAATAGTGCTTACTGTGAGAAAACCGAGAGCACTGCACTCCCAGCCATTATGCCAGGAATATACAATACACGCAAACATCAGGGCGCTGATGGACAGTAATAACCGCAGAAATGAGACTCAGCAGAAACGTTCAAATCCGCCATAGTTGAGCTACGAAAGAAAACAGGGCGTGTTGAACTGAATTCTGATTGGTCAGGAGGTGAATTGTTGATTACTTTTCTAAAACGGACAGTCGCTCTGACTGCAGTTCAAATCTCGGGTTTATGTTAACGTGCTGTTTTAATACGTTATCGTATCTACGGTAACCACCGTCTTTCGGATGAGACGTTAAACCCGACTCTCTGCACTCATTAATAATCCCAGGACACTAATCGTAAAAGAGTAGGGGGGTATAACCCCGGTGTCCTGACGGAATTCCCCCCTCTCACCAATCCCCATCTCTAAACTGGCTACATCACTCTCTCCTCTCCACCAACAGCTGGTGTGTGGTGAGCGTTCTGGCGCACTATGGCTGCCGTCGCATCATCCACGTGGATGCTACACGTTAGTGGTGGTTTAGGAGATACCCTCCCACCCCCTCCCCCTCCCATACTACGTAAAGCGCTTTGAGTGTCTAGAAAAGCGCTATATAAACGTAACTAACGGCACGTTGAGCGTTTACGGAAGGAGTCTCCAGTGTCAGAGCTGTATAACGGTCAGATTTTTAAAGCCGTTTTACAAAATGGGAAACGTTGGTAAACTGCTGTGGTATAAGAGGAATAAATCAATTTTGGGTTGTTAACAGTAAACAGTGTCACATAACTGAAATCTTTAGTAGAAGATAATTCTTACGTAAGATTATTTTCTTAAATTTCACTGCAGTACTACGTTTGCTTAATTTATTTATTTACTTTATTTTTTTCGCACCTCATAACATGACGTACTAATATTTTAAAACGCCGTGATATACTCCTCACGCTGATAAAATTAGTACAAAAAAAAGATTCACCAAAATCTTAGAAAGTCTCAACATCTTGATACTGGATAAATTAGAGCGTTAGAAGACTGCACTAAACCTATTTCGAGACATTAATAGCTTCTCCTTTTATTTAGTATATCTATAAACAAACAAAAACGATCAGAATGAACAGAATAAGAAAGTGTAAGCCTTGAGATTCGTAAACGTAATCTGAAAACAATATATTTGATTTATAGATCATCTCTACGTATCTATTTCTCTATATACACTTCTGTGGTGCGCTCGTTCACAAGCCGCTCAAATGATCACGACCACGTAATTATGTACTGTAAATCAGAGCGAATGAAATGATTCCTGTGAGTGAACCTCAGCAAAGTGTCCCTGACCCCATTACGGATTACCGCAACGAGCTTCTGGAGTTTATTTCCAGTTCATTTAATGGAGCTCAGAATGAATAAAATTACTAGATGAAACGTAGGACTTTCTATGTAGCGGATGTTTCTTTTTATTTATTTGTTTCGTAATATTATATACACACACGTGTCGTGTCTGAGAAGTCATCATTAAGTCGAATTTGACTGTAGGGGAAAAAAAATAGCCAGGTAAAAGCCGGAGAAATAAAAGGCTTGAACCTTAAAACGATATCTACATTTTTTTTTCCTCTCTCAGACAGGCAGAGGGACGTGTGTGTGTGTGTGTGTGTGTGTGTGTAAAAAACTGAAGACAACCCTGTTAGTACGTTTCTGAGACTCTAGGGGCAAGACAAAAAGATGTCAATCGGTCTCGTTTACACAGCCGTACACATGCAGAACTCGGAGCAAACAGTACCAGTACACACACGCGCACACACACACACACACACACACACACACACACACACACACACACACAGAGCCAGACTGAGTGGAGATCAGATTCATGAACGACGCTCAGACAAAAGACTGTACAATACAGAGTCATTCAGCCTCACCTCCTCAATGCCCTCATGCTGCATTCAACACACACTGTGTGTGTATATATGTGTGTGTGTGTGTGTGTGTACGTGTGCTTGGGGAGGGGTTAGCCTTTTGTGAGGACCAAAGTACCCATAATGATGACATTTTGACCTTGTAGTGACATTTGGTTGGTCCTCGTCAATTTAAAAAAAAAAAAAAAAAAGGCTTCTGTTTGGGGGGGGGGACTGAAAGAGTCTAAACATTTCTATGTGGGTATTGATGTTAGGGTTGAGGCTAGACATAGCATTATTTAACCACAGAAAAACATTATAGGAGTGTGTGTGTGTGCGCGTGTGTGTGTGGAAATTTAAAGAATCCACTATTAAACTACATGGAAGTGACTCACTCACTCGCGCTCTCTTACACACACACACACACACACACACACACACACACACACACACAAAGAAACATTGAGATCACACAAGTGAATAACCAAACAGTTTGGAGCAGCACAATGTGTCAGATACGTCATCGTTCTTCATACCGTTAAACCGACAAATGAAAATTTGTTGATAAGTTGACTGTAAAGGGACGTCTATTTAACATTTAGGGAAGGAGTCTCCAGTGTCGGTGCTGTAATCGTCGATACGTGTAGAGACGTCTATTTAACATTTAGGGAAGGAGTCTCCAGTGTCGGCGCTGTAATCGTCGATACGTGTAGAGACGTCTATTTAACGTTTAGGGAAGGAGTCTCCAGTGTCGATACGTGTAGAGA
>JANDJT010000103.1:20576147-20578647 GCA_024331685.1 Stegophilus panzeri
GATACGTGTAGAGACGTCTATTTAACATTTAGGGAAGGAGTCTCCAGTGTCGATACGTGTAGAGACGTCTATTTAACATTTAGGGAAGGAGTCTCCAGTGTCGATACGTGTAGAGACGTCTATTTAACGTTTAGGGAAGGAGTCTCCAGTGTCGGCGCTGTAATCGTCGATACGTTTAGAGACGTCGCTTTAAGATTTTTGCGTTTTCTCAGTAACATGACAAGCTACATGTTTATAGCAACAATAGTATAAGTAATAACAGATCCATCTTGCTCCCTAACGTTACAAACGTAACTATAAATGGAGAAAGTGTACAATTTGTCTCTTTAAAAAAAATTTTTTTTTTTTTTATAAAGTAAATTGTAATCGTTGGTAAATGCTGTGGCGTAAGAGGAATAAAAACTCCAGAAGATGCCGTTATATGAAGACACTCCAACTGTAACGCCGCTTTGTGACCCCGATCTGTCGTCGATTGTTTTCCTACGAGAGCAGTCTCCCTGAAGTGTTCGATTCCTTAAATATCAAAAGGTTCATAGTGCAAACATTATTTTATGCAGCTCTATCACCTACACGTCACTATGGTAAACAGTAATTAACACTATATTGACGTGTCAAGCTTAAAAACGATCCGATTTAGAGGAAAAAATAAATAAATAAATAAATAAATAAATAAAATCAATAACGCAGCCGGGTTTCCAATACGATCATAAAGACCGCTTAGACGCCGGATAGAGCTATGGAGAACAAACCGGAGTGCAGGACGAGGGACGTGGGAGCTGAAATACCTCGTCGTCGCGTTCGCTGCCCAGCCGCTGGTACTCCGCAGTCTCCCCCATGGTGAGGTGGGACGATGAGGGCAGGCAGGACTCTCGCCGCTTTCCGTTCACGCAGACATGCCTGGTGTCAGGATTTACCCAATCTGTTCATGTTCACTCCTCAGAGAGAATGCCTGCTTTATCCTCGTGTGTGTGTGTGTAAGTGCTGACGCATGCCTTGGTGCTCCCTTACTGCACCTAAAGTCTGCAGCTGTGCATTCTCTTCCAGCAGCTCTGCATTGGCCGAATCCGTACGTGAACGCGTCGGGCTCGTTTCGTCATCCGCTCGTGTACGGAGGTGGATTTTTCTTTTAAATCCACATTAATGAGCGCTCGGGCCGAAGCCTAATCCTTTGTTATTGTTATGTTTACTCTTCTCCCATCCTCCATTCTATTCTTCCTTTTTTTTTTTTTATTCTCTGTTTTCAGTCAGAGCTGCGCTCGTGGCGAGTGGTAGAACCCCAACATAGATCCCCCCCCCCCCCCCCCCCCCCCCCCAATCCCAAACGACACGGGCATGTCGACCAATCAGAACGAGAGAGAGGGAAAGGAGGGGGAGAGAAGCTGTCCTTAATGAGGGGGAATTAATACAGTGAGAAAGAGGAGAGAGAGAGAGAGAGAGATGCAGAAGGCCATCTGGGAGATCAGCTGGACAGATGGAAAGACAGATGAAACGAGGGAGGGAGAGGTGTTTTCCTTCGCCGTCTCCCGCCTGCAGATTTCTGATTTCTTTCTCTCTCTGAGCTGGCTTAAATAACGAGAGGTCAATCCTCTCATCATTACAGCACCAGTAAATATCACGCCCAGGAGGTGCGCATCACTTTCCGAACTAAACCTGATGCTCCATTTCAATATGATCCGTTTTATCATAATATAAAATATACAAAAGGTACATTAACCCTTGTGTGTCCTTATGGACATTTTTGTCTTGCATTTTTTTTTTTTTTTTTTTTTTTTTTTAAATAATTTTGTCCGTGTTAACGCAAACAGCATAAATTTTGCAGAAAGGTGTGTATTTTTTATTGGAATTTTAATATTTCACCCTCATTTGCTTTCAGAAATCTATATTTAAACCGAATACACAAAATAGTTACACTTGGGACCTTAAGGACAAAAAACGTCCCCACTGCAACCCATTCAAACCGCAATATTTAATCTCCGTGACGTTTAAACATAAAATGATGCGTTCTGCGTTAATTGGCTTTTATTTTGTTGACGATGTTTCAAAACATTTAAAATTTTTTAAAAACATTTCTGTAATATTTCCTCAGGTTTAGACTCTGGGGAAAATACATGCTTTTCCTTTTTTCTGATTCTGCTGTATTATAGAGGGCCGCAGACCGACTGAATAAATGATGCACATGTAACTGTGTGTGTGTGTGTGTGTGTGTGTGTGTGTGTGTGAGTGAGAGAGAGATGCAGAACTGATGCTGGTAAAAAAATTAAAATAAATCAACGTCAGTGAAAGTGGAAAAAAATAAAAAATTAATATATAATGTTTAAGACATGGACATTTTTGTCCTCTATGGCCCTGTGTGTAACTTTTTTTAATTGATGCACAAGGGTTAAAAACATCCATAATTCGATAGATGCGACAATACAGTGTAATTCTTTAAATTGAACAGTTTTCACTATATTCATCCACATTATTTTCCCCCTGAAACTGACAGCAACAGAAGCCACAT
>JANDJT010000103.1:20583647-20587134 GCA_024331685.1 Stegophilus panzeri
AATTTGTCATTTTCTTCTATTATTAACATGATTTGAATTGTTTTTAGAAGTGAGCGTGACTTACATCGAGCACAGCACACTGGAGTATTATTATTATTATTATTATTATTATTATTATTTTACAGCTCATAACGAATATTAAAACTGAAATATCGTGATACACTTCAGACAAGCAAAGTTCGTCTCGCCGGTATTTTGTTTCGAGATATTCAAGATGGCGATATTCTGTCAAATGCCTCGTTTTTTGTTTTTTTTTTTATATATAATAGTAATCATTATCCAGTATAATAAAATGTTTGTGTGTTTTGTTTTGTTTTTATCGTCAGGATGTGAAAAAAGAAATAATCCACACATATACTACTCGGAGTCACCCGAGGCAAACATTCTGCACCACATCCTGGTGTGCTAAGTTAAACACCGCACTGATTACGACACCAAATAAAAAAAAAATAAAAACGCTTCCGTTCGGAACCGCAAGGCCAGGCTCCTCTCTTGTTATTTCCCCTCTCTCTCTCTCTCTGTTTATTCCTCTCTGTATCTTTTTCAGCGCTGACTGATAACCCATGCACGTGTATGCACTCCATCACACATGCCTGACCTTCACACACACACACACACACACACACACACAGTTCACTTGTGGTTTCATCAGGACAGCTGTGGCAGGATGTTAGTGCATTTCACATCACCGCCACTAGAGGCAGCAGAGCTACAGGGGAAAAAAGCTAGGAGCCATTCAGGTCTTTTGTATCTGGAGTGCAGTAGAGTTTGGGGATTTTCTCTTCTACGGAGGGTTCAGATACGGTCTTCTAGAACTTTAAGTCGACGTTTCAGAAAAAAAAACCCCAGTTAATAGCGTTTCTATGAATCGTAGCTAACTGGTTCCTTATTCAACGCACCACGCTCTGAAATGGGACGCGTCCGTGTTTGTCTATCGTTAGCACCGATCTGTGATGAGTGGCGTACAGCGATTACCTCCTCAAACCTGTATAGTTAAAGCTCTAAACCGTTGCGGCGCGTTCATACACCACGATTAGCGAAAAAGGAAGCTTAGAAAACCGTTAACGAAGAACGCTGTGTATTTGAAGATCGTGTTACGTTTGTTCGACGTTCTCGGTCTCGGAGCGTTTTTTTCCTTCTCTCTCGTCGCATATTTCTGTTCGTTTCTGGAGAAGTTACGCTCAAGACTTTCGGCACAAACGTAATTCCATACGCACGAGACGCCACGTGACGCAAACGTTAACGCTCAGACACAAAAGTAGAAAGTTGCTCGACTTTAATTTTAATTAATTTTATTCGCCATCCAAACGCTAGAGCTTTCTCTCTGCGGAGACGTGTAAAAGTTCTTAGTAAATAAAATAATAAATAATAATAATAATAATAATAATAATAATAATAATAATAAGCATGGACAGGGTGGTGTGATAAAGCACAAGTTGATTGTTCTCCAATAACCTGAAGCGTTTCATTCCTTTTACAGCTCGGCTATTTGAAAACCGCCGCGGCTTTTTATTCATCTAAAGAACGACACGTCATATTTTTCATCCGTTTAGAGAGTTATGCCGTGGAATGTCGGCAGAACGAGTTATAACTGTTATTCCTCGTGCTTTCGCAGCTTTGGGCTGTTTTCCTCTCTCTCGAACGAGGAAAAAAAACAATATTCGTCCTTTTTACGAGACATTTGGCGTCAAGTGTTGATCTGGAGTCTCGGTCCTGTCTAACACTGGCTTAATACAGACAGGTTCTTGCGACAGCAGTAGCAGTGAAATGGATTTTTGACTGCGTGGGCGGCTATCCTGTGCACTCCACAACACACAGGAGTTAATGAGTGTACGTGTGGGTGCGTGGGTGTGGACTCGCCAGAACAGAGACGCTCTATGCGAGCAGTTGCATCATCCGTCGTGCCACGCCGATGACCTCGTCAACCTGTAACACGCTTCCTGTTCTGAGCGAGTGAAATAAAGTCACTCCGGATAACAAAAGAAAAGAAAGAGTGACGAAAGGAAAAAACAGAGAGCGGGGGAACGAGGCGGGCAAATTCCTCGACGATGTGCTGTATATTTTCTTTACTTCTTCTTCGAGGAGCAAATAAAAACAAAAAACGGGCGACAACGGTTGCAGGGAAAAGGTGGTGGATGTCCTCAGCTGGCCTCCTGATCCCCACACACATCTACAGCAATGTCTTAAACATCCTCTTCCTCTTGATGAGCTGACTAAATACACTCCCGGTTCAAAAACGCGTGGGGGGGGGGGGTCAGCACCATTACTGACACACGCCCTGGAAGTGTACTCCGAGAGAGAGAGAGTAAGCCTTACTTCCCTGAGGGACCTCAAACAACGCCTGTGGGAGACGCTCAACTGTCCCTCCTTGATGGAGGATGGGAAGGTACAGGACATTGAGCAGATCGTGTATACTGAGAAGTTCAGAAGACCAACGCTGAAAAGATTCGCTCCTCAATTTGACTTGGACATCAGTCAAGAGCCCAAGCCTGAACAGCCAGGGAGGACGTGGGTGGAGCTCTACATAATTTAACGTCATTTTCCTTTAAATGTGCCGTTATTGAACTAAAATGAAACGTATACTCGGTGACGTGGTGAGGATTTGTGTGTGTAGACGCTCAGAAAGCAGGGGCAGAAAAAGTACTGAGAAGTGATAAAGTGAAAATATAAATAGAGACAATGGTGTCAAGATCTTTATGCAGCCAAAAGAACGGGAAAGGTGGTGGGCTTTGAATGAAAGAAAGAAAGCAAGAAAGAAAGAAGAAAGTAAAAAAAGAAAAGAAAAAGCAAAATGAAGAGATGAAGTGATTAAAAAGGTAAAAAAGAAAGGGAAAGAAAAGGGCCGAAATAGAGAATGAAAGTAGAGGAAGAGAGGAGCAACATACAGAGAAGGAGGCAGAGAGACACAGAGACAGAAAGACAGGCAGAGAGACACAGACAGGCAGAGAGACAGGCAGAGACACAAACAGACACAAACAGGCAGAGAGACACAGACAGGCAGAGACACAAACAGACACAGACAGGCAGAGAGACAGGCAGAGACACAAACAGACAAACAGGCAGAGAGACACAGACAGGCAGAGACACAAACAGACACAGACAGGCAGAGAGACACAGACAGGCAGAGAGACGAACAGAGACACAGACAGGCAGAGAGACGAACAGAGACACAGACAGGCAGAGAGATGAACAGAGACACAGACAGGCAGAGAGACAGGCAGAGACACAAACAGACACAAACAGGCAGAGAGACACAGACAGGCAGAGAGACAGGCAGAGAGACGAACAGAGACACAGACAGGCAGAGAGAGACGAACAGAGACACAGACAGGCAGAGAGAGACGAACAGAGACTCAGACAGGCAGAGAGAGGAACAGAGACTCAGACAGGCAGAGAGACGAACAGAGACTCAGACAGGCAGAGAGACGAACAGAGACACAGACAGGCAGAGAGACACAGACAGGCAGAGAGACACAGACAGGCAGAG
>JANDJT010000103.1:20589734-20611003 GCA_024331685.1 Stegophilus panzeri
AGAGAGGCCACGCCTCCTTTTACTGGGACTGACAGGTAGAGAGGCCACGCCTCCTTTTACTGGGACTGACAGGTAGAGAGGCCACGCCTCCTTTTACTGGGACTGACAGGTAGATCCATTCAGATTCAATCACCTCCCAACTTCTGTCCAGCACACTGCTCATAAATATTAAACGGAGGCGTGGCATCCGTATCTGTACCGGGCCGAAATCTCAATCAGACCGCCTGGAAAAATCAAAGGAATATAAATATTGAAAATAACGCAATATCTTTACAACTTTATTATCCATGCCCAGCAGCGTTTTACCGGATGTGTTGTGCGTTACATTTTATTTGACGTGTTCTACGGGAAGAGCTCCTGATTATATAAATTCCCATCCCTCCGTACAGTATTTGCTTATTTGATGGCCACACTGTGTCTATTCATCCCTCCTCCTCCATTTCTCTGGCGATATAAAGCTGAGCAGTGTTTCTATAACACGCAGTTTCCCTGTTATTCATCAAACCTCCTCCGTCTCCTGCTCTGGAACAATGCCGTATTTACTGCAGCGGCTGAATTACGCTCTACTCAGTGTACAGGTTAAACAGAACTGCTGATATACTGAGATTAGTCAGCATGAATACACTCAAACCAGACTACTCCACCCGCCCCCACCCACCCCCACACACACACACACACACCTCCTCCTGCCTGAATGACCACACGGTTTCCTCTACATCAGCAGAGCCAACTCATGAATGACATCACGCGACATCACGTCCTAACAGCAGCAGTGTTGTTCGCTGAGCTTCAGGTTTTCACGACTTGATGACCAACACATGAAAAGAAGAGTTAGCTGTTCCAACTGCACATCAACATCAGCGCACATCTGTATTAAAAGATACTGCACCTCGTTCATCACGTTTGAGTAAGCCAGACTGAAATTAATATTTACACCAGATTTACAAAAAGCTTCATAAATGCCGATTTCCTTATTCGTGATTCAGCTACTTATTATATACAGCCCTATATATAAATATTTACAATTATTATTATCTATAAATTTATTAGAAAGTGTATTATTATTATTATTATTATTATTATTATAATTAATTTATTGTTATCTAGTTCCAGTCTTACATTGTGTTAATTAGGCAATTAACACACTGGTTAGAGAACAAACTTTTTTTTAAACAAACTTTACAGTGACTGCACCATGTCCTCAGTTTTCACCCTGTTTTAATAATCCACGTGCAGAAGGCACACGTCGCACCTGGTAAAACGTTTTTGTTTTGTTTGGGTTTTTTTTTAATGCCAGAACTGCAGAATGTTAATAGCTTTGGAAGAGCTGCCTCTCGAGACCGGTCAGTGGGCGGAGTCTCTAATGAGCCTCCAATCATCAGGACGTTTGGGAATTTCTCCTGGCGCCGGCCTGATTTACTCCTCCACTGCACGCCCACCTGGGGGAGGGGGGCGGACGGAGACTCCGCCTTCCTTCTGCCATCCATAACACAAAGAGCACTTTTGTCCCGTCACGCATAAGTGCTGCGTTTCCTCCAAGGCACGGGCTGAAGGCTTCGCCGTGGGAGCGGATGACGGATGACCAGATGACTTCCAAGCCAGAAAAACAAGTGTTCTGGAATGAGGTCAAGGGATCTAAACAAGTCTAACAGGAGCTGAAGGGAGAGCTCAAGCCTTTGATAGTTTATTATTTATTGGAAGTTGGAAAATTTATTTTAAAAAATAATAAATAAATAAATAGATAGATAGATAGATAGACAGATAGACAATTAAGGGAAAAATCCACCATGAAAAACTGATCATCTCTACCTGATGCGGCGGCGCTTTAGTCTTTTAGTCCTTTAGTCCAACTCTCTCATCTCAGCGTCTGTACACTCTGTAAACTCAAACTTCCACAGCTTCTCCTTTCATGCTAATACCATCATCAATGCCGTTGCACTCATCATCTCGAGCCAAATCTCTGCTGTAACTCATTCAACTGCTGCACTGCATTCTGGGACCCAAAAGTCACTAAATGCATCACAAATATTCCATATTTATTGGGTTTCAAGGTCGAGTTCTCCTTTAAAACACAACCCCTCGTTAGATCGGGCGGCAAACTATTTATGGATTCCTTTCTTTTTTCAAAAAAAAAAAAAAAAAAAAAAAAAAAAAAAAAGGTGAGAGTGGGAGGAGCTAAAACACAATACACAATACACGATCACACAGCCTTAGGGGAGACACCGGAGAAAGTCGGAACTCGATCTAATGAAAGCGAGGACCATAAAGTCAGTCCTTCATAAAATTTCATGGTCACGTCATGCTTACATCTAGTCAAGAATCTCCAGGCTCGTAAGTGAAAGGATATTGTAACTATAGCTCTGAGGTCTCATAATGACGGCCGCATAGGAGACGACACCCAGACGTTTTAGGATTTTAGTGTGACAGGAACAGAAGAAACGCATAGCGATGAAACAGTGATGAAAGAATCGGGCTTAAAATGAAACCCTGAGGTACTCCAGAGGTGAGGAAGATAAATAAATAAAATTCCTTTAAAAAAAGAAAAAGAAAAAAAAAAAAAAACCTTTTAATTAAGGCGGGCAATAATAAATAAATAAATAATAAATATCGCCGTGTAGGCCTGTCACGATAATTACGTTATCAACTTATCATGCGATATACGGACGTGACCTGGATCGTTTTTGCGGACCTCGACATGGCCCGTCGTGTTTGCACGAATGAATGTCACCAACATTTCAGCCGCTCGCATCCTCGTCTGCTCTAGTGCTACCAAATTAAAATCCGAACTTTAAATATTCGTCGAATGCAAGATAAAAACGCACAATCGAACGCAAAAAAACTGCGCGTGGCAAACACTAGCGCCGATCTATTTAAAACGTACTGTAGAAAAAAACGCCGCACAAGATATTAACAATGCACTAAATGTTTCTGAAGAAGAAAAGTCTAGAAATAATGGGGGGGGGGGGGGTTAAACCGTTTAAACCGTGTGAGCTGAAGAACAGTGAAAGAACAGCGGTAAACTGAAGCGCTTTA
The DNA here is from genome assembly GCA_024331685.1 of Stegophilus panzeri. Classification (NCBI taxonomy): domain Eukaryota; kingdom Metazoa; phylum Chordata; class Actinopteri; order Siluriformes; family Trichomycteridae; genus Stegophilus; species Stegophilus panzeri. The sequence goes on from JANDJT010000103.1 coordinate 20,592,768, forward strand.
CTAGCAGGACTAGACTCACCCAAACACATCCGGTACACTTATGAGATTACGATTCACTTCTGCACAAAATGGCGCGAACGCACGACTGACTTAAATAAGGCGCCGAGTAGAACGTTAAGTCGCGGTGTGAATACGCTCTTCCGTAACAACGCGCTAAAACACACACAATGAAGGATTAAAGCGTACTCACAACCCTGTATTACAGCAGTGCGTTCACTGTAATGTTATCATCTCAGGAGATCAGGTTCTCACAATGTTTCTGCTGATGCGTGGTTAAGTTAATATATAAAATGTGTGAATATTTGGTTTCAATTTCGCATTTTCTCTTCAAGTAAAAATGCCGTCGATTAATATTCGATACGGTTTTAGTCCGGGTAAAATTGACTAAAATTAATAAATATGACACGGCAAAATATTTTCTACATTTAAAGGATATTTTCATCAGAAGACAAAAACTATTTGACATTCCAGCTCATGATTATGCTGTTATATTATCAGTATATCAGTGGCATAAAATAGTCTTAAAATGACAATAATATCGTTCATCGCAATTATTTACGGGACGATATATCGTCCAACAAAAGTAGTCACCGTGACCGGCCTAATCACAGTACGAGACTCGAAGACCTTTCCGTGATACCCCGAGTTGTATCACTAAGTTAGCTAGGTTTGCGAAAAAACTACAAGCAAAACAACAACAACAACAACAAAAAAATACTTTCACTTTTGAGTTCTGTTCTTAAGAATAAAATAATAAAAAATTTGAAGAAATTAAATTTACAGGGAAGCAACGATGGCCGCAGGGACGCCTACGATCTCGATCACTAATTTTACTTTTACTCAAGAGAATTATTACGACAGCGAAAAGGAAGATATTTAAAGAAAGAGGAAAAAGAAACGTAATTCTTCTCAACTATCAAAAATTCAAGTCAAATTTTTATAAATTTATTTTTTTTTAAAATGTAAATTCCATTCACTTTGTAATTATTAATAAAAAGGTATTTACATTTATTAATAATTACAAAGTGAATGGAATTTTTTTTTTTTTTTTAATTATATAAAATTTATAATTATAAAAAGATTTTTTTAAAAAGCTATAAAAAGATACAACGATATCTTAGAAGCGTATTGTGATCTAATTTATCAAAATATTGACATCATATCGTCGGATCACTAGTTGCTAGTAGAGTTGTGTACGCAAAAAAAAAAGCTGACTAAAATTTCGTAGAACGTTCGAATATTTTAGATATAAAGAAAAGAAAAAAAAAAAAGAAGAAAAAAAACCAAAAAAAAAAACCAAGGTTACTTTACAAATTACTTAAGAAAGGAACTACGCGTGAATGTTATGACGATATCAGAACGTCCTTTTGCTTAAATTACGTAGATTTCACACGTGCAGCTTATGGAAGTTTTAGTCGCATATGCAAATGAAGGAGTAATTAAATTATAAAAATCACAGGAAAGCCCAGGACTGGAGCCAGGTGAGGGGTTTGAACTGGGAGGAGTTGGTTAATGTTAGGAGTTGATACACCTGGATAAATACGTGCCAGGAATCCACATCGCGAGAGTGAACGCGAGTCGTGAACGCGGTCACATCCTGCTGATGTACGATGAACAAAGGGCAGTAGATCACAGATGTGGCTCTCTATTGTTTATCCGAGCTGAGCGCTATAGAAGAGGGAAAATACACAGCTTATAAGAGATTAGTATCCAAACATTACTCACATGGCACGAAGAATGGCTGCTGAGTCATGCGGAGTGGAGTCGGTGTACACTACCGCCTTTCATCGCCACGGCTAACGCTAACTTCGACAGAATTAGCCTGTTACGTTACCAGAAGAAAACATAACTAGACACTGTTGCCTTGGTAAACAAAGTAGTACTTCTTATCTTTAAAGAAGTTCTTTGTGCACACACACACACACACACACACACACACACACACACATTTGCTTTAGATTAATAAACAGACATATTTGCCTTTTAACTGACTCTAGAGTTGACTGTTCTGAGGAAGTCAATATACATCGCTCATCACAGGAAGTTGGCTAAGAAATATTGCTAAGAAAACACAAACACGTATGTTTTTCCCCCCCCGCACTTCCGAGGCTTCTCGATTGCAGCAATAAATCGCAGGTCTTTAATTAACGTGCTTTTTCTGATACGTAACCGTTTCTAACACAGGGACGTGTACGCCAAACGCACGAGATCGTGGCTCGTCTCGTCTTCCGTGAGTATTTTAGTATTTTTTACGAGTTTGTCATAATAGCGATAAAACCTCGTGAGCTGCAGCTTTATTCGTTATCGTCTTCGTCTTGCCTCCAAGCTAACTTCTTGCATTTTGACGTGACGATTCAGAGATGTTTTCGTTATCGGACAGATCGGACCTCCTGTAGCGGTTTAAGCACTGATTGTGCTTGGCGGTGGGCGATATGAAAAAAATAAATAATTCTATCACGATTCTCGAAGGCACTTTTCGCAATACGTAATACGGATCACTATCACTCGCAAACCGCGAAAAATACAGAAGTGTTGCATCTGTTGTTTTTTTGTTTGTTTTTTTTGTTTGTTTTTTTTTGTTTTTAAAATGTCCAATGATTTATTTAATGTCTACAAAAATAAATGCATTTAGATTTTTTTTTGGTTTAAAGAAAATCTTCAAATTAAGATAAATAAATAAACAAACAAACAAACATATAAACAAACACAAGGACGAGTCAAATGAAAAGCTTTTATTTTATTTATTTTTTTTAAAAAGATGGGTGTCATTTTTCTACATGATCTCAATTTCGTTCAGCGCTTAACGAGTGTCCGGATTCATCCAGAAAAAGGAGGGGAAAATAAATAAATAAATAAATAAATAAATACATAGATAGATAGATAAATACGACTGATTTCTAATTAACCTTCGTAACCTTAAAATCACCTCGTGTAAAAATGCTCATTTTCTACCATTTAAAAGATTTCAAACTGCTTCTAGTCAGTTTGTAATTATTTTATTTTAAAAACCAACATTTAACAAAAGGATATTGCAAAAATCCGAAAAATGTACTGTCACACAATCCATCACAATACTGAGATTATATCGTCATAGCACCCGTTTTTTTTTAACTGACACCTACACTGTAATGTGGATAATCCCTGTCTTCTGTACATCAGCGCTAAGTCGCGCTTATTTTTCCAGCAGTGCTACTCCGAACAGTCACAATTATAATAAAAAAATATTTCTTCTGTACTTTATATTACCTCTATCGCCGCCTCCGCCATGGGTAAACATCTCGGGTTTGCCGAATCGCTATACGATGACATCATAGCGCATGATTTAACAATAAACCCGAGATTCCCCGAAGCAATCCCACGTTATACAAACACAGGAATATTTTCATCATCACTCCTCTTATCAAATGACGAACTATCGAACTGCACCAGCGTTTCTGCATGCATCAACGAGCAATAAAAGCTAAATGCTCCGAAATGGACTTTTCTAAATGGCCTCCATCAGACGCTGAGGCAGAAAGGAGGACACTGACGGACCTGTTTGGTTAAGGAGGATTTCCTCACCATCTCGTCCTTGTAGGTTATACTGTACACAAGCATGTGGTGGTGTTGCGGTTTTTTTTTTTGTTCATTATCCCTCATCAGGAGCTTGTTTACTAGTTAGAACTTGGTGAAAGACAGCAGTAGAGTCTGGCCCAAGGCTACATCATTCATCATCCAGCACACCAAACGCAGAGAGCGAGGTTCGGACAAATCGAGCTCGTAATAGCTGAGGTTGAAGCCCAACGGTCGTAGTTCACAATCGCTTTATACGTGAATTCTCACAGGATACGAGTGATTTTTTTTCCTGAACGAAGTGGATTGTCATACCGAACCAACTTTAATTAACGGCTTATTTGTTCCGTATAGCACATGGAAAACAACTGGAAGAACTTTAAGAAGTGTAAACCAAGTGTTTGCTTAGGTGTAAACTACATGAGCATTAAAAAAAAAATGGTATTGTGGATGTTGGAGGGGAAAAAAAGGAATAAATTCCAAAAAAAAAAAAAAAAAAAATTTTTTTTTTTTTTTAAAAAATAAAAAAAAAAAAAAAAAAAAAAAAAAAAAAAAAAAAAAGGAAAATATTGGAACTGCATTTAGAAAAGGTTTTTTTTGTGGTACTGGAAAAGTTTACACACACATTATATAATAATATTATAATGGGATTTTGTGTAAATCATTTTTGTATTTAAAAAATGTAATTTTAAAAAGTAGTAGTTTTTAAATGAAAAACATATCGGATGGGTATCAATATCAGCTGATGCGCAAGGTTTCAGACTTGGTTTGTTGGGGGGAACAAAAACAAAAGAAAAACATCCGCTACTAGCTTGCATATGACACTACGTGTACTCTTCTTTTTATAAGTGTAACTGTTGATCTGGTGAAGGTTTTTTTTTTGGATTTATGTAACAGTTATGGAAGGAGTCTCCAGTATCAGCGCTTTGTAACAGTCAGAGGTAAAGCTGTAACATCGCGCTTTTTTTCAGTAACAAGACAAACTTGTTTTTTTTTTATCTTATTAAGTTAAAGAAAGAGATGCTGGTGAGGGAATGACTGTTTATAGCTGCTATAATGCAAGTCAAGTTGTTTTGTAGATGTTCCACATCTATAAACTATATTGCTTTTCTTATAAGAGGAATAATACACTATGGGATGTGATGTTATTGGAAAATAATCCATTTCTGGGTGGTAAGGGTGACCCCAATTTGCATTGATTATTTTCCTAAACGTTCCGAAGTGTTTTATTCCTTAAATATCACCCACCTCCAGTGCTTTCTACAGGGTAATATGTATAATATAGAATGTCTGAAACAGTATAAGGTGCTTGCGCTGTTATTACATTTTTTAATCAGATAAATCATTCGCAATTGAGTGTGAAGCTGATTTCTGATAACTAACCGTATTAGACAGATAAACAGGGCCACTGCTAGATGACTGACCAATATACGAAACAACGCTCCATACATCCAGGTGTGCGCACCCGAGCGGCAGAGGGTCAGTGATATTCGGCTTCGTCTGCGAGACGTGTCATTACACGCCGAGCTGCTTATCGTACCTCGGCTGAGATACGGAGCCTCGGGGCATCAGTAACTCAACGACGGCTCCTCCTCCTACGCACGGAGACATGGCAGGCAAGGCCTTGTCCTAACGCGGCGTTAACGCGACAGAAATACCTGCGAGAGGGCATTAAAGCTCACTTCACCGCCGTGTTTCAGGTACATTTAATCTCACACACAATTCAGCCCTACCTGCAGGCCAGACGTGAGTCATGCTGTAGTGCCAGAATACAAGCGCAGACTGGTCATGTTGACACTTTTTATACCAGGCATTAGGCAAGCAAATTACACTACTGATGTATTCACTGCTACAATTAAGCGCCCTTCGCCAAAAGTAGCCTAGAGTAACGGAGTTTACGGAAAACTACATGAATTGGCGAAATCGCAATGGCAGGGAATTGTTTTTCACGCTCTTTCGCTTTTTTTTTTTTTTTTTTGGTTAACGAGATCTTTTTGCTGTGCTCGTGTTCGACGCACGTTAATCGAAGAGAGCTTTGACTGAACGAGCGTTGCTATGACGTCACATGACGTCAAGCTCCTCCGAATACCGCGGAGTTCGCTTGATTTTGCGTTCATTTCTGCGATCGCAAAATCGAGAAATCCGGGAGGGCCTTTAGGGGTCCAAGCACCAAAATCAACTCAGGCCTAATGTGTTCCATCAGTGGAAAGTTTAGGAATAGAAAGTTCTATGGTTTCATAAAATATTATGTAAACTATTACCTACAGCACTAAAATCACAAAGGTGAGTTGATTTATCTAGTTTAAATCTCTTTCAACGTGTCCCACATTACCCACAATGCCATTCTACCTGCTGATAGTTGTGTAAAAGGATTTAGAGCTCACTTCAACTTTACTTAAATAGAGCGATGCAGCGGCGCTTTAGTCCTTTAGTCTGTCCAGCGCTCTCACCTCCTCACTCTGCTCAAACAGATCATCTTCCAAAGCTTCAACTTTCATGCTAATGGGTTACTTGTACAAACACCTCTGCTTCCAGCTTGTCCACTATGATGCCAATGGCGTTATCTTACACCTGGTGTCTGCAGGAGCTCCTGAAAATAAACATCAACAACATTCATCATGAATGTAAGAACACTCGCAACGCTCCTTTTAGTGCTATTTCCAAACGGAAATACGTCATAGCGCCCATACCGCCGTCATGCTCATCACCTCGTAGATCGCTAACTACCCAAGTCGAGTCTCTTGGCGCGTTCGAGTCGGCTTCCCAACTCGTAAATACGAACTTCAATAAGGACTTCAACACACAAGACGCAACACGCATCCTGGGACGCCGAGCCCGTCTTTTGCGCCGACGTCTCACCGCGCCATTTACGATTTCTCATCGACGACATCGAACGTCGCTGCAAGACGGTTCTTCACAAAACCAGCTCTTGCTCATTTGTTGTCAGGTGGTAAGAGCACAATCTGACAGCTATCCCCTTATGTCTGAGGTCGTTGAAATGATTTGACCTTAAACAACGCCATTGTAAACGCAATATCAATGCCCCCCTGTGACGTCAGCACGGCACAACCCCTAACATCTCACAGGAATAACAAAAATACAGCTCAAACCAACACATTGGAACAAGAGTCATTAAACGCATCACTAATATTCCTATATCAATATACTTAATGTGTTTGAGAGTGAAGTTTTACTTTAATAGTTAGGTTAGAGGCTAATCTGAAGAGCTGTGTATAAGGAGTAAACCATTACACCTTTGATAAATATATACCTATTTAGTGCACTTAAATGCATTTAGAACACATCCACTGGCTCTAACTGGTCTCTAATGCTAATTTAGGTGCTTCCGGGATATACATTTTTGTATGAAATTCTGACTTTTACACAGATTTGACTTATAAAAGAAACCTCTCGGCTTCCTACAAACTCATCCCTGTCTGAGATTTCGCGCCATTTGCCTTCGCTCGCGCAGGTTAACTTGGGGCTGCGTCCTAAACCGCGAACTACTTCACTGACCACTAGGTCTAGATACTCCACGTGCTATTTTGACGTACTATTTAGTACGATAGCACGCGGTTGGAAACGGAGCCGCGACCGTTTGCAGGGCTAATTTGACAGGACGGAACCTGTTAACCTAAGCAACATTTTTACTTACAAAATAACTTTTTTCTTTTTTTTTTTCTTCTATCGCTGCGCTTATAATGTAGTTATAACAGATAAAATGTGTTTTTAATTCAATACAACAATAAAATAGTTCACTGTCGAGACATAAACACTAATTCCTACCTGTCAGTTCATCCACTTCGTCGTTTCTCGGGGCAACTTTACCAGTTTTCTCGTTAGTGCTTATTTCAATTCGAACCGAAATGAAGTTTTTAACTTATTGTACCTTTGTAGTTGCTATATAACGCGGTGTTAATTTATTTCTTTGGCGTTTTGTCCATTAAACTCACTTTGTCAGCCGCATTACTCCATTCCATACGCGCGCTTGCGCGCTCTCTCTCTCTCTCTCTCTCTCTCTCTCTCTCTCACTCTTCTCCGTGAACATATGCGTCTATTGGCAACTGGGTTGTCAGATTGTATAAATCTCCAATCACATGTGTTTGTATAAACACTCCCGAAATAAATAAAAACTAGCTTATTTCCAATTCTCTGCTAAGCTATGAAGCTTTAATTTAAGCTATTAATTATTTTAAAAGCAAAATATAACACAATTTGGTTTTTTCTTGTCAACTAAAAAAAAAATAATAATAAATAAATAAACTAATGGAGTGGACGGATTCGAGCTAATCTGGCAACCCTGCTTAAAGACTCCACTCTTAAAGGGGACGCGACATATTTTGTTAACTTGTCCATTTAGCAGGATTCTTTATCCGACAATTATGCGTTTGGTAATTTTTTTTTAATCTATTGTAAATAAATTTGCAGTAGTATGTTAAAGAGGTGCATCCTTCAACAGGTGCATTTTTAGGCTCCCCTTTTCAATTAATCTAGTGTATGCATTTAGCCTACTTGAGAGACACACTTTCATAGCAAATAGTCTACACCACACTATAAAACTCAACATTACTCAAATTTTTTAACAAATTAGGTGCTCAGAATTTACACATAATCTGTTTTTTTTTTTCTAGACGGTTGGTGAGTGAAATGTACTTCTAATGCTGCTCTGTAGCGCCCTTTTGTGGCTGGCAATGAGAATGACACAGGACACATCAAGTAAGAATTTCAGTAGCAATTTTTAATGTGGTTTAACATTTTATATATATATATATATATACACCATAACTCGATTCTGATTGGTCAGAAGGTGCTGATTCATTTTCTATAACAGAAGCTCTGGTAATAGTTCCGGCTGCAAAACAAATCACAAGTTTAATGCGCTCATTCTTAATTACTTAGACTGCCATACTCTACCGAATACACCATATAAACAATTTAAACACACACGTAATCAATGATATGGTGAGTCTCCAGTGTCAGCGATTTCCAACACAGGAAAGTCTTCAGGACAGAGGAGTTCACGTTTTGCTGTTTATCGGTACCATGACCGTGTTGAAGAGGCTGGTGATGTAAAAGGGGTTGTAAAAGTTGCTCATTGATTGTTTTCTTATAACAGCACACCCCAAATCACATTATCAGCACCCGCCCATGTGAACCACAGCAGTGGGCTGAAATATTGCACAGTGTAATGCTTTAAGGTGGTCTGATCAATGTCAGTTCATTTATATAATGTCTCTGTCACCTTATGCAGTGTAATAGTGCAATCCAGTGCAAATTGTTTTACTCGAGATCGTTTTCCGTGTCCCAGACGTCCCCAGCGAACGCACTGACACAGCTCTGGATCGTCCAGGCAGCCACAGCGATCTGATTATTCAGTAGGACAGCGTCCACGCTGGTGGTACCGTTCCGTATCGAGGATAGGTGTGTGAACACAGCTCCCAGAGTGTGTGGTCCAGAGCCAAACAATATGTGTCTGAACGGAGTGTCCCGGGGAGATACGTAAGGAGACAGCAGATTCCTCTCCACCTACAGACACACCGAGAAAACACACATCGTGGATTGTTTTCATTTTGCCTACATACCTGGAACTGATACAATCATGACGAGTTTTGATTTACCGCCATGATTTGGTCGTTGATGATGCGACACTGCTCCTGGTCATCAAGGTCGCTGTTTTTCATGCTGGTGATGAGTCGATTAGAAGCACGACTGTAGGAACCCAAAGCTGACGTCAACCATTGCATTTGCACGGGCTCTGTAAGGTGGCTGAACTGAAAATTTGAGCACACATACTGTAGTATGCCTGAATGAGGGACATTTTCCAGACAAGTCTGAGACCTCATTTTGATTAACTACTGTAATTCATTTTAATCCTGGGGATTCACGATACTTTCATTTACAGGAACGATGTATTCATGATCCAGTGAATACTTTATTTATTCAACAAGGATCTCACGCACACGTTAATATAGTATTTACTGATGTAAATATCTCAGATTTAGCCAAATGGCTCATTTTTAGCTGCTGTCCCTGGGCAGGCTGATGCTTAAAAAAACAAAAAAGACAAAAAGAACAGATAGGAATCATGTCATAAAGCCACATTCTTGAACCTTCAGTGACTCAAGTCATTTTTAGGTGCCGCGATTCGATCTGTTGTACGGTTTAGCCAAACAAAAAACAGCTTGAGCAATGTAAAAACAAACTTTTTTTGTTATTTAACACCCAGAACAGACCTGAACGGGTTTAGAGGATTGCATCTCAGTTGTTATCAAAAGGATTCAATGGTTGTTGGTTGATTTATATATCTGATACATGTTTAAAAAAAAAAGAAAGAAAGAAAAAAAGGAGATACATACAGTTGCGATCAAAATTATTCAATAATAATGCAAATCAGGGTTATTGTCAAAATGAAGACTTTCAGCTGTTTCAGATGAACAAATCAAACAAAAGCGATCGAAATAGTTCGACACAACGAATGCTTCGAGCGGTTTCCCCAAATTCAACTGAAAATGCAACTTATAATGACTTCTCCAGTCTCAAAATTATTCAACCCCCTGAATAGAATCCCTCACAACAGCACAAATATGCAAAACAGGTGTAATCAAGGTCTTCATTAGTTGCACCAGGTGTGCTCGAGCTGGAACGCATGAAATACCTGAACTGGTTTGGTGCAGAAACTTTCTGCAAAAGCACAGAGTTCAGCGTTCTGACACATAATAAGCAGAAACGATTATAGATTTACAAAATAGATTATTGGTGTTAACGCCTTCCTTAACTTGGTGCCGGTCAGAAGCCTTACCTTCTTCAGACGCATCACTTCTCTGTTGATTTTGCCTACGTGTATATTCAGGACGTTCTTGTATTTCTCCACGTTCAGTCTGAGCAGGTGGTCATGGACAAGCCGAAGAGCCATCACCCCTGCGATCTCACCTGCTGCCTTGGCCACCACAAGCAATTCTGTAGATGTGTGAACTTCCAGATTCTTTCTGGTGTCCAACGTGGTGCCGAAGAACGGGTATTGTTTATTCTGAAAGAGTACAAAGAGAACTTACTGGTTAATGGTACAAAAAATACAAAAGTACGAAAATGACTATAATTACTTTAATGACTGTGTTACTTACCTCAGTAAACTGGAACGAGACTGACGGAATACCAGAGAAGGTCTGGAATGGATAGACGGGGTCATCCATCCTCATCGGCTCCATCCTGTGGAAATAAATTGCGATTCAAATGCTTATGTCCTCAGTGCTAAGCTCGGGTTGCTGTCTGTATGCACGTTCTCCCAGTATTTGCATTGGCTTTTTTTCCCAGGGTTCTCCGGTTTCCTCCCACCTACCAAAAACATGCTGACTGCTCCAAATTGCCCCTAGGTGTAAATAAGTGTGTGAAAGTGTGAAAATGTGCTGTTTCGATTTAAATACATACACGGCCGCCTCCCAGTTGTGTCCATCCACTTGAGAATACAAACTCTTGCTGGGGTCACTGGGGGAAGATACCTGCAACAAAAACAAGAGAATTATTTCTCTCCTAAATTAATATCATTTCATATCTTGCACGGAAAAGCTCACCTCTTTCAAAGTACTTTCTATCAAGTTGTACATCAACGGGCTGGCACTTGCTTTGAAAAAGGAACCTGTTCAGAATATTTAAATAACGAGTATGTGTAAAGAAAGGTCTTATAGGTTTTATATCATTTAGTTGAGGGTTTTTTTTCATTGTTAAAGTAATTTCACCTGTGACAACGCCATCCAGGCTAATGTAGGAGAAGGCTTTCATGTTCAAAGAGGACAAATAGCCCTGTTGGTGCAAAAACACGAAACGTGATCAGCTGAATAGTCAGAATGAGCTGATCATTTCTTGCTGCATAGTGCACACAGGACACACAGACTGCTGTTCCAACCTCCAACCACTCGGTGGCACCCACAGCCCCGTATTCCCCTGCAGTCCAGCTCGCAAACAGGATGCTCCTCCTGGGTTTGAAACCACCTTGTAAAATAAATAAATAAATAAATAAATAAATAAATAAAAGGGAAAGCCTATTGTAGATTGGAAGGATAACATGCACGGATGAACTTTATGTTGGCGTGACAGAGCCCGCTAAATAGCATTAACGTTAAAAGGTTTAACCTTAAAATGTGAAAAACTTTTAAATGTTAAAATGTCATATTTAAAGGCTAAATGATATAGTTAAAGATTAAAACATTAAGTTTTTGCTATGTTATTTTAGGTGGTTGTTGGATGGTTGCTATGGTATTCCAAGTGGTTCAAGGGAGTTGCTAGGCCACTGCTATCGTATCCCAGGTAATAGCTATGGTATCCCAAGGTGGTTGCAATGGTGTTGCTAGGCAGTTGCTATGGTATTCAAAGTGGTTGTTAGGATGCTAGGTGATTGCTACGGTATACCAGGTGATTTCTAGGTAGTTACTATGTTATAACTGTGGTATTGCAGGTGGTTGTTAGGGTGTTGCTAGGCAGTTGCTACTGTTTTCAAAGTGGATGCTATGGTGTTGCTAGGTGGTTGCTAGGTCATAGCTATGGAATCCCAGGTGGTTGCTAAGGTGATGCTATATGGTTGCTAGGTCATTTCTATGGTATCCCATAGAAGTGTTTGCTAGGTGGCTGATATGGTGTTATGGCAATTCAGATTGTTTCTAGGGTGTTGCTAGGTCATTGCTATGGTGTCCCAGCTGCTTGCTAGGGAGTTGCTAGGTGGTTGCTAGGGTGTTGCTAGGCAGTTGCTGTGGTATTCAAAATGGTTGGTATGGTAATGTTCTGTGGTTGCTAGGTCATTGCTATGAAATTTCAGGTGTTTGTTAGGGTGTTGCTAAGCAGTTGCTGTGGTATTCAAATTGGTTGCTAGGGTGTTGCTAGGTGGTTGCTATGGTCCCATTCCTATATGGAACTGAAACAAATTTTCGACTAGAACAATAAATAGAAGATTATGGAGAATAGTATGTTGACTCTGTCAAGCCAATATAATAATAATGGAAGAACTAATGAGGAAAATATTGTTTGAATTACGTGTATCAGAAAATTGTAAAACCTCCAAACTCGGACTCACTTTTGCTCATCTCGGTAATAACTCTGGCTAATTCAAGCAACAAACTAGTGCCAACAGTAGACTTAGCAAATCCAGGACCCCAGGCGTCTCTCTGAGCTCCAATCACCACAAAACGATCTAAACAGAAGATAAAGATGACTTAAACCAAGACGTGGGAGATTTTGGAGTGGCGTGTTAGCCAGCGATCTTCACCACCAACATCAAAACACCAACTGAGGGAAGATCTTCTGGAAGAACGGTGTTCATTCCTCCAGTAAACATCTTGTGGTGTATGAACACCTTACTAAGACACTCAGTGTTGTTTTTTGCTTAACTGATTTGAACCATTATGTACCTGGATCTACGAAACCCTTGATGACTCCAAATATGTTGAAGATCTTCGTCACAGCGAGAGTGTTGTTGACCTCCACGGAGACAACGTCATCACCACCACCAAGCTTGTATGTTACATCTCTCAGACCACCACTAGCCCATTCATGAGGTGGATCACGACCTCCCATTTTCCTGAAAACCATAAACTCGACACAGTGTAGCACAAGAACTGAACGATATTTCTGTGAAACTTCACAGAGGACTTCACTTGATCAGGATTGCGTGCTTTACCTCATGATTGCTGCAGCTGTACTGGCTCTGATGGTCTGGGCAGGAATGCTTGGCAGGCCTGAAGATTTAGCTGAAGGAAACTGGGTGTGGTTGAAAGATGGGTAACCTGGAGTGAACGGATCACCAGAGCCAAGATGGACCTGTGCAAAAAAAGACCAGATGTCAATCTGAAGAACCTCTCTACATGAATTAAATAAAAATATATTGCAGAATAAAACATTAACGCATGATGGTGGTACGGCAGGTAGCGTTGCCAGCTCACAGTCTCAGTTCGATCCAGACCTCGGGTTAATGTCAGTGTGGAGATTTACATGGTGTCCCATTGTCCACATTGGCATCCTCTGAGTTCTCCGGAGGTTTTCTCCCACCTCCCAAAAGCATGTGTATTGGTGGATTAAAGTGTGTGTGTGTGTGTGTGTGTGAGAGAGAGAGAGACCCCGACCAGGATAAATGTGGTAAGTGAATATGATGGAATAATAAATGAACTTTAAAGCTGGTACATACATGACCAAACAGATTAGTATCTTCATCAAACAAGTAATCAGCAGTATCTGGATAGATCAGCACCCCACTTGCGTTCTCACTGGCAGCATTGGCAACCTGTAAATTAAACAAAAGTAAAAATTTGAACACAAAAATTCAAGTTAAAATAACATATATATATATATATATATAATTTCAATGTAAAATTGTGCCAACCTTTTCAGCAAAACTTATTTTACCAGCTCGGATCAAGATGATCTTTCCTTCTGAACTTATATTTAAGTCTCGCAGGGACTTAAAGTCCCCTGTTTGTCCATAATGAGCATACAGGACTGCACCCTGTAAAAAAAAAAATATGTATATATTTTATCCATCAGTGTCCTGAGAAGACATATTCAGGCTGAACAAAAAAAACGGCTTAAACACAAACCTGTGCTGTTCCAGTTGGACTGTAGGCCAAATAGCCAGGTTCCGAAAATGTTTTATTACAGAACATCACTGTGTTGGTGCCTTTTGTAGGACGAACATGGATCTTAACAAAGTGTGAATCAGACCAAGGCGCCATGCCGTAATCGGTGAACTTTTCCCACACTTTTCTGCTGAGTGCCTCGTCTCCTGGAGATCCTGCCTGATGACTGATACTGGAGAATTCACTGAGTAAGAACGAGAAAGAGAAAGAGGCTCTATTCAGTAACCCAGACCTCTTCATAGCTTTAGATTAGTTGTGTCTGGTTGGAATCAAAACTTTATTGGTAGCAACACTGGCCCTTTACAGCAAAGTCTAAACAGCCCCACTCTTGACTGTGTTTAAGAAAAATTGGATCCAGGCATTGACACTGGAGTTTGACACTGGAATTTGTCCAGACATTAGATAAATTTGTGTAAACATACTTAAGACTGTTTTCAATGCTGCTTGTGGTTAGTTTATCCTTTAACAAGGATGTAATATTGCTCCAGTCTAAGATTGTTCCTGTCTGAACCACGTCTTCAGAGGATGTAGACTCTATGCAGCTTGGAGCGCCTCCATCTCTCTTTGTATGAGCGACGTAGCCAATCAGGGATCCTGGAAGACAAAATCAGAACACAACGTTATTTCCAACACCTATAACCTGAGAATGAATCTGAGCCATTTGTCAACCAAGGCCAGGAACTTTAAAGAACTCCAACTGCCTTTTTGAGTGTGAGTACCCAGGTAATAAGAGTAAAGGACTCAAAGTACTTCGGGTCTGAGGACAAGTGTAATTCACTCTTCCCATTATTCCCTTGTTCAGCAAGTGGGCACTTGTCCAACATACTGTAGGTCTTACAAGGGCATCTTTGGGGGTGCTTGTGATCACCTTTATCCTAGTTATACCTTGAAAGGCCCCACCTTGCAAACTTTGAAGAAAGAATTTAATTAAATGCTGGACGTTGCAGAATTAGGGACTCTTCCTACTATTTTGCAAAACTGTCTATTTAAAATTGAGATTGATACTTGACAATGACGCACATATATGATGATATATTTACAGAAAACCTTTAGGATTGACTAAGATTTCCATTAGCAGGATTATTATATTATAAGGCTCCAAATCCGTATCTTAGCCGATCGGCATTAGAGCAAAGTCAGCATTGCGTAAATTCGAATTTTTTGCCAAATAATTGCTTTAACAAGTGTGTCAGCGATTACTATGTTTTCTCCCCTCCCCCTGCTGGACTTTCTTGGTATTGCAAGAGTTTCCATGCATGTCTTCTTTTGATGATGTCATCAATAGTAGCCTGTTTAAGGAAGAATAAATCGGACAGAACACCACGACTAAAAAATACAACAAGATGATTGTTCTCGATCATGACGTGTGTCAGATGTTTCCCTATTTAAAGTTATGCTGTAGAGAAGTGGTCACCAACCCTGTTCCTGAAGATTCACTGTACCTTCCTGAAGACTTTAGCTCCAACCATAATCATGCCTACCTGACCATCTAATCATTGCCTTAAGAAATTCTTGAGCAACTAAAACAGGTTACATTTTGTTTGGAGATGAAACCTGCAGGAATGTAGATCTCAAGGAAGAGGTTTGGTGACCACTGCTTTAATGGAATGACAGATGAAGCTCCGTACCAAAGGCAAATATGAAAAGAGCGGCAGTAACCATGAAGCAGATGTTTCTGAGAGTGTGTTGGCTTGATCTGATGAAGGAATGATGGGCGTGATTAGTCGCACGCTCTTCAACTATGTTCCCCTCAGCTTCCTCATCCAAATGAGACATGATCAATTCCAATTGGCTGCTGTTTTCCTCCATGACCTGGGGCTGACGGAAACTTGTGTAGAAATTTGGCTTCCTGATGAACTGTGGACATATGACAAACTTAGATAAAGGTTAAAGTGTACTCTATTGTATATAATATATAGTCTGGTCAGGATCTTTTGTATTTAAACTGCGTAAGACCACTGATTTAGAATCCATTCCCCATTGTAAAGGTGGAACGTGTTGGAGGACATACTTTCTTTTTCAGCATAATTCCACGGTAAAAGAAATTTAAAAAATCTACCAGCAAGGTTCCCTGTGATAGACACGTCTTTCCTTCCAGGATCTAACCTTCTTTAGGTTAAAAACACACCTTTTCACACTTGCTTTTGAGTCTGGCTGACTTATTCACTTCTAGCAATTTAGCATAGCCAATCCACCCACCTGCATGTTTTTGAACAGTGAGAGGAAACCAGAGAACCAGGAGGAAACCCGTGAAAAACTCTGCACATATTGAACCCAGGACCCTGGAGCTGTGCGGTGGCAACGCTACCCACTGTTCCAACCCTTTAATTAATATAAAATATGCATTATGAACTGTATATATACATATATATTTTTTTAAGTATTTTAATGTCTCAAACTAGGTTGCACGGTGGCCTAGTGGTTAGCAAGTTCACCTCACACTGCCAGAGTTGGGGGTTCGATTCCTGCTTGCCCTGCGTGTGTGGAGTTTGCATGTTCTCCCCGGTGCAGGGGTTTCCTCTGGGTACTACGGTTTCCTCCCCCAGTCCAAAGACATGCATGGTAGGCTGATTGGCATGTCCAAAGTGTCTGTAGTGTGTGAATGTGTGTGTGTGTTTGCGCTCTGTGATGTATTGGCACCCCATCCAGGATGTACCCCGCCTTGTGCCCCATGCTTCCTGGTATAGGCTCCATTTTCCCCGTGACCCTGAAGGCTAAGCGGTATAGAAGATGGATGGATGGATGTCTCAATCTCACGTGCGCAGATTCCGATAGTCAAGTGAATCCGATACAAGGGCTTACATGATTATTCCTCTATTTAACGGATTATTAAAGGGATTGAAGTGCATACATGCACTTTCTTTGGTCAGATTGAGCTACCAGTCGAATTATTAGCGGATTATGAACAGATTATTACACTGCATGTGAACGTAGTGTCTCTTTAAGAAATGGCGCGTGCTGCTTTTTTGAACCTTGCATACTACTTGACTAAAAAGTGCACAATACTCTCACTATACTACAATGTAGAAGAGCAGTGTGTGCATTCTGGACATAAACAGAGAAACCGGGAGAATTTCCGGTAATCATAGCGTCGGGATTCCCCCCCCCCCCGTTTTATCGCAAAATAAAAGTCTCATAAAACAAGTCATGAAAGATGTGACACCCGAATGTAAAATGTCACCAGCACTGAAGAACACTAGCTTAATGATACATATATGTCTATATAACTTCCATTTCTATCATTATGTATAGAATTAACAGTAAACAGGAATATTTCCCACTCCACAAGCGAGTAATAAAATGTCACGTGACCAACAACTCAAGCAAGAGTAAACAGAAGGAAGATAAACACAGCTTCCTTCCCCACTGTGGAACCATTTCTTCTCCCAAAACCCCCCTAAAACCTCCAAGCATTCCACCTAAAACTCATCACTTAATGCTTCTTACCAAGATGGTTCTGAGGAACAGGGGTTCTGCAAAATATCAACTGTCATGTGAGTGTTTTGGGGGCTGGGATCATATCCTGCTTCCTGGATTTTGGCATAAAAGCCTTAAAAGTCACTGTTTATACTTTTTGTTTCACTTTTGAATTACTCTGTTCCTAGATGTTGTTGTTGTTGTTGATATAAGGAGCAACAAGAAGCCCAACTTTTCAGCCTTGTAGACAACCAAAAACATTTTTCATTCTTCATAAAACTGTTGAATGCTGAAGCTGTTCGAGTTAAACCCAAGACACTTGAATAAGGTGTACATATTTATTGCATTAAACAGATTATGCATTTGACATTGCTGAAAACAAACAGGTTTACAATGCGGAAGTGCTGGAGCATGAGCAAATACATTTTATAATAAGAAAAATCTGCAGTTCTTTCTTAGATTCAGCTGAAATGGAAAGGATTTTTAAACTGTGGCTTAATTGTAAATTTTTGCGTAAAAAAAAAAACAATATTCCAGCTTCAGTTTGGTTTCGCCGCTTAAAACGGTTGTTTGAACGACAATAAATGATTCGGATCTGTTGAACAGATTGGAACAAGATTTAATACGTATAAAAAAAAAAAAAAAGTCTCT
>JANDJT010000103.1:20611013-20627819 GCA_024331685.1 Stegophilus panzeri
GGGGGGAGGGGGGGGGGGGGGGGGGGTGGGTTGGGGGGTTGTTAATAATAAAAATCACACGCGAGAAAAAAAACGAAGAGCTGTAAAGCACATACATATTATAAAATTAAACAAAAGCCCATCATAAGCTCAGATTTATTTGTAGAGCTTGCTTGTATGATTGACCCGATTTGTCACTACTTTCCATTCACATGAAGAAATAAAAAAGCACTAACAGCTGACACACACAGGAGACTTTTAGCAAGCTCACTGCATTGTCCATGCAGATAATATGTACAACATTATGAGAAACACTGTTCCCGATAATTAACATCCACCATACAGTGAAATATGAGAGGCCCTGCTCTCGATATCAGCACGCTGGTAGGCAAAAACTACCATCAACTTCACTCACATTATGGGAGACGCTGCTCCCGATAATGGTTAAAAGGTCAAGAATTAAAAAAAAAAAAAACAAAACAAAAAAAACCAAACACAAACACCAGAGATGAGTCACATAGTGTGTGTGTGTGTGTGAGTGTGTGTGTGTGTGTGTGTGTGTGTGTGTGTGTGTGTGTGTGGACGACACCCGATCTCACGTCAATCATCAGTTATAATGACAACATTCGGGTGTGTGACTCAGCACTGAACCATGCAATGTGACGGTCCCTGGTCGTGACTGTTTTTTTTATTTTATTTTTTTATTTTTCAGAAACGAGTTTACCTCCATAGCAGATGCTGCTTTTGTCATTTTGACAGTATAACTGTCATAATTATGGAAGGCACTGCTTCCGATAATTATACGTTAGTTTTAAAAAAAGTGGTACAAAAAAAAAAAAAAAAAAAAAAAAAACAACAACTCACTATTTATAGTGAACCCTGTCACTGATAAATAAATAAATAAATAGAGATCTCAGTGCCACGAATGTGAAGCTTGGCATTCGGCTCATGACGTAACAACTCCGGATCTTTTTTTTCCCTTCCCCCGCCCAGACGGAATTCTAGGAAACGAAACGACCTGTAATTGCTAAACATCATGAGGCTCGGTGCTTTGGGTTAAGAGCGCTGAACTTTTCTTCGTGAACTAAATCGCCAGCTTTGAAATCCGAGGGTTCCCGAACGAGGTTAGCTCAAATAAAGTCATGAAAACGTACTGAATTTTCTAATAGTAAAACTAGAACTCGTGTTTTTTTAAAAATTTTGTTTGCTTTTTTTTTTACGAATTGAGCTAAACCTTTATAACTTGACCTTTTTTGTTTTTTTGCTGTATTTGTTCAGGAAAATACTGCGCGAGGTAATATATTATAAAATCAGAACCACGTGTTCATCAAGCACCAGGTTTGTCTTTCGGCATTCTTTTTCTTCATCTTTTTTTTTTTTTTTTTTTTTTGAAAGAAATGGCTGCTACTTTTTATTCTAGAGAGAATATTCATATTGGTTATGACACTGTTCTATATTTCAACCCAAAAACTCGATCTGATCTTTTGGTAGCAATCATTTTCATTTGATTTACAGTAACGTTAATTTATTGGCTACATCATGACGTGTGATGTTTGCTTGCCTTGCCTCGTGTGCACAGGAATGGAGGAAGGAAGGAACGAATGGACAAGCACTTGTTTACTCGAGCAAGCTTTTGGTTGAAATATAGCACAGCGTCACTTTAAGGTTTCCTAATAAGACCGGTGGAGTGCAATCCGTTACGCAAGGGGACTGGAGGTTTAATCTGACGCTTCTCTTTTATAAATCGGAGCTAAAGTTCACCTAAAGCTCATTGTCCATGTCCCACACGTTGCCCGTGAGTGCGTTGGCACAGCTCTGGATCGTCCAGGTGGTCAGAGCGAATAGATTTTTCAGCAGGTCAACATCAGCACTGGCTGATCCTTCTTTGATCACGGTCAGTTGTGCGAACAGGTCTTGGAGAGTGCATGATCCAGAGCCAAGCAATATGTGTCTGAACGGTGTGGTCTGGGGAGACACGTAAGGAGACAGCAGATCTCTTTCCACCTGTGGATACAGACAAAATAACGAGCCACGGTCATTTTCTATTATGGTTCGTTGTGAAAAGTACATCTGTTATATATCGAATGTCTCAAGAATAGCACTAAGAGCATGTTTATTGAGCGGTGGACAAGACAGAACCTCATCTCCGACTGGAAATGGTCCAATATCTCTGTTCACGATACAGTCTGTATCGTCGGAGAGGTGAAATAAGGAGCAATGCAGCGTGGAACGTATCAAAATTTCATTACAAACGTATAGTCTAGTAAGAAATTACAGACCATAAAGTAACAAGCTCGCTAAAAGTACGACGGTCAAGTTCTAGTATAAAGTTACATCCCAAAAAAGGGAGAACAATCTCATTTACGCATTTCATTCCACTGAAAGATGCCCCGCCTACCTCTACATTTATAACCGAATTTACTAATCGAAAAACAGAAATAATAGCTCGTTAATTCGTTTATTTTTAATAGGTCGTTTAAACATTCTAAAACTTTGTCGTCTGTATAGAGTGTGCAAGAGCTCTTCTCCGTTTTGTTGAGGATGTGACGGCGGAGGAGCATTTCCGATAACAGCCGATATCTGATTACAAACCGAATCGATTAGACTTATGTTCGTTTTTACGATGCCAACAACTTGATCAAAGCGTAACATTACTCTTAGCTAGCAACGCTGTAGATATCTTTTTACTACTGTGTTTGTTAAGCTGATTCCTTACCCAACACGGTAACTTAAAAAATAAAATAATTCCCAATTGTTTGGTGAAAAACCGGATTTTCCATCTTTTTTTTTTTTTTTCTGGGCCGTTTTCCAGAACTGAGCCGGTTTCCACAGATCGAAACGCTAATGATGGCCCTTGAGAAAACACTCGTTCCATAGCTTATGACGCTGTACTACTATTAATAGACTTTAAATTACAACAGGTTTCATTTACCCCCATGATTCGGTCATTGATGATGCGACACTGCTCCAGATCATCAAGGTCGCTGTTTTGGATGGTGCTGATGAGATTTCTGGAGGCACGACCGTAGGATCCTAAAGCGGACATAAACCACGTCATCTGCAGGGTCTTTGGAAGACGATGATTCTGGAGAAAGAACAGAAGAAGAAAGAAAAAATAAATAAATAAATCGATGAAACGGTCTCAGCTGTTGTATAAAGGGTAACAGGGGGCAAGACTTGGTATTTAAAGTCGCAGGGAAAGACATGCTGGTTGTAACTGGCGCCATGAACGTCATGTGTTTTGCCAGAATTTCACCTTTAAATCCTTTAAAGTGTGCAGGGCTAACCATGGGACAAGATGAATCTCACTCGTCCCTCTGACATAAACTTTGAACATGATTTTAAATCCTGTTTTGTTTTAGAAAGCTCATTCAAATATTAGACCACATTATCAGGAAATTTCCGGATTGAATCACGACGATGCCACAGCCATCCGTGGTCAGAGGAGCAAACTTGGCTGGACTCTCAGGGTGTGGTGGATGATGCTAATCTCGCTTCCATGTCGATTACAGCGAAACTAGCCGATCACGGGCATCTGTAATCGTCCATCACGTAAAGGGGCAGATTTCCGAGTGCGTTATGCTGCAGGATGAGCAGCAATGCAAACAAATGCCCTACGTGTTTCAGAGGAAGCACACGTTATCCTTCACCCTTCCCGCTTGGTAGTCGTCATATAATAGCGGAGACCTGGTGGGAATTCGCAACTGACCAATGAGGAGAAAAATCTGGTATTTGAGCAGTGCTTACGTTCTATTCCCTGTGACTTTAAAAGCCATCGGTCCTTCATTCAGTGCAGCTCAGGAAAACTTACCCTTTGCAGACTCATCACTTCCTTATTGATTCTGGCCACTTGTATGCGCATGATATTGAGGTACTTTTCCGTGTTCAGTCTCAGCAGATGATCGTGTACCAGCCGAAGAGCCATCTGACCTGCCACCTCACCTGCCGCCTTGGTCAGCGCGAGTAGGTTCGATGCTCTGACCTCCAGATTCCTCCTGGTGTCCAGCAAGGTGCCGAAGTATGGGTATTGTTTATCCTGAAAAAGAAAAGCCAGTAATCAATCAATCATCTTAATCCAAACGCAACTTAACTGAAACCTTCAGCTAGCCCATTGTTTATGTTGCTACGAGATAAACTATGAAGCGTTAGAACGAGTGCACCGACATGTAAAGTGATTTGTAGCTGCACTATTTTTCTAAGCTACCCGTCAGAATCGTGAAGGTTTTATTTATTTATTTTTTCTTTACCTGAGTGAATCGGAAAGAGACCGAAGGAATGCCGGAGAAGGCCAGGAACGGATAGGCAGGGTCACTCACCCTCATCGGCTCCATCCTGTGAAAGAAAGCAATGATTCACATGAATAGACCGCACGATGCCTCGGTTTTAAGAAATCGGTCATTTGAAGGTGTGCAGCACGTACACAGTCGTCTCCCAGTTGGTTCCAGCCACTTGTGCGAATAAACTCTTGCTGGACTCAGTGGGCGAAGATACCTGCAGAGACAAGGAAGAAAAAAAAAAAAGAAAAAAAAGGGGGGGGGGATTGGGGGAGTTATATTACAACAGTAATAAATTAAAGCGAAATGATCAATTTACTTGGAAAATCTCACCTCTTTTAAAGTATTCTGTATCAGGTCGTACATCAGTGGGCTTGCACTTGCTTTAAAAGAAGTGGAACCTGTACAGAATTTACAGCTGTTTAGTATCAGTTTTATTTGATTATTATATTAAAATCATTCTCTGGGGTGAAGCGAAAGATTAGGCACCTGTGACAACTCCATCCAGGCTGATGTAGGAGAAGGCCTTCATATTCAACGAAGGTAAATAACCCTACGAGTTTTTTTTAAAAAAAAAAACCACAACAACAAACGTAATAAATCTCCGTGTATACGTACTGTAAGAAATAAACCACTTGGGAGTATAGGGAAAATAATCAACGACAGGATGGCTGATGCCAAGCCGAGTTAACGTTTCCGACCTGCTGTTGATTCTTTTTCAGATCGGAACATCCTGAAGTGTATTCTTCCTCTTATAACACAGCAATTTTTTCCATGTATTAAAATACAACATGTGCTCTTTTTATTTTTTATTTATTTATTTATTTTTTTATCCATTTGTAGTTACATTTAAAAGGTTGCAGAACATCTGGAACGGTTATGTTAAAGAAGCTATAAGTGAGACGTTTCCTTAAATTCCTTAACTTCATGTTAATAATATCAGCTTGTCGTGTTACCGAGAAATTACAGATTCGGGTTACAGCTTTACCTCTTTACCCGACTGTTACAAAGCACCGACACTGGAGACTCCTTCCAAAAAAGGCTAAATTTACTAAATAATCTCCTTACAGAAAACGTAACATTAGCGTTTATACGTTTTTCTTTGCTAAATAACGTTACATTGTTTATTATTAGTCTTAAATGACGTCCCTGCGAACGAGCTGTTACTATAGTAACGATAACGTATTATAAAACAAGCGCATCGATATACACCTGGGATTGGTTTAACAGCCGAAACTACCGTCAGAGCTGCTGTTAAAGAAAGTTAAAATCAACTCCTTGTGACCAATCAGAATTCGAGGATTCAGCTCTGCTGTGGTAGAAATGATGTGTACGTTACGTGATATTATATAGAACAAATCGATTCAAGACTTTTCCAACCTCCAGCCATTCGGTGGCACCCACAGCCCCGTATTCTCCAGCACTCCAACTGGCAAACACTATACTCCTCCTGGGTTTGAATCCATCTTTAGAAGAAAATTTGTTAAAATGTTATAAATGTGTAGCTTACACTTTAATAAAAATTTTTAAAAAAGAAAGAAACTATTTAATAAAAGGAGTCACGTTTCTATTAAAACCTCACCTTCATGTATCATGCTGGTAATAACTCTGGCTAACTCGAGCAGAAGACTAGTGCCGACAGTAGACCTAGCGAATCCAGAGCCCCAGGCGTCTCTCTGAGCTCCAATCACCACATAACGATCTAAACCAGAAGATTACGATTCAAGATGGATTAACGCAAGCGCATATGTATTCGATTCTGAATATACTACACAGGAAGTGACGTGACGTACCTGGATCTATGAAACCCTTAATGACTCCAAACACATTATGGATTTGTATCTCCGTGAGAACGTTGTTCACCTCCACGGTGATATTGTCGTCACTACTCCCGAGCTTGTACTCGACGTTTTCCAGACCTCCATCAACCCATCCACGAGGGGAATTGCGACCTCCCATTTGCCTGAAAATCAGACACGATCCTGTATCATTCTTGTAGAAACAGACATTCTCGAGAAGGCCGAAAACTTCACGTCACACGCTTTACCTCATGATCTCTGCAGCTGTACTGGCTCTGATGATCTGGGACGGAATGCTTGGCAGGCCTGAGGATTTAGCTGGAGGAAACTGGGTGTGGTTGAAAGAAGGGAAACCTGGAGTGTACGGATCACCAGAGCCAAGATGGACCTGTGCAAGAAATAAAGAGGTGAAATAAAAACTAATCGCTGACAAATTTTGTCGTGTTATTTGAAGTGTTTTTTTGATTCATTTCGGATGTCTCTGCTTTTATTTGCTATTTGGAGGAGTGTTACTTTTTGGTTCAGTTTGGATGTGTATCTTTTATTTACTTTAATATTTTTAATAGTTAATATATATTAATATTTATTCAGTCAGTACTGTTTATTTTTGTAAGAAAATTCAGCAATGTTTTACTTTGAGTGTGACATTTTCATTCAGTATCAATTTTAAAAACTATCGGTCGATTAATCGGTTTTCGGCAGGTAGGTACCGCCCGACTTGGTTATCGGTATCGGTAAAATCCACTATCGGTCGACCCTCTAACCACATTTAATAAACTGAAGTATTTTAGGAGACATGGAAATGAAATGAAAGTGAGAGCGAGGTTTTCCTCCACTATAATTTGAAAGAAATTCATTTTAGATTTTTTTTTTTCCCCCCCCCAAGGAGTCTCTTCAAGGAAAGTCAATATTTTCATGACATTCATGTAGATACTTACGTGGCCAAACAGGTCAGTGTTTTGGTTAAACTGGTAGTCAGCGGGGTCGGGGTAGATCAGCACTGCACTTGCGTTCACCTTGGCAGCATTGGCAACCTGCCATTTTTTAAAATCGACGGATGGCAAACGATTTGATCAGTAATACTCACAGGAAGCTTGATGCGAATCAAATTCGTAATAATTTTTCCAACCAAAATTTTCCACCAACCTTCTCAGCGTAACTATTTTTTCCAGCACGGACCAAGATGACCCTTCCGTTCATGTCGAAACCCAAGTCTTGCAGACCTCTGAAGTCATCTTCTTCTCCATAATACGCATACAAAACTGCACCCTGGGAAACCAAAAATCGATAGCGTAAGCTCATTTGTATTACGTGAAATCAGAAAGATTGAAGGGGGAAGAGGCTGAAATACGAACCTGTGCTGTTCCTGTCGCACTGTAGGACAAATAACCAGGTTCGGAAAACAGCTTGCCACGGAACGTCACTTTGTTCACGCCACCTTTAGGGCGATCCTGGACCTTAACAAAGTGCGTATCGATCCAGGGTTCCATGTCATTGTCCTTGAATTTTGTCAACACTTTACTGGCGAGCGTCTCGTCTCCTGGGGATCCTGCTTGATGATCTTCACTGGAGAATTCACTGAGAATTCAGGAAAGGCAAAGCTCTTATTTCACAGCACAAATGTCCTCAGCATTTAAACAGAGTTTTAAAAGGAGCATTCATGTGGTAATACTTGTAGAGTTGTAGAATTACCTGAGGCTCTTTTCAATGCCCCTTGTGGTCAGTTTGCGTTTCAGCAAAGCCGTAATGTCGCTCCAGTCAAGAGTGGGAATCGTTTCGATCGGGATCACATTGTTGTCGTCAGAAGCCGGGGAGGAAGTCGTACAGGATCCTGAAGCCTCTTCAGTTGTCTTTTTATACATACTAGAGCCAATCAAAAGTCCTGGAAATCAAGAGCATTACTAAATAAATGTTCATTTGTTCATCTCCAGTAAGCACTTTACCCAGGTAAGGGTCACAGTGAATCCAAAGTCTATCCCAGGAACACACCCTGCATGGGATGCCAGTCAAACTATCTGCAGGTTTTGGAAGGTGGGAAGAAACTAAAGGAACCCCACACAGACAGTGGAAGAACATGTCAAACTCCGCAAAGGCATTAACACCAGCTCCGGATCAAATCAGAGACCCTGGAGCTTCGAGATGCGACAGACTGTACATCAGGATGTACAAAAAAAAAAAAAAAAAAAAGTTTAAACGTGAGTTTGAAGCTACTTTTATTTATCTAAGAAAATACATTTGAAAAAATATATTTTAATATATTTTTAGAATATAATTTAAAATATTTAAAAGTAACAATAGTTAAGAACGAATGATCTTAATATTTTAATATTTCATTTTAAATTAATCAAGTAATTAACGTTTGTAACTGTTGTAAAAAAAAAAAAAAAGTTTTAAAAAAAGATAATCACAATACCTGTGATTATCTCAGAAAAGTATACTGTGATATAATTGATCACAATAATCGACATTATATAATCATAAGTGATGTTATGATAAAATAAATAATTAACATTTTCTGAACTGATACGTGGGAAAGATAGAAAAGGAGTAAAAAATCTCAGCTCTAATTATTAGAAATAATGGTGCGTATATTTGAACAATGGGATCATGTTTTAATGATCTGTGCAATTATACGAGAGTTCTTTGAATCTTTTTTTAAATACAGTATGGGTTAAATAATAAATTACAAACAGGTTAACATCCCAGCACATATAATGATGTTCCTGTATGAAGGACGTCTAAAGAATGCATTTAATAAAGTCTTAAATGCCTTAAAGGCCGAGTGTAATTAAAGTAAAGTAAACTGCTCCGTTACACAGAAGATTCCTTCTTACCAATCAGGAAGCTGGTGAGAAAAGCCACCGTTGCCGCTATGCAGATGTTTCTGGGATTGCACAGGCCACTTTTGCTGACGTAGGCCGGACGAGCTTGATGTTGTTTCCCATGATCCACCACTCCGTTCCCTCCAACCTCCTCATCCATATCAGACGACAGCTTCATCTCCACGTGGCTGGCGTCTTCCTCCATGTTCTGGGTCAGGAAACGCGTGTAGGAGCCTTCCGTCCCGTTGAACTGTAGGGACATGAAACATATTCTGCTCTCTGGGCTGGAAATGATGCGCACTAATATATAACGTGCTCGCATGGCATCGTTTAACAAATCTATTAAGCAAAATGTCTACATTTTTGAACTTCTATAACGGAAAATATGTACAGAAATTCACTCTAGACCTTATTTTGATATAATATTCTTTTAATACTATATAATAAACTGAGTTTTTCCCCGTGAACAAGTAGTGTAGAGTACAGTTTGCTGGATTGTGGTCAACTGTGAACATACAATAACTGAATAAATTTATGGTGGAGACTACATGCAACTACATGATTAGAGGAAGTACTGGATTGGAAATTACCTCATGTCTGAAAAGCAGATGATCATCACCTGATTGTGATTTTATTGTTTTGCATAAGACACAACCACAAATCTTCCATAATCCATAACAACTTGCTCAAAGAATCTTAGACAAAAGTTCATCTCAACAGTTTTGTTATTGGGTTTTAGGAGAAAAAAAAAAAAAAAAAAATACAAAATGTAGTGCCATTTTAGAGAACTTTTAGATGTAACGTAAGCTGTTTACTTGTGCACCTATAATCACTTACTTCATGTAGAGTGTAAACGAACTTTGGTTGAGCGTACACGGCGAGGTTTTTTCCGTTTAAATGAAGTTTTAAAAAATTAGCACAAATATTATATTATAAGGGAAATGTGAAATAGAAACACCTAGAAAACAAAAACAACAAAAAAAAAAAAGTACCAGGTTACTCTAAAAACAGTTCCAGTGTGAATATTTACTAGTCCATCTGTTAAGGATCATTAAAGCTTCACACTGAACCATTTTTAAATCCTCACAGTTATAAACTTTTAAGGTTTATTTAAAAAAAAAAAAAAAAAAAAAACACACAAAAAAAAAACAACAACAGAAGAACAAACAATGACTTACTATTTTTGTTATCGTCGTCCTGGCTTGTTCCATCTTGCCTTTGTGAACGCCTGAAAGAGACAAAAAAAAAATAAAAACAAAAAAATAAAGTGCTTTAAAATAAATAAATAAATAAATAAATAAAGATCTTTCACATTTCTTTCTTAATCCAGTATCTACAAGGCCATCAACCTGGGAATACAAGCGAGCTGACTGCATAGGGGAAATACACTGAAATGTGTAGGATGAAATAAAAGAACAAAACGCTTTAGAGGACATCAGTTCAGCCAGACGGTATCAACCGTATGTGAATAATTTAACTGCGTATATTATTTCATCTCATCGGTTTCAACCCCTATCAGGGACTTTTGGATGGGTCACTTGTTTTTTGTATCCTTGATCGATAGTTATTTTATGGCTTTATCATTTCTCAAGGCCTAACTACCATCTGTTAAAAGTCACTTAGTATCACTTCCTATTTAGCAAAAAAACGACAACTAAAAACGCTCCTGAAACTCAAACATTTGTGGGTTTTCTTCGTAGTGGAACCACAGACATACTCTGGGACTTTTTTGTTTCGTGGTTTTTTTTTGTTTTGTTTTTGTTTTTAAAACAGGACCAAAAAAAATGTTCCACTGCAGAACTTCATCAGCAAACATGCAGGGGGTGTAATAAAGAAAGATCACAATGAGCTCCTGACATGACTTTCAGCACCTCCAGAGAATTTATCAAAATGGCGCACTTATATAGCGCTTTTATCCAAAGCGCTTTACACTGTGTCTCATTCACCCATTCACTCACACAGCAATGGTAGCAGAGCTGCCATACAAGGCGCTAACTTGCCATCGGGAGCAACTTGGGGTTCAGTGTCTTGCCCAAGGACACTTCGGCATGTGGAGTCACGTGGGCCGGGAATCGAACCGTCAACCCTACGATTAGTGGACAACCCGCTCTACCAACTGAGCCACAGCCGCCCCAAAGCTACAATACGCCATCATTTCCACTTTAAAGTTAGATTAAATTTGTTTTTCACGATTACATTCTTTCAGGGAACTTAATTAGTCCAAAAAAAAAAAAGTGTATTTGCTTGGGGGGCGGGGGCTTTGGGAGGTAACATGAATCCGAGGGCTGCATTTCACTCACTCAGTGTGCACTGAGTGTTACTACATCATAAAATCAAACAGCCAATCAGCTTCTGCTATGCAAATGAGTACCATGAAACACTGTTTAAAGAGGAAAATTGTAAAAAGTTGTAAAAATTTGTCAACACTATACATGCTATTTTTGCAAAATATAAAAAGCAAATATCTCAAATTTGCTTAAACTCATAACCTTCTGGATCTGTGGGTTTCTGTGCATGCGGGTCAGTCGTCGTTATTCAGGGTCTGTTCTTTATAACCTTCCTCTGCGCTGTGACTGAAGTTGGCTTTTTTTTTTTTTTTTTTTAAGCAGGAGGACATTCCACTGAGGTCGCTGAAGTGTAAATTAACCACCACTACAAATCTCAGTGTCCCACTTTACTTTGCCATCAAGCCTCCTTTCCAAATCATTCTGTTCCTCTGTATAGATCGACACGCAACTAAAACATTTAACCTCTATGAAATCACCTTACATTACGATTTCATTTCCAGCAGGACAATTTAAAACCCAATATCTTCATGCATCAGGGAGAAACTCTAAGCTTTGTGCTTTTCAATTCTTTTTGATTAACACTGCCAACAGGCAGGTCACAGATCATCCTCATGCTTTTGAGAGACGTTAACAGGTCCGAAATTACTAGACCTAATTCCAGTTCATAAAATGCACCCCCTCCAGTTCCTATAACTAGATTCTACATGTTTAGGAGTGTAGCTTATTCCTGATGTGTGGAAATCCATAATAACTAGATTATGAATATTACTTGAACTATTAACAATTTAATTCCTCTTCTGTGATTAACATTTTGATCAACTTGGCATCAGAGAGAAATAACAGAATCTATTGTCAGAAAATATTTTCTGCCTTTTTTAAAAAATAATAATAATAATAATAATAATAATTTATTTATTTTAATTTTCATTCATCAAATTCTCACTATAGTTTAAAGCATCCAGGCCACCAGAGGGCGCACAAACATCATTAACAAACGACAAAGAAAATCCTTGCTGGAATAATTGAGTGATATGACCATATGGTATTATTATAGGGATAAACACACTATTCGGAGAGGGTGATGTGGATCATCAGTATTTAATCATCATCATCATCATCATCCAACTCCATCACTACTCCAAGGAACAAGCAACAATTTTGTTGAATGTGGGAATACTGGCATTATATATATATATAAAAAATGTACATAAGTCATAATATACATTAAGTCCAAATCCCTAACAATGGTGTACGCACTTTGAGATCTCTTAAAAAAAAAAAATAAATAAATAAGCAAGCAAATAAATAAATAAAGCATTTTTCCTTTTTTTTTTTTTTTTTTTTTTTTTTTTTTTTTTAAATTAAACATTTTTCTACCAAACTCAGGAAGACTAAATATGGTGAAACATTTACTGCATCATAAAAATATCATTATGTATGATAATATATTACTGAGCTAGGCACTGGTCAGTAGTGCTAACACAATAATTGAGCAGATTTTCGTCGGAGACTGTAAGCATATGATTAAAGGAGATACAGCACACTGTGCCGGAAACCACCTCAGCCCAAAAACACCTGCAAACACAACGTTCACGCCTACCGAGCAACTGAAATAAAGCTGGATTTGAAAAATGAGAAAGAAGAACATTTAAAAACCAGTTCTACTCTACTATCTGTGTGAACAGGAATACATGCAATCTGGAGATAGGGGCATGAAGTAAAGGAGCTTGGGTTACGCCCTGCAGGAAGAGTCTCTCTCTCTCTCTCTCTCTCTCTCTCTCTCTCACACACACACACACACACACACACACACACACACACACACACACACACACACACACACACACACACGTCAGATCAGAAAAAAATAAATAAAAGAATAAAAATTCATCTGCTAAAAAGCTGTAGAGTTTATATTAGCAGAGTTAATCGATGTAACATGTCCTCATATGAGCCCATTCATGAGAAAATAAAACACCAGTCTGCAAAGGTTGTATTATTTTTATTCTCTAGAGGTAAATAGATACTCACAAATCCATTAACAGAAATAAGAAAAATACACACACAC
Source organism: Stegophilus panzeri (assembly GCA_024331685.1). Taxonomy (NCBI): domain Eukaryota; kingdom Metazoa; phylum Chordata; class Actinopteri; order Siluriformes; family Trichomycteridae; genus Stegophilus; species Stegophilus panzeri. The sequence goes on from JANDJT010000103.1 coordinate 20,624,244, forward strand.
ACACACACACACACACACACTTTCTAGAGTGGTGCAATACACCTCCAAAACCACCACCAACACACTTAGGGTTAGGGTTATTGTGTGTCAATAATCAGTTGCACAACACATCATATAAACACACATTTTCAGACAATAATGCTCAAGGAGGAAGCGATGTTAAGTTTAATTAATAATCTTATTTTTAAACGGAATTTAAAGCTAATTTAAAATGGAATTTATACTATACAAGATTTTATACATCTCTCTCTAAAAATTGGTGATAAACCATGAAAATGAATCTTAAAATTAAGTCTAAAGTTTTCTGCGCTTCTTTTAAATGGTCACCGTTAATAAAACTGTAGAGGGTGTGTTAATTATGGACAAAATACGATCATTGTGGCAGTTGTAAACATTTTGATGACGCTTCATATAGGTTTTTGATGGATATTTCCTTCTCAGATTATAACAAGTGCTTGATAGGATTATAAAAAGCTGTATTATTATTATTATTATTAGTAGTAGTAGTAGTAGTAGTAGTAGTAGTCTATATAAAAAAACTAATCATTTAGTTTACCTGCAGTATAGTGTTAGTGTAAACATGTTCATGTGTGATCTGTAAGTGTTGTTTTAAGAGTGTGTCGTTTGCTAGAATAGGAGGATGTATATGCATATGGACGAAACTGCATCAAAATGGAAGCATCTGATTGGTTAAAAATAACAGGAAGTATGTAAAAATAATCATCATCATGCAAAATAGTTAAGACGTCAATTTTTTTTGTACATGTTTGCGCTCAATAACTAATTCAGCATTCATTCATTCATTCATTCAGTTTGTTTTTGTGTAAAAAAATGAATAAATGGTGTCACTTCTACAGTGTTGGATTTCTGAGTACGAAAGGTAGGCAGCGTTTTTCAGAACCCAGTGTGTTGCAGGTGATGGAGTTAACTCCAAACTAATGGCAAAGAGCAGAGTCTTAAAAAGAAAAGAAAAATAATAAACGCGGTGAGACACAAAGGAAATAACGTAGCAACGTTTTTTGTTTTTGTTTTGTTTTTTTAAACCACAATCAGGAAGCTGTTTGAGGAAAATCAAGATCAATCCGTTTTTTATTTTACACCTTGTTCCCCCCTCGAACAAGCCAACTGCATAACGAACAAGCAGCGCAGCTGATTATGCACGCGCGTGCTCCGTGTTCTCAAGCCAAAATCCTAATACATGCCTTTTGTCCGGTCGACAAATACTCGACCCAAATCCCCAGCACCATGTGACCATCTGAGACCATCATGTCTCCTTAAGAGCACGTTAATCCAAATGTGTGTTTTAAATGCGATAAAACGTTATTCCTTTTTTTTTTTTCTTTTTTTTTTTTTACACGTGCCTTCGTGCAATATATAACGTATAGAATTTGAAAAACATCCTTTTTTTTTTTATTTTAAGAATGTCCTTTTTTTTTTTTTTTTTTTTTGCATTAGAGGATTAAACTTCATCTCCAGTCCCATCATGTTACATCACAAAAGGTTTCACAACTCTGTTCAACACCCCCAACAAAACTGTAATATAAAATATACCACTACATAAAAGGTGAAGGGTTTTTTTTCAACGAGGAAGTAACGGAGTCACAAGTCATATGTGGATTGTTGGGTTTTTTTTTTAAATTCATGTGTTATTTAATCATGTGTGTGTGTTCATGTTAGTCATTCTAGTGTGATGATTAAATGCATGGACAATGAAACTAACATTAATTTTCACACACACACACACACACACACACCTATATAATAATCCTAGTGTAATAATCTACATCTGAAAGTTGAACATTTACAAACATTTCAGCCAAAGCGAAATACAAAGCATAGAGCCGAGCTGGTGCGGGTTAAGAGCATTGCTCAGGGTTCTAAAAGTGGCTTTGTGGCATCCTGGGATTCAAACCCATAACCTTCTAGCTACCTCTGTGCCTTAAAAGTCATGAAGCCAATTAAGGTACAACTGTAATTTAATCCTCCATTATAGCAAACAACAGAAGGCTGGATGATGGTAGATCAACAGCAACACAGTTTAATATATGAAATAAAAATAAAAATAATAATAATAATAATAATAATATTTGTATAGTGCATCTTTTTTAAATAATATTCATGCACTTTTTTTTTCTTTTTTTAAAGAAAATAATCCATAAATCCAGCCTTAAGCCACCATAAATATGTAAATACCTACATGTGAGTCTAAATAGAGCAGTATTTAGACAAAAACTACTCCAATAATCATATTTTGTCCATAATTGACACAAAGACATGCCATATAATTAATAGAGCAGGGGAAAAAAGCATGCACCAGAAGTCGAGTCTGTCAAGGTCAGGTCTTATTATAGTCTAATGACCTATACTAATAAACTGTCTGGTTCAGATACACTGCACTACATCTCGAACATCACACTTTACACCATGCATTTGTGTTAAATAAAGAAAAAAAAATCCCGAGGCATGAAAGTGACACGTGCGTAAACGTCTCAAAAGCAAAGAAAGCTGAAATCTCGCACACTTAACACCAACTATGCGGACAATATGTTTATGAAAACATGCAATCATATTTACGTTCGCGTGAGAAATGTTCTGAATAAAGGGGAAGGTTTGTATAAAATAAAGGCGACGTACCCTCGCTTCTTCAGCTCTCGAGCCGGCGTGCCGATTGAAGACAACCTTGAACCACGTTTCTGTACTAGCTACTAGGAGGGTCATGTACGTCACATCCGCTACATGAGCGCTCGCAAATGCCAACCAGAATTCAACAGGGGAAAGAGTGCAAATATAATCGCTTACAGAGACTTGTGGACTGAGAGGTGCGCTTGAGACTGGTCTGATATTTTATTTTGGACGGGAACCTTCAAAAGTTGATGCTTCCCCTCCCCCATAAATTATAATCGAGTCAGTAGTTTAAACTACTGTAAGGATCGAGCTGTCAGATCGTGCTGTCAAAGGAAAACATCCAACAACATGGTGCCCTGTTGAAGCAGAGATGCTGTTATCACCCCGAAGTTGATTATTTTCCAATAACATCGTGTAAAAATAATAATATATATTTTTTTTTTTAATTCTTCTTATACCACAGCAATTTTGGAAAAGTCCATTTGGATTTAAAAGAAAAAAGAAAAAAAGGCAAACATATAGAAATGTCTGGAGATCACAATCACGTTGGAAGATGCATATTACTACTGGTGGACTTGTGTCCTGAAAGTGCCATCTAGGGTGCCCTTCCAGTGGAGAATACATGATGCAGTGCCCCAATGACTGCCATTAAAATGGAAAATTAATGAATTTTCCTCTAGGGAAACCCTACATGTGAAGAAACATGAAGTGCACTCTAGGGTGCCCTTCCAATGGAGTACACATGATGCAGTGCCCTATAAGCTCCCTACATTATAGGAAACATGATAAAGTGCCCTCTAGGGTGCCCTTCCAATGGAGTACACATGATGCGCTGCCCTATAAGCTCCCTACATTATAGGAAACATGATAAAGTGCCCTCTAGGGTGCTCTTGCAGTGCAGAATACATGATGCAGTGCCCTATAAGCTCCCTACATTATAGGAAACATGAT
>JANDJT010000103.1:20641650-20656053 GCA_024331685.1 Stegophilus panzeri
CATATATAAACCCAATATAAAGCCATTCAGAGCCCATGACCATGTGGAACCACATATATAAACCCAATATAAAGTCATTCAGAGCCATGTGGAAGTCAACAAGTCGACTTTTGACACAAAGCCATGCTAAGTGGATATAGAAGTAGACTATATCTGTTGTACATTTTTATCCTATATTTATAATCTTAACTATTAAATTGGCACAAAAAGTAAGTGTCAGGTAAGAATTGAACTGTAGTGAAATCTGCCTCTCTGAGCATGACACGAGAAAAAATCTACATATAAAACTCCACACACATCACCCTCCAGGATAATTACAGCTCTCTGTTATAAACCCCTTTTTTTTTTTTTTAAACCAACACGAATAAAAAGTTGGCCATGATTTATAGTGTATAAATTTATATTAGAACAGGCTTGGCTTGTTTTAATATCAGCAAGATCCTGTCATAATTTTTATATCCTATCTCGTGAACAAGTTGAATGAAAAAGTGTGTGGGGTTTTTTTTTTTTCCTCCTCCGGTCCTACAGGTGTCGCTGTAACATTTAATCTGCTGAAAGAGCTTCCGGTGTAGCGCCATATCGTGCATCTCATGTATATCCTGAATGCCCAGGACCCCTTTGGGAGCTGAAATAAGGTCTGTACTGAACACAAGCTTAAAATACACCAGTAATACTCAACTCATTATATTTTTTAAAGCTTTTACGTGTATTGAAAAAGGTGGTTGCTATCAAGTTGCTAAATGGCACTACAGACGTTGTCGTGGACATTAAACGTCATCACGCCGAACAGGGGGAAAAAAAAAAAACTTCGCAGATAAACTGGTTCATATATGTTGTGCACAATTCACACAAAAATTGGATGAAGATTCATCCACAGAGTAAATCCGTATTTTGGAAAATGATTTTTTTTTTTAATCAAGTTTGGAAAAATTGTCGGAAGCTTGGTGATGGTGACGTCGAAGTCGAGCGACCGTGGTGTAGTTCGTTTATAGCGTACGGTTAAGTTTTTATTTCTGGCGATTGTATTTAGGTTTCAGACTATATAAAATTTGTGTTCATTTGTGGAAAATTATCTTGATCGACAAAACATGTTAGTATTGTAAACTTTTCTCGATCACAGAGTTTTTTGTGGGGGATTGGCGAGGAAACAAGTGTGATACTAACTTCCGGGTTCCGGTACGAAATGACGTCATCCCTGCGCCACTATACATTTTTGGCATAAAACGCTACTCGGAATCAGGCACATTGATATCTACCTATATGAGGTCCTCCGACAGGAAACTAAAGGATACCGGAAGTGCTGAGAAAGACTCGATATGATGTAACGCCGAGTAATCGATCAGGACCTTGACTGCTTCTTAGGTGAGACTGATATTATATACGTTATACTTTTGTCTGTCTGACGTTCAGAACTCGGTTAACGTCAGTGTGTGTGTGTTTAAACAGCGCCATCATGGTGTTACGGAGGCTGCTATACGCGTTAATAAACAACGCTCAGCTGGTGGAGAAGCTAGCCGAGTCGCGGCCCATCCGGCGCGCGGCGCAACTCACCGCCTTCGCCATCGCGCGCGCGCAGATCGCCGGGAAGGACGCCGCGCGCCAGATCCGCTCCGGAGAGCTGGGCCAGAAAGGCGCGCGACTCCGGGACACTTTCCTCAGAGAGGTGAAGGAGGGGATGAGAGACGCGTCTCGACAAATTAAAGACAAGAAGTGAACGGTGTGGATTTAAAAGTCTGGGACAATCTGTCAGAACTGACCGAACACGGTGTCTGGGTTTACTAAATTAACGGCTTTCTCTGTTGTAAATAATATTATTAATAATAAAAGTCTGAGAAATGTGTGCCTGTTTAATATTAATGACACATTTACACCTCAACACCTCTGTCTGGGTTGCCAGGTCTCAGCAAAAAATTCCAACATACCTACTACTTTTTCCTCAGTCTTGCATTGGAAACAGGGTTGGAGTCAGGGTTAGAGTTTTTCACTACAACCTTGTATTAACCCCCCTTTCATTTCACAATCTTTACAGTATATCTTAGAACAGAAATCATGTACTATACATCAGACACTTTCTGCACTCACACTTTGACTTTGTTTGCCATAACCTGTTTTTTTGGTATTCATTCCACTTATTTGCTTTAAAACAAGATTTTGGGGACCCATAGATTAGTTTGAAAGTAAGCTACGTAGAAATCGACATCATAGGATGCGTTGAATTCTACTCGACGCCGGTAAGCCAGAGATGTCTGGCTTTTAAATTTTGGACACACGGTTCAAAAGTTATGACCATAAACGTATTTCCAAATTTGACCTGATGGTGGTAGTAGTACTTGGCCCAAATTTGGTCAGAATGTTCCTGAGACCCTTCACAAGCAGTGTGCCAAATTTCACAACTTCTTACCAGACAGTTCTATGAGCTGCCATAGACAGTCTAGCCAGAATAAGAAGAAATGGTAGAATAACAATAGGGTGCCTACACACCTTCAGTGCTTGGCCCCTTAATTGCTACATCCATGATGAGTATGTGAGTAGTCTCAGGGATGCACAGAAGGCAGCCCTGCCATGTGACTGGCTTCATGCTTTTCAGCCCACAAACTCAATCGTCAAAGCTCCGCCTCTAGGGCTAGCAGTGACCACATGTTAAAAATCTTTTATATAGTTCCAAGTAAAAAGTTAAGACTGAACCGACCTCTCACTGGTTAAATATTCAGACCCACACACTAACACGCCCAAATTTATTCCCGATTCAGTGACTTGATATTCATAATAGTGGTGCTGATACAATCATAGATACTAAAGCTCAATTTTTTCCTCAGTGCACAGTGTGTGTTAATCGTTCTTTAGCCCAACGGTTCTCAAAGTGGGGTCCTAGCATAGGCAGGTAATCTGTGAATTTTTAGATTTTGTTACAGTGGTGTAAATCCCAACTATCCACGTTATCAAAGTTATTATATTTAGAGGTGCAAGCACCAGTCAATTCAGACCTAATGTGCTCGATCAGTGGAAGTTTCAAGAAGAGAGAGCTCTACGGCTAAAAAAAAAAAAAGCAAAATAAATGCATAATAAATCTAAATGCATACTCAGGGGGGATTTTACTGGTTAGAAGACTGTTTCTTCTTACACCAACATTAACACTACTGCACCTGATCGTATCAGTGCTACACGTAGTAGTGACAAAATGTTTAGTAAGAGTACAAGAACGTTAATAATGATCACAGATTTGGAATTGTTTTCCGTCATGTCTGAGGTAAAACAAGTACTGAAGCTGCTGTAATAACCAGTGTCAATACAGAAAATATTAATAATAAATGTTCAAAAGCTGATGCTATATTTGTAATGAATAACAGCTACTTCAACTAACATGTACACAAGATTTCACCTTTAAATAACTCACACAAACACTTTGCTGTATGAGAAACTGTTTTATTTGTTGAATCAGCCGTCCCTCCTCCGGTTTGTTCGGATCAATGGAATGAATCAGATCAGTAGGTTATTTACATGGATTTATTTTTCAGTCCCAAAGTGTCCCTAAAAAGCAGAGGTGGTAGAACGAGCAGTCTCGGTATAGAAAACAACCCGGGCGTGAGAAGAACAGGCAGAGCAGCGTCCTCTCCTGGACAGCTTCGGAAAAGCAGGAGGTTTGGCCCGATGCGTTCCAACGTCCACCGGGACCCACCTGGGGGGAAAAAAACAACAAAAACCACCGGACCTCCGCTCTACCACACGGCACAGACGTTTACAGAGCTCAGACGGAGGTAAAGACAGTGTGAGAGAGTTCGCTCTTCACACTGACGCACCTCACTTCCTGCGTCAGTGTAAGAAAATAAAGAAGGCCAACGAAAGAAAAAAAGGGAAAATATATATATATATATATATATATATCCATATTATAAGTCTTTGAAAAATTCCTCGTTCCTTTTTACGTCTTGCGTTGTAAAGAAAATAACTCCTGCAGTACTAGTGCTTAAGTAAAGTACACTATAGACTTTTATTATAACAAAATAGGCAGTTCATGGAGGGTTAAATATCTGTTAAGATTTCATTGTACAATAAATTTTCTTTCGGCTACGCGCTGGCATTTTAAGCCACAGATGTACACGGACATCTCTTAAAATGGCAGTTCCTTACAAATGGCAGACTTCCTTACATGGAAAAATCAAAGTAAAATTGATGTTCTGTATGTAAGACACTGGGGGGGGGGACACAATGAAGAAGAAAAAAAAAGAAAAACAGTTTTGACAATGATGACCGCATGTGAATCGTTCCTGTACAAATGCATTGTGGTCGAAAAAGAAGAAAAAAAAAAAAAGACAAGCTCCCGGATATTGATTAACAGAAAGTGTAACGAAAAAAAACCCAACAAAACAAACTATGAAAAATGTGAAACATGGAAGTATGGAGGAAAGGGAAAAAAAAAAAAAAGAAAAAAGAAAACGGAAGGTCAAAGAAGACATGCTCTTAAAGCTATAACGTGCAAAGTTTTGCTTTAGTAATTATCTTTCTGCTATTTTATGATTCCGATGCCTGAGATTTAACCTCTGTATCAACATCATACACAATGAGGAAAAAGGAAAAGAAAGGATCCAGCTCAGTCCATGTATATCTTCTTCTGCTAAAAGTATCCTCCCTTAAACATTAAGGAACTGTACCGTTTCCAAAGTCCTGCTAATGGATGTTAGGTTTGGCATGACCGCACCTGCACCCCCGCCCCCGCCTCTCTCCCTTTCTCTCTCCCCGTGTGTGTAAAGCAGAAGCAGTTGAGATCGGAAAGGGGACGACGCATCCAGCCCTGTGGGACACCTACCGAAGTGTCTCTGTGAACTGAGATTGGGGCCGGACTGAATCGGGATCAGGGATTAAATTGTCAACAAGAAAAAAAAAAAAAAATACAGAGGGGGGAGAAAAAAAAAAAAAAAGAATAATAAATAAAACAGAAAAGGGAGAATAGACTTTGCTTTGCAGCGCTTCATAGCTTCTCCTTGGATAGTACCCATATGTATGGTCCAGACTGCTCCTCGATAATTTGCTTGACTTGATCGTAGATTTCTTCCAATGTGTCTCCCTGGACAATGGCTGAAACACACACACACACACACACACACACATATTAATCTGTTACACTGAACTACACTGTAGATATTGTTAATATCCGTTATTAGCATTTTTCGTCCATTGAGCAAAAGGTTTAGAAAACAACATGCTCTGCGTGCACACTAGGTGTCTGACCCTATGACCTTCACGTCGTCATTTCCGCCATTTTGTGTTTGGGCATAAAAACACACTTTCTTGCACGCTACAGTGTCTACTGGTCAAGCAAGAAATGAAAAGAAATAATACAGGAAACAGCTTCAGTGTTAATTCCGCCATCTTGAAATCGTGGAAATCACATTAGAAAACATTCCTCAGCATTCCCGAAAAAGCTACGTTTCTCACACCGGGCACTTTGATTAAAATCCGATTAGAAAATATACGTTTCCCCCCCAAAAAAAACACTGCTGTGACGTGAAAGGAAAGGCAAAACGGATAAGGAAAGGAGAATTAATTTTACCCGTGTTAGTATGGACTAGGCCCGAGCAGTAAAACGTTTACACAAACTACGTATGAATGATAAAATCGATATATTACACAGCAACGAACAATTGAATACGACACGGTTTACAGCTGTTTCGATGTAGTACGATGCTATCTTTGTGTTGTGGTTCGATTTTAACTGCAAAAAAAAGAAAAAAAAAGAAAAAAAAAAAAGAAAAAGAGTGTTCGCTGGGGTTGTATGTTGAGAAAGAACCGGAGATTTCGCTTCTTTTCCACAGTGAGCTGACTGACCTGTGAAGTGCTCGGTAAACTCCTGCTCCAGCTTCATGGCCCTGTCGTATGTTTTTCTGCCCTGCTCGTCTGTCAGCCTCCTGTTCATCTCCCTGACACACACACACACACACACACACACACACAAAAACGATCAGAGAACCGTGTCATAGATATATATTTTAGGATTTCTACATTATCAAGTCAGAACAAAAAACATTTTAGATTCACAAACATTAGTTTTCCAGCACAAAATTAAATAAAGAAAGCAGCGTATTACCCAAGAGTCATTTTTCATACAAAAAAAAACAAAAACAAACAAACGCACACAATGAAGGCTGCTGGGTTTCGCTGCAAAAATAAGAAGCGAGTGCGACAGTCAAAGTCTCCAGAAGAACCGTGGCTGGTTCTGCAACACGCTCGAGAACACTTACAGCTCATTTCCTCATACCCGAGACGACTCTAATCATTTTTTGGTCGTCACACCAAATATCGGCTTTGTTTCATTTATCACCGTTTACTGCTCTTTATAGTATTTTTTTTTTTTTTTTTTAATGTAGAAACCTTTCATTTCATTATTTTTGAAGGTATCTTTGCTCTACAGCATTTCTTTGCATGTGCTCAAGACTGTACTGTCTCTCTGTGTGTGTGTGTGTGTGTGTGTGTGTGTGTGTGTGTGTGTGTATACGTATATTGCAACAGAAAGTTGCGTCGTCAAATTTGGGAAGGTGTATCTGAGAGACTATATATATATATATATATATATATATTATATCTCAGATACACCTTCCCAAATTTGACGACACAACGTTGCAACTTTCTGTCATAAATAAGTGCATTGTGTGTGTATTGCACCATGTGTACTTCTGAGTGTTGTTTGTTAAGTTGGATTGCACTTTGTTGGTGTCGAATAGTTTTTACAGCTACAAGAACGATACACTGCATAACAGATATTTGAATCTTACACATATAAAGGCGTGATCGTTTTCATGTAAACAAACAATTAAGGTGCCAATAATTTTGTTCAGGTATTTCTCTTCAGAAGAAAGCTAAGTACTGTAGTCGTTTGAGGAAAATGTTTGATTTATTGCGAGTTCCTCGTGGTCAGGAAGCGTGCCGATAATTCTGGAGTTATACGTATACATATGTAACATATAAACGAATACGTGTTACAGGCTCGTAGATGAACTATAAAACTACACACGCGCTTATAGTACGACCTTTAACCTTCATCTCTAACAGGACAGTGATGTATACAGAGAAATGTATGCTTCGTATGCGGTGTGTGTGTGTGTGTGTGTGTGTGCGCAAGTAACTTACATGATATTCTCCACTGATTTTGGTTTGATGAAGATGGCGATGGGATAGAGCTGAGCAACTTGTAGTCTCTTGATGGCGTTGCCTGATACGTCTAGTATGCAGTGTTTACCCTGACGAGAGGAAACACACCATTGTTAAACGCGTAGCTATTCGCAGTATCTAATCTGTGTGTCATCACTGACGGGACTGGATGAAAGGCTTATCTGTTTTATCTTACAAATCTAACGAAGCATGTGATTGTTGCTATAGTAACAGCTCGTTCACGGGTACTCGTATGGTACACGTCGTCGATATGGTGACGTTTTCTGTAAGGAGACGAGACGTTTATTTGATCCGTTTATGGAAGGAGTCTCCAGTGTCGGCGCGTTTTCGCGGACTTTCCACGTCGTTAAACGTAACTATAAGTGAATGAGTCGTTCTTTAGTAAATAAACAAAGAATGTTGTGGTATGCTGGTATGAGAAGAGTAAAACACTTTGTCACATGACCCCGTTGTCGATTACGTTCCTATAGGTTTTATTTTCTTTATGAATACGTCGTACTGTTTTCACACGGCTGTACTTGTGACGGTAAGTCGTACTTTTTCAGCCACTTCGCGTACGGACTGCACGCTGGTGCCGTAGAGGTGGTTGTTGTACTGGCCCGCCTCAATGAACTTGTGCTCCTGGATGTCTCGCTCCATCTGCTCTCGAGACACCACGAAATGGTAATCGCGGCCGTCCACTTCGTAGTCGCGCTTTGGCCGCGTCGTATCTGAGACGAGAGAACAGAAACGCGGTTTGAAATCGCAGCACATCCTCGCTCCACACATCATCGCACGAAAAATACTGGCACCCGTGTTGTTTCAGACTTAATAGTACCGAAGCTTTCGGCTGCTACTCTAATTTACTCTTAAGTTTGCACAGTGAGTTCATACAAATGCATTAAGTTCACTTAGAAACAAATCGCACGCTTTTTAAAATCGGTAACTGACACACAAAGCCTGGAGATACTCACGAGGAACACAGGAGCCAAACTTGTCGGGGAACTCTGAGATCAGATCATCGTTAACTCGGTCCTTCATGGGCCCCAGGATGATCACCGGACGAGTGTAGTTGACTGCAGAGAGGAATTAACGCTTAACCACAGTATACGCGAGTCCAAATTCATTATAAAGGTATTTCCTGTGTGAATGAGGTATTCCCTACGTGAATGAGTTTGCGTTACAGACCCTGAGTTAATATTCTCACCTTCTTGCTGACACACGGGCTCGTAGGATAGTACATATTCCTCTTGGCCACCTGAGAGTCAAACACAACATGGTGGTCAGAAGGAGCAGTGTGTAGCTTCGCTCATGGTCTTATATTGCGTGTTGCAGTGTTTAGTACGGTGTTTATGACGGTTAAGCAGACTGAGCATGCTCCTCCGGTCAGTGGCGGTCGCGTCTAAATCTCAAGCAGGGATGACACACGATGAAAGATCATTCGTTCACAGACGTCCTAGCGTCCTTTACCGTGCAAAGTGAAACCGATCTTACGATCAAAGCTTTCAGCGACGTACAGAACGAAGCCAGGTTATTAATAAAATACGCACTTTGCGTATATAATCTGTATTTTAATGACCGATCAGTCTAAAAACGACCGACAAACGGGTCATGCTCCGTTGACATGCAGCTCACAAACAAACGTCTCTGAACTCTCGTCTTAATTGTTATTCAAATTCATTTAAATACTATTTTAAAACGGGTACTATTTATGAGCATTGTTCTAAGAAGAAAGGAAAGTACGGTATCTTTTTAAGACGATTTGAATTAGTGTTGTTTAAATGAACGTACTATTTGCTCGTGTGTACGTTAAATCGGTACGTCAAGTGCTGTACCGCGTTCGTCGATCATACAAAGCACGTGACCTTAGTGACGTAATCGGTCACAGTCGAAGATTACGAGCCTGCTTACGGATCTGTGATTTATAAAACGAGAGATTTCATGGCGCCATTTATGTACGATTATTTTTTTTTTTTTTAATGAGATTGTGATCCATAAACTTAGGATCGCAATCATTTTTTTTTTTAGAAAATAAATCCAAGGTAAAAACAAAAACACATGACTGACGTCACCTCTTCTGCTAATAAACACATGAAGCCACGAGATTAAACTGATTTAGAGCCACACAGTCATTTTGTTCTCAGCTAACAGACAAGGAGCTACGTAACTGCATTAAATAATATGTTAATATGTATATATGTTATCAGCACTACTCCAATAAGATTATAAAGCTGGACAAAGCTACCGGGAGTTAAAACAATGGCGATGTTACCATTTACTAACTTTTAATGCTTAAAGATTTACACTGGGTTGGACCGGAGTTATTCCTGTTAAAGTGACGGAGCATTTGCCTTTAATTTATGTTAAAAGGTGACACGTCTCGGAATAAACCCTGCACAAATAAACAAAGAATCTGAAGATCAATCCGGCCTCATGATTCATCTTTGTCGAATTTATATATTTATATATAACACAAAAGGGACACATGAGTACACAGTGGGTTTGTACAACAGAGCTGAGTGATGTCACTTGTCGTTTGCGTACGTGTGCGGGACCCACTTCGGATCTAACTCGGTTTCACTGCTCGCTGTGTCTGTCGAGAGAGAGAGAGAGATAGACGAAAAAGAGGAGTAAGGGAAGCCCTGTTGCTATGGAGACCGGCCTGGGGATGGCTTTGCCCTAGCGGATTGATTTTAGTTTCGTATCTCTGAGCTTGTGCGCTCCCCCCGCCGCCTTCTCGAACATTCAGCCTCATCACTGCAGTGCCCTTCCCACAGAGGGGAAATTAGACCCACCTTCCTGACTAACAACGTGATTTACTCAGAACCCGAGGAGTGAATTTTTCACGTCTACGCACCGACGTAATGCTGGATACAATAGTAAGCAGAATATTGTTGGAAATAATGGAATGAAAGCCTGTCAATGGCTTCTGTGCATACAGTGTGTGTGTGTGTGTGTGTGTGAGATAATAAGAAAACATCAGATATTAAAAGTAAAGCCAGACATGCAGACGAGAACGGCGGGTGACACGGAAGGAGCGGGGGAAATACAAGGAAAACTTACGGTAACTACTTTCACTATCACTGGCATTAGAGGTCACATGCTCTGAAATCACAACACGGGGAGGGGGAACAGATGGTGAAAACCCAAAAACACACACAAATACACACTGTAGGATGGAGGGAGACCCGGAAAACCTTGAAGAAACCCAAATGTAAACCCAGTACAGAGAAAGAAACCAACACTTCTACACCAGCAGGGTGAAAGTCCACGCAGAAACAGTCACACTTTAGTGTTTCCCTCCTTGTTTAGCACGGAAACGGTCAACCGTACCGTGATGTGTACCGTACCACGGAGTTTCTCGACTCTTCTATAGACTATTACATACAAATACGATTATACCAACTCATTTTTTTTTTTTTTAAGTTTGAGTTGAGTTTTAAAATCGCATACTAAAACTTTTACACTTATAATCACTTCCCATGTACTAACCTTGGTGTACGAACATGTTTTTAAAATTCAAATGCTACAAGTTTAAGGATAAAACGTACATGATAAACAGTCCCGAACTGCATTCGGTGCAGCCTGATGCTAGCTCGCTAACCACGTGCATTTTCTCTGCTGAGTATTTTTAATTGTAATATAAAGTTCATTAACAGCCACAGTGAAACGGTGAACGACGTGAAGCCACCGCATGGGTTCTGTGCGTTGTGCGGTGCATGAAGTGGCGGTTGATGCAAAAAAACAACAACAACAACAACAACAACAACAACAAAAAACCCACAATGACGGCGAATACAGTCCAACATCCATATATTTTTACGCCATTAAAATGCAACAGTTATTTATACACAAATAATACGTTTAGTTGACGCCAAACCGTAAACGTTAAACCTTTCTGCTTCCAGGTGTGAATACGTAAGGAATAAAATATTTGTGGGTGTGGTGTTATAGAAAAATAATCAACAACAAGGTGCTGTGATGAAGGAGTTATTCATCACCCTAAAGTTGATTATTATTATTATTATTAATATTATATAACAACATAATAAACCAAACCTATATTCTGTATGTTTAAAAAACGTTACTCTGTCTATAAAATATACTTCCTGATACACTACTTGTTATGTTGAAATGATTACTGGGTGTCTCGTGTAGGCCCAGAGTCCCCTTCCCCCTCCACCCACCCATTATTAGACAACTTTAAGTGCATGTAAATGTGTTGTATGTTTGCAGAAATCTGTTTAGATTTTATACATGTAAACAAACTGACTGTCTTTTGGGCTAAGCTCGCATTATCGTACCCTTATCGTCTCCCTAACACCAAACATTAAACTGAATGTGGAACGGGTTTGTGGAAAATGAGCTACGAGAGCGACAGGGACAGAAGCATGTGACGGAGTGAAGGAGGAGGAACGTGTGCATCTGGAACATCTTGCACTTACTCTGGCCTTTGGATAGTGTGTCATCTGGATTGTCCTGTTGGTCAGTTAGCGAGAGAGAGAGAAAGACCAAAACAACCACAAGAGCACAATGGGTTACTCACGCACGCCGGCTTCTACCACGGCATACAGCAACCACGGACGTCAGAGCAGCATAACCGATCTCACTCGTTTATTAAACACCACAGGAAAGCTCTGGTTCATGGCTGCTGTATCTGGTGAACTGGCGCCCCCTGCTGGCCCTATGCCACATCGCCCTAAACCTCCCTATCCAAACACTTTTCTGTCGTACTTACGGTCCATATCGCTCGTTTCCTGCTCGCTCGCCTCCTTGTTCCTGTAGAAAGGGAACTTGCGGGAAAAGAGGTTCTTTCTACGCTTGTCATTGAGGGACTGCTGAGGATGAGAAGGAAGGAAGGAAGGAGGGAGGGAGGGATGGACGACAACAAGAAAAAGAGGAGAGGGGAGAGAGGGGTGTCTGATGTGGAGGAAATAACAACATGACGGTTCAGTGCTGACCTTACGCATCTCAAAAATCCTAGTTATTCAAATCTGTCTGAATGATGCGGAAAGTCAGCACAGACCGTAATAAATAAATAAATAAATAAATAGATAGATAAACCCACAATGAACACACGGATCACCGTGAGCCACACACCTACACCGACATAACCAGAATGAGAGAGGACAAATGGAGAAAGAGGTGAGAAAATGAGGTAATGTTTAAGAAGGAGAAAAAAAAACAAAAAAAAACAAAACCCAAAACCAAACAAACTGCCAGCATCGAAGAAGCAGAAAAGGAGGTTCAGGCAATAAATTTATACTGCTTGATGTGGTGCTCCTAAAAACATATGAGCATAAAAAGACACCGCAGAGCCAATACTTTTACCCTCCTCAAGATTTTAGGATAAATATGCAAACTGGAAACGCTAATCCTAACCCTACACTCCTCTTCACTCCTTAAACTGGTGTATTATCAGAATGTATTTGCATACTGGAACTTGAAGGGCTCTTAGATTTTAGGATTTTATGAATAACAGTTTGCTTGTTGCATGTTTTGCTTTTGGACTCTGCACATCCACATTAAGAATCTCATCATTAAAAAAAAAAAAAAAAAAGACAAGCATAACAAGCATAACCTATGATAAAAGACTTGTTTTTAAGGTAATAATACATTGTAAATGATGGAAAAAAAGACTATGCAACTGGCTCACAAATAATCTAAATTAGCATGAGTTAAAATAAAATAAAAAAAAACTCTGGGGATAGTTGGGATTTGGGTGTGAAATTTGATTCACGAGTCAAATGAATTAAAATGGAGACATTAACATCTCTATCTGCTATTGTCTAGAAGACGGCAGTAATTATGCACCTGTCTCAAATCGTACAAAGAAGTGACCCCTAATACTACTGCCTCAATAGTACCTCAGACACACACACACCCACACACACACACACACACACACACACACAGTTGCATATGTGCCATATGGAAAGGGAGCACAGGGGCTTTGTGAGTCTGTCAGAAACGTATGTGCATCTGTTACTGATTAGCATTGACCTGCTTTCCTTATCGCTAGCAGCACCATGAAAAACACAAAAGAAACCCCCAGCAGGAACGCTTTTCTGCCTACCGAGCACAAGTGGGGAAAAAAAAAAGAAGAAAAAAAGAAGAACATAACAGCAAGAAGACGAAAAGGAGATAGGAAATCATCAAAATGTAAAGTGGGTAAAGCTCGAAATTCTCCCTTTCTATTATTTTTACTACAGCACACGCTATAAGAGTCTTAAAGCTTATTTCGAAGACATTTTTAATAAAAAAAAAAAATTATGATCATTTTAAACACCATGACAGTGCTTGTGTTTAAAAAAACAAAACAAAACAAAAAAAAAAACGCCATTAAGTCAGCAGAAAAAAAAAAAAAAAAAAAGCACTTATTACCAGGCATTCTAGATTAGAAATTCTCATCAAGTCTGATTTTGTCTGAGATTTCACACTTTATAGTAGCATTCCAGTGGAAATAAAATAAATAAATAAATAAAAACATTCAAGAAACTTATAAAGATGCACATTTAAACAAAACAAAACAAAACAAAAAAAATCAGAAGGTTCTGTTCCAGCAGTCAGTAGTGTGTATTTGACAGACAGCATAGCATTGAACAGGTGAGCGGAGGGGAAGGATAGAGTGAGGGAAGGTGAGGGATGAGAAAGACGAGTGGCGTACGGTAATACGAGCAGTCGACATCAATGGCAAGCGTATCTTGTCCTGTTTTTTGCTCATGCATGCCTGGTTGGGGAGTTAGATTTAGGGTGAATACAGTTTGGATGCGAACTCTGCTGTTATTGGTGTTATAAAAGAACTTCAAATATCGAGTGGGCCAGCAGGAGGTGCTGTTGAACATGCTGTTAACTCATCACACACACATTAGTGCATTACAGTACATTATAAAGGCAGTAATGACTTGCGTGAGTTAATACTGAAAACGTCAAAAGATAAAACATTCCTGGTGTCAGCTGTTAAAGATTTTCTGATATAGGATTAATAAGGAGCCAGTTTTTATTACAGTGTTAAATTAAAACCCGTTGGGAGATTTAAATTTGTGATGGACATCATCATAGGAGCACATACTTCTGCAAATTAGACCCATCTAATGTGTTCTAGCCTGAATGAAATTGATTATGAAGCTATACTCTAGCCTAAATTTATATGTGAAGCTATACTCTAGCTTACATTTAGTTATGAAGCTATACTCTAGCTTACATTTAGTTATGAAGCTATACTCTAGCTTACATTTAGTTGTGAAGCTATACTCTAGC
>JANDJT010000103.1:20680978-20707309 GCA_024331685.1 Stegophilus panzeri
GACAACAACAAAAAAAAAAAAAAAACAAAGCTTTTCTATTGACTTCAATACAGATACTCAATACCACTAATACTGTTCGTCAAGCCACACGTAAAGCAATGACCAGTTATGTTAAAACGAAAGTAATAATACTTCTCACTGATCACTGCTGTATTAAAGAAAGGATGCCACCATGATTCCTAAAAAAAAAAAAAAAAAAAAAAAAGCCCTTGGGATCTTTTATCCATATTAACAGAGTCCCTTTGCTAATCACACTTCCCACTGTATTGAACAATCTGGTGTCGAGCAGAGGAGAATGGGTTCTGTCTCGGTTCCTCTCAAGAAACAACCACTTTGATAGTCACACCCCAAGTGAAAATGGATCCATCGAGTGGATCCGACAAACAGAAGCGTGGTACAACCCAAAGCAAACCTCAAAAAGCCAAATATTGGAAATGTTGTAAGTCTCGGCTGCCCCTTGATACAACCTTGAAGGCAATGGATTTTGCAAGATTCTGCTGCTCAAATACAGAAATCTTGAAAGACATGGATGTCCAGAGCTGGTGTTTGTATCTAGTACTGAAGGTCTAGTGAATGGAATAAAGGAGGTATTAAACAGGATGCATGTCAACTAACAGCGAAACTTCAAAAGTCCTACTATGAGTCAATCCAGAGCTTGTGGTACCTCACACACCTTCTCAAAGGCCGCTGAGGTCCAGAGCGGGTGCTCCCTAATAGAGAAGCTCTGCACCGGGCTGCTCGCTTTAGCTGTACTCTTGGTGGGACTCTTCTTCACACTGTCACGCAGGTTCAGAAACTTGGTCCTGCTCTTACCAGTGTTGGTGGGCAGCATGGAAGAACCGTAACAGACCGCGTGGGCAGGGTTCGGCTGGAGAACGGGTGCCGGTACAAGCTGAGGTTGAGGGAGCTGCGGTCTAAAGTTTAGTCTAGGATTCTTCATGTCCGGAATTCCACCGTCGGTCCTTCGGGGGGTATAATCCGTGCTGGAGTGATAGGTGGTCATTCTTGGAGATTAGCAGCACCAAAGAAAGGAGAAACAGTATTCAGTAACGCTGGAGATGTTTTGCCACTGCATTAAAAAAAAAAAAAAAATTAAAAAAGGTGGCGAGATTCTGAAGATCCTGGGGAAACAAACACACCACGCACAAGATACCGATCCAGTTTCTCAGCTTGTTTCAGCTCCTGTGCAAGTGTGTAGCGTGGATTGCGAGTAGGCCGTCCACTCATTCCTTAGCATCTAGCGCTTCTGTGTCTCTCACGCTCATCTCCTCGTGTTTGTGTCAATTAGCGAGCTCCAATAGGCACAGCCAAGAGAAGCTGTGGGGCTTTTTCCTGGCATGAATAATCAATGGTGAGCTCGATTTCACATCCACACAAGCAACACACACACACACACACACACCCCTGCCTGTACATTTGTTTAGGATCACAATGTGTGTGTGTACAGCATGTCCTCATGCTCAAGATACAGCAGCTCTTAAAGCCAGGATGGTTCTCTCAAGACTTGTTTACTCATTCACCATAAAAGAATATGTAAAAATCTAAGCCTCTCTGAACTGCTTTCAAATTGCGAAACATTTTCATTCAGGTATCCGTGCTAATCTGAGCACCACATCCTAAAAACAACTAATTCTTGGCAGTGTCAGTGCCTTCCTGACAGATGGCTTGTCACCGTGTATGGATCCAAAGGCTATTTACGACGAGTAAATTATGAACAGAGAGATAAATAATACAGCAACATCCGAGATAGTGTTGACACGACGGCTCGAGTTATTGGACCGGAGAACAAGTGGGTCTGGATTTGATGAGCCTTTGGAAAACAAGGTTGAATTTTTAGCCTTGGGAACGCTTGAAGGTTGAAACAACAAACCTTGCAGAACAGATCTCAAGGTAGAATTGCGATTAGCATTTCCCCAAACCAAACTATTCATTACGGGAATATTTGTTGAACGTTCGAGTGGCATCACCGCATTTGGCTCTTATATCTTGAATGTTCATACACTCCATACTGCTTAATCTGGGAGTGGGAGAATATAAATTAAGACATGATGAGGATTAGGATCAGGCTCTTGGCAGTCCGTTTCACTTCAGCAAATAATACAATTCCAGCGCCATCTAGAGGCATACAGATCTAGCACACAAGCACTGGAAATATTACTGTGTCAAATTATGCCTTGTGCTGCGATTTTCTTTTAATTTTGTCGATTAAATCAGAGCAGCTTCTGAGATTCTGAAAGAACATTTAGAGAAAATATAAGGAAAAAGTAGCGGGTATATCCTGACTTCCGGGATTAAAAAAAGTGTACTGGTTGCAAGTTTCTATATAAGAGGGGACCACACCAGTGCTTACCTCTTAAAACTATCCATAACGTAAGCACAAATGGAAGGCAGGCGGTTATTTAAAAGCTTTGTGGATCAAATCTAGAATCAAATCTATGGTGCCTATGGTAAATACTCAGTTGAAGCCAGCAAAGAGGTAGTGGTGAGGTGTTTCAGCAAGTTATGGATGATGGATAATGGAGTCCTAGTATTACCCCAGCCATCATGAATCATTTGAGAATATTAACAGGATTTAGCAGCTCCCGAGGCATTATTACGCATAAATCGAATGCTGCACATAGATTAGTGGCACGGACACCGAGACCAGACATTTTACGCTGCCTCTCAAGTCATTAACCTTTAGCTCGAAGGGCACGGGGATCTTCGGTGAGATGATTATGAAAAGGTTACAAGAATGTACTCCGCTAGACTCAAAGTCACTGACCGAGTTCTTAGCCGAATATCACAACAGAACGCCAAGATCGAATTCTTTTGGTGTTTACCCAAAAGAAGTAAATAATATAGTGTGGTCAGAGGTTAAACATTCGGTTCGGTTGCCCAGAAAGACTCGAGTAAGAAAGATTTGTGTATTACCGACGTACAAGTTTGACTGTCAACATGAATACATTGGTAATGTACATAGCCGCTGGGTAAAATTACTCAGAAATGTACTTAGCTTAACTAGACATTCAAAATATCGTTGCACCTTGCACAGGTTTTAGATAAGCAGATAAGTGTGAACCCTCCACTGGTGTGCATAGACCTGTATCATGGTAGGGAACACTAAATTTACATTTAATGATTTACATGCAGTAATTTACATTTAGCAAGGCACTCAAATGAATTATACCCAATGATCTGGATGATCCACAAAACTAAGAGGCAACTCTGGCGAATAAAGCAGCATCCTTTCCGTAAGATACTCGTAACTCATAGCGACTGACATCGAAATACGTAAGACTACGACTATTTATGACGTTATCTTGCGTAATTCAAGCAAGACGCCTGGGAAGAACCGATAAAACGTGAGGCTGGCATCCACTTCTGATCAAATCGTGCTAGCTGTCACTATCAAACTGGTTGAACATTTGCTCAGCCAGACCAAATAGGAAGGCATGATTTTAGAGGTTTTATTCAGTCCAGATCCAGTGAAAATGAAATCCAGTAACACCTTTCCAAAGCGAGAAGCATCAGAGCAGGGACGCAGTGCACGAACAGCGCTTTGGAAAACCGCATAGTGCTGAGTTTTGCTTTATGCTGGCTGTCAGGTTCCTTAAAGTTTATTCAATCAAATGTTCATTCAGCTGTCAGAAAACGATTTTAAGAGGTGGGTACTCTCAAACCGGAGGACACCGTGTGGAAAGAATTATGTGCTAAAACGCTATGGCCTTTATTTCTCCGACCTTGAAACGGCTCAGAATTTAGGTCTATTATAAAAGAGTGTCAGATTTGTGTAATGGATAGTGGAACAGCTTTGCCACTGTCTGGCTACGATACACACAAAACTATAACCCATGTCTCGCTCACAAAGTGTTGAGATGGAAATTAATAGGGAAATGTCACATGACATAACTACGTGCTTCTACCACCCCCACCAACACCACCACCACATCCGAATCCTCTGAGGCAACACCATAACGACTGATGGGGAAGTATAATCCGCATCTCACCGTCTTTAAAGTCAAAGCTAAAGCTGTGAAATAGACAGGACCAATTCACTGACAAAATCAAAGGAGCATCCTGAGATATAAAGCACATAATCTAAGAATACAGGGATAGTGAGATAAGTGTAACAATCAACTACTGGGTTCAAGATTAGAAAACGTACTTGCATATAAACAGGCACAGAGGATTAACAAGGTCCTGCGAAATTGGTTCTCCAGATCACTTTCCGTGCCCTTTGGTTGTTATTTCACGTCACATCCTGCATTATTAGCATCTTACCTGGTTGACTCTTGCTATGACGCAGTTGGTGAAGGCATTGAGGCGAGTGAGGATGTTGAGGATGCGGCGCCAGCGAGATGGATTGGGCTCGGCAGGCTCCTCGCAGGAGCTCCGCATGGACCACTGACGAAGTCTCGGCCCCACCGAGCTGCCATGGGCTGAGCTGGTGCTCCCGCCACGACTCCCCCTAGGGTACAACGCATTCCCACCAAAGATGTAGTTCATCGCCAGTGAATGCGCTCTGATCCAGAATCCAGAGCGCTGCACTGACGAACACAAATCTAGCCCAAGGCAAAGGGGGAATGAGCGCGTTTATGAACGATTTCCTTAATTATGAAAGCGGCTTCCTGTGTTGGGCTGTATCTGGTGGTCTCATCTGTGCAATGTCCTCGTGACCCCAGGATTCTTCAGATGCTCCCCCACGCCCACTAAGCCGCACCCAACAGTCCAGATACGGCAGGAACAAATGTTTCCTGCCGAAAGTCGAGCCAGAAAGGAAATATCTACTCAAGGGTACCAGTTCTCGTAGAAACTGACTATGTTTCATGAATAGTTGGTGATGACACGCTAGGAGAAAGAATCAATCGTGGAACTCATCAAGAGCTGACAGCCAATCTTTCTCAGTTGCTATAGTAATACCCTTGTGTCCCTCAACAAACATCAATCAAACTGTAAATGTGGAGGCCAGCAATTGAATTACAGCAGACGACTCCGTTCCTCGCTATGCCGAGTTCAACTCAAGTCAAAAAGCCAAACGACAGACACAACCCTAGACTGAACGGATGATACAGATGAATAAAAATCAAAAACCTTCATAAACAGAACATCCTAAAAGCAATCCGGATCGTCGGTAGGGTTCCACCGTGCTTGTACGAGTTCATAGCTGTAACGTTCGGTCTACAAAATGCGCCTTATCCACTGCCATTCCGAGGGGACCTTTTCCAGCAAGACTCCTCTGGAGATGTGCCACAGGTGTCAGATGGGTCGGGTAATTTTGTCACAAGGCTCTGCTTCCACTCCTGAGGGAGCCAAAGCCATGGCAACAGCTCACACATCTAAGAGAGCCAGCAGGATTTCCTGCTCAGGCTCCGGTCTCCTGGACTGCAGCTACGCCTCGGTAAACACGCCCCTCGGCTTCATACGCCGACATGTTTATTAGCGTACTAGGTAAAAAAAACATCATCGCTCAGGCATCAAAGTATAGGCTTGCATATGATGTCGGGTATACTCGAGTAATCTGGAAAAGTGGTTCTCCAGGTGTTTTAATATAGCCAAACAGTTAAACCTAGGACCTCCCGGCTGGTACTGAATCATTTTTAACACTGCGCGTTCGTTTATTACTATGAATCCGGGGGACGGCAATCAAAACAAGTGCCGAGCATCTCTTCATCTGGAGTAAGGATAAAACCCTGATGACAGACATGGCACGCCATCAATAATACATTCCCAATTACCCCTGAACATACTGTGTGCATGTCAAATGAGATCCCTGCAAAACCCATTTAGAGCCTTTCCTTGGAGCTAAGCCGTCCTGTCTGTCACCTTCCTAATTGACAATTAAACCATCACGCTGCAGCACTGGATGAATCAGGGGCATCAGTGCCAGCAAGAAGAAGAAGAAGCAAGAGCAGATGGAAGGAACAGCATGACCCTGGGAAAAATAGGGAAAATGAGCTCGCAAAGCTGGACACCCCAGTGGACCTGTTAGAATCGACCTGGGTTTGATGGCTGAAATCTTTTCCCAGCCTCTGCAGATAACTCCTCGTCGAGCTCGTCGAGCCGTTAGCGCTGTATGACGTGCATGTTATTATTTATAATAATTAACGTGATCTCCAGCTGTCCGAGATTTCTTTTGTAATGAGTTGAACGGTGTTTTGTTTTTTTAAGTCCAGATCTCTCACCTCCTCATCTGTACACTCTGCGCAAACTTTCATGCTAATACTGCAGTCAACGTCGTCGCGCTCTTTAGCTTGTAGAGTCTTCCATACTTCGGAACGACTGCGCCGTATTGCCATACGGCCGTCCTGGACCTTTCAGACCGACGTTTGCAACGACTTCTATGGTGGAACTTGGCTGGAAAAATGGCGAGTGTGAAAGGGAGCTCCCGCTCGTTTGTTTTTAGGAGCTGAAACCCGATCGTTCTTACTCACGTTAGAGATTGCGGAACTTTTTCTCCAATTGAACGCCATTGTAACCGTGATAGCAAGACCAACGTCCCCCTATGACATCAGAGCGACGCACAACCGCCAACGTCTCATGGGAGCAACAACAATACAACAAATCAGCACCACAAACATTTTGATACAAAACGTATTTAATGCGTTTCAGGGTGGAGGTCCTCTTTATCGGTTGCTGTCCGGACTCAGACGGCGTCCGAGTAATGAATCATGCGGTCGTGAAATGTTCTACAGAAAGCCGGTTTTCATAAACTGCCTATGAACATGATCCGATTTGAATCCCATTAACTCCCTCACTGTAGTCCATAAGGAGCCAAATTTAATTCAATTCATCTACAGACTGACCGCTAAACAACTCCGAACTCTAAGGATGGAGGAATTTTGCTCCTTAAAACAAGCAAAAAAGAAAAAAAAAAAAGATTTCGGGGGAAAATTGTTGTGTACAAAAATTAGCTCTCGAGAGCTGCGTTATCTATTGATCGAACCGACAGCGTGTTAAAGATTACGTTTAATCACGATTTACACGAGCGATGCGTTCGTTAATTACATACGTCTCCACGGCGACAGACAGCGGAGGTATTTGCGCAACAGACACAGCAGATTATTACTTTTTTATTTTTTAATCATTATTGAGAAAACGCTGCAATCTTTTTCGCATCACTAACATGGGACTCATTTAGCAAGCAACTGTGTGTGTGTGTGTGTGTGTGTGTGTGTGTGTGTATAAAAAGTCCCTAGCACTGCTGCATGACATGAGCACGCAGGTTGCCAGGCAGCAGGGGGTAGAGGTATGCGCTTCCACGTTTTCCATTAGACCATCATCACACACAGCCGCTGCAATACAACCCGTAAAAAAAAAAAAAAAAGCGCTCGCTTTCCGAATTAACTGGTAATGAGATTTTAGAGGAAAGAAAATGTTTTTTTTTGTTGTTGTTGTTGTTTATTTTTTTTAAAGATTAGGTATAGGGTTTTCTTCTTCTTGCTTGCAATGACGTACCACCGTGAAATGACGCACCACTGCTCCATCAGCGCATAACCAGACTATAAACACATGCCAGGCTTCCTGCCGATCAGACATTTCATCCCCCTGAGCCATAAATCAAAAGCGTGCAAAGTATTAGATGCAACAGATGACGATACAGTCGAATACCTTCACGCGCGCGCGCCATCAAAACATCAACAGAGATGTGCGATTGGCTCCTGGCACGGTCCAGACTTACCAACAAGTGCAGATGCAGTCTCTTGGTTCTCCTCAGGGTGCCCATGATGCGTCGGCCCATCTTTTTGGCGTACCACACAGAGTTGAGCATTGTGGGCTCGGGTTCGGGCGCGAGTGCAGGGTTCGTGCTCCGACGATGCACGGCTCGATAGTCCGGGCTTTTGTTTCCCTACGCAGGCATCTCAAAGACTGCTTTTGCACGACTTGTACATCAGAGACAAGAAAAAAAAAAAAAAGAAAAAAAAAAAAAAAAAAAATCTCTCTCAGGTTATGTGAACCTGTGAGGGGAAGAGAGAGAGAGAGAGAGAGAGAGAGAGAGAGAGAGAGAGAGAGAGAGAGGCAGTGGCTGTTTGACGCACACTGCTGCTGCGGCAAGAGAGCGAGTGAGATTGAAAGTCAGGGAGATAAACAGGAGAGCAGGAGAGAGATTTCTTACAATGTCTCGATCCTTAAAACGCTGCTTTATTCACCTCCCTCTCTCACTTCCAAACCACATCTCTCTCTCTCTCTCTCTCTCTCTCTCTCTCTCTCTCTCTCACAGGTCCACTCAGAGCTCGGGGCAGAGCAGCTGATTTGCCTCTTCGAAACGCTCCAAATGAGTCAGCAGGAAGCGTGAGAGCAGACCTAGATTGGACACCTGACTCGCCTCGAATGAGACTCGGAAGACGCCTGACTGCAGATTCGGTCCACTTTGGCGCTATTAAGTTCTCCGTAGTCCCCGCCGGTCGGCGTGCCCGAGCGCCACCTTGTGAAGCGTGCCGTGTCCTATTCGTGCTCACAGCCCGACCTCGTCTTATGCTTTCCTCAAATCCGGCCGGAGGCTGCGGACCGGCGAGTCCGTCTCATCTCTTCGCCTTTGACGCATCATCCTGCTAATGCGTTCTCTAATTTGGGGTCTTATCCGTTCTACTCAGCAACTAGAACTGGGGGGGTGTAGGGGGGAGGGGGGGGGGAATGTATCAGAGCTGACGTCATTGACAAGAAACGGGAGGCAGCTCCGGAGTGAAAGTGAAGCTGATGATGGCACCGACGCTAGTGGCGTTTCTAGTAATTTTAACAACTCTTTATTGAGCTCAAAAAAACGTTCGATGCCAAACAACGTATATTAACGTCGTCAAATGGTGTGATTACTGATTTACAGCATTCTCATCCATCATCAGAATTGTACATCCTGGGGAACATTCACACGTCCTAACACTGAAAACATACATACATACATACACACAGTCTAGCCATGCATGTGAGAAGCAAATGCTTCTGTGCGGCACTGATCCGCTCCATATTCAGCAAGAAGCAACAACTGGTGGCCAGAAGCTTCTCAGACAGACACGTATACACACAGTATATAACCAAACAACAACAACAAAAAGTCATGCGCGTCGGGAACTGCGCCATCTAGCACTGACACAAAGCCTGCGTCTGCGCCGACACGACTTCGCTCAGCCACACAACAGCACAACCACGTGACGAGACATGACATCAGACTCGACTGCCACACACAGTGATGGCTGCATCCAGTTCCCGTGGCTAAGTTTTCAGCTAAGGGTGTTACCTGGTACGGGGTGGAGGGGCTGAGGAGAGGGCTCTCCTCGCTCGCCGCCGTGGGCGGCCCGTCGAAGATGCACTCCAGAGACTCAACCTACAGGGAGGGGCACGCAACGTAACTCGGCTTATCACACCACACACAAGCAGGCGTTTCAGAAGAGCTCACAGTTTTCGATTTGGACAGAAGGAGATCGTTAGAGGGGCAGAACGTGACACGGCGAGAATGAGGGATGCTGAGGCTACATGAAACCAGTGAGGACGAAATTACAGGACGGAATTCTGTGCTTCTGGAAAATGTGTATGGCGGCATGAGGGAAACCTTTAACATGATTAAAAATAATAATAATAATAATAATTTTTACACTTTTCTAAACTGATACTGATACGTTTCCTTTTCTTTGTCTCGGAAGTAAATTTCTAGCAAAACTGGTCACTCCTGCAGCACAGTAGTATCATGGAGAATTTGACCGCTGGTATTGGATTACAAACTGAACATCAAACTTCTGTTTCCCCAGACTTTCCCATCCTTAACATTAAAGTCAGCCATACAAGCCCGAATGAGCCCTAACCCTGACCCTGACCTCTTCACTCAAACGGTTCCTCGATTTATCGTTAGAGCATGAGTTTTACTGAAATAACACACAATACACCCTACTAAAGCTCATAACACAGAATTTTCTGATCTTGGACTAGGAAAAAAAAAAAAAACCTAAAAAAACGCCCCTTCGACGTGGAATTCCTACTCAAAAAGGTGTTCTCAAACCCGAGTTAGTATATGATGTCATAGACATTTTATTTTTCCATATCCGCAAGACACAGGATGTCAGTATGTTCGCTACGTTCAATACCAGACGCTTAACGGCCCTCCCAGACACCTCTTCGGGACCTCGCTAATATTTCCAGGACGTTTTCGAATTGTCCGGATGGTTTTCTAACAAAACAAACCGGACGTTATTTATCGGCGGTTTTCAGATTTTCCCCCACACAGAACCTGCAGCCGCTACTGACTGACTAAACGTCATCGTTTTTAAAAAAAAAAAAAAATTTTAAATTTAAAAAAAAAAAAAAAAAAAAAAAAAAAAAAAAATAATAAAATCAAACCAAATCGTTATAAATGCCAAACAAAGTTCAGCGTAAAAATTTTAAGAAAACCTGTATGGGTAAATGATCAAACCCTTAATACTTACAATATCAATACATAAATCATACAAAGAAGGGAAAGGTTATGGGTCCGGTTCAGAGTATTACAGTATTAAAGCATGGCTCTGCTGCAACTATATGAAGAATCCAAAAGGTGGAGCTAAAGCTCTGTTCGTGTCGTGATCACGGCGTGGATTCACGATGAGTGCTTTCCTCGAGAAGTGTCTCCCTCACACACCCGATTTATCTTGTGACAAACAATGATGGCAGGTGATTAATCACGACGAGTGATAACGGCTTGTTTTCTAACGCGCAGCTTTGTGAATATACTCTACGTATCACAAGAGCACCTGAGGCGTTTAATCACACTGAGCAACGAGACACAAAGTTAGATTGTGGGTGTGGGGTTGGGGGAGGAATGGGGGCAGACATTTAGTCTGTCTAGTCAAACTAAAACACTCTGACTACTGTACTAACTTGCTAGACTAGTCGATAGGTCTAAACTTGCGTTCACACTAGCCACACTAGTTCACGTCACTTACTGCTTGTTCCGATCTTCTGCGTTTGTTACGGAATCGGATCGGCTCGATACGGATCCTGGGGATCGGATCGGTGCCGTCTCTAGCGTGAACGTTTGATTTTGTTTGATGTTTCAGGTTCAGCTTCATACTCGATTCGTTGGCGGATTAGCAAAGCAAGCCGACTGCACTGGCTACGACCGGTCACCACAGACACCGGCGATCTCGGCGGCTTCTTTCCAAGCTTTATGTTTCTTCGTAACGTCTCTATACATGTTTACCGAGAGGTCGTATAGGACAGGATAAGATGAAACCATGGTTAGAACTTTTTCTTCCAATTTGAACAGTAGGAACATAAAGTTGTGAGTTTGGGCGGGGTTAAGGAAATAAGAAACGTCGGACCACACCCACCACTGGATTGGTCCGAGGAACCGTTCGAGCCAATCATCTGGATTTGTCGCATCCTAATGCCTAAAGTGTGAAAATCTCAGACATCAAATGTCCGGGCTTCATGTCGTAAAAAAAAAACAAACAAACAAACAAACAAAAAAAAAAACCCCAAACGGTCTTCTGTCGCTTGTTAGCATGAACGTAAGGTAAGAAAAAGGACGGGCGGCGGCTAATAATGTGACTTTTAGTGGAAGGATGGAGAGATGAAGGCTCCGCACTGATGCAGGACCGCGTGTGAGGTAAGAGTTCACCAGGTTTACACCAGTGAGCCGAGAGTTATGAGAGGTAGCAGGCGTGAATCGTGCGTGTGCTGTTTGCGCTGGGCCGCGCGAGAGCACAGGAGTCATAAATCTGAAGGCAGAGGGGCGCACCGGAGCACGACGACCACGGGAGGGGCGCTCGTAAATGTCCTAAATGTCCACACACACACCTCTTCCTCGAACACCCAATCACTCTGCTGTTCAGTTAGCATACTGGAGCGTGACTGCGGTACACCTTGAGTAAAACGCCTCAGGGATTTCACACAAACATTCAAAGAGGCCTTTCAGAGTCGGGCTCAGTCACTGTCTTTACAGCAGAGACGTCGTCATATACAGTACGTTATGGCTAAGCTCTTTTTTTTTTTTTTTTTTTTTTTTTAAAAAAGCTAAAAATTCATAAATATACACTACCCGTCAAAAGTTTGTGGACACTCGACTGAAATGTTTGTCACGATCTTAAAAACCTTTTAATCTGAACGTGTGTGATTAAATGTTTGAAATCGGTGTCGTAGATAAAAAATATAATCGTCCCAACAAACTCGTTTCTTCCGTTAGACTAAAACGAACACTTTATTTACAAAAAAATGATTTTTTCTTTAAACGGACGACTCGGAGCGAAACATTTCCGGAAAGCAGCCGATGAGAGTCCGGCGTCGGCGTGAACTCCTTTAACACTGTTTAAAAAGCATCTCAATGAAATTCCTCAAGGAATTCGCTCGAGAAAACGCCAAGAATACATTTCTGGAAATTCTCGGCAAAGACAGCGTCCATTTTGAATATGCTAAAATATGAAATTAATTTAATTTATTTCTGATTTATCATCACGACATAATTCCCACAGTTAAATGTGTGTTACTCCAGAGTTTTGATGACTTTATTATTATTATTATTATTATTCTAAAATTTGGGGGGAAATATAATAATAAAGAATGTGCGCGTCTAAACTTTTGACGGGTAGTGTACGTCTATACATATTTTATGTAAATGAAATAAAAATGTAAAAACAAAGTGGGGGAAAGAAGCGTCCGCTTAGATTAGAGGGGGAAAAATGAATGTCTCGGCTGATCAAGTAAATACATATCGCATTTTGTAAATACCTGATCGAATTATCGCTTTGTAGCAGAATATGAAACGATAAAAGGATTATTATTTTAATTCTTTTTAGTTTTTGATAGATTTTTTTTTTAGTATTATTCATTTTTACTATCCATCTGTACGGCACATGCTATTAGATCAAAGGTGAAATGTCGTCGCTGTTCAGCAATGCTATCTATCTAATAACACGTAACTCTGTGTATTTCAGAGCTCAGAGCCTTCCTCAGATGTGTGCTCTCTGCAACTTCCCCTGTTATTATCTGTGCTTTGCTAATAATGCCACATGTGCTGCACCCGGGAGGGGGATAAAGAAAAACGTACCCTATATACAGAGCTGCTTTGGGGATCGAGACTCCCTGCGGCGAAACTGTCGTCCCTGCTGAAGAGCTCGGCTCGGAGACTATGGAGCATGTTTTCATCAGGCTTCGAGTTGTGGGGACAGGAAAAAAAAAAAAAAAAAAAAAAAGGCTGACGATACAAAACTGGCACTGGGCCTGTGAGCTTTTCTTTACACCATGCACGGCAGGAGAGACAGTGAGTGTTCGTGTGGCCGTGTACGTGTCTGTGTGGATGGCATGGTAACATCTACATAATGAGGTGGACAAATAAACAGGACAGGACTGATGTTGGGACAGGAGCGTGTGTGAGAAAAGCTGAGTCGGGGTTAGAGCTTTACCTTCATGGGGGAGATGTGCGCCTGGGCCACGTAGCCGTGGACGTTTTCGATCTGCGAGATGTTCTTCTCGGCCACCTGGACGAGCTCGGGGCCTGGCGTCTCGTCGGTGAGCGGAGGCGAGCTCTGCTCTTCGGGAGACCCGTCCTCATCGTGGTGTTTGTACTTCTGTGGAGAAAACGGAAAGAGGAAACCATGAAGAAGACGAGGCGTGTTCTCCGTACTCGGTCTCGCAAGAGGTGTGGCCTCTCTGACGGTCAATCTAAATCAAGGGGGTGTGTGGCCTTTTCACCCGTCGGTCCCAGTGGAAGAGGTGTGGTCTCTGTGAATTAGTCAGAGTGAAAGAGGAATGGGCCTCTGTACCTGTCCGTCCCACGTTAAAAACGACGTCCACGTTAATCCGGATAAACGTGAAAACGCATCTTTTTCGTCCGCACCGAGACACCGTTTTTGTCCAGGAGCTTTTCGAGAAACGCTCTCCCCCCCGAGTGGATAAATTTGAAAACGCAGAATTCTCGTTTTCAGAGAGTTTAAAAAACGGCGACGTATTTCGGACAAGTGACCTATTCAACACAAACGAGATGGTGGACGATGTTGTACTGCAGTTGTCGTGAATGCTATCCAGGTTGGTAGCTTCGTTAAAGATTAACGTCGCCTCGTACAACCTTAAATAAACGCCTGACGGAAACGACGCAGGCCGAAGCTCCATACGTCTGGATGTGAGCGTATTCGGCCATTTCGGTGCGGACGAGCGGTTCTCGGAAAATGTTTGAAAACGCCAGCGTGGACGGACGGCGTGTCGAAAAATCAAAAATGCGGTTTTCAGATCCGTCCGGATTAACGTGGACGGAGCCTTACATTAAGGCTAGTGAAAGAGGAGTGGCCTCTGTACCCGTCAGTCCCAGTGTAGGAGGTGTGGCCTAGTATGAATGTCAGTCCCAGTGTAGGAGTAATGACATCTGTATCTGTGAGTCTCAGGAGAGGCGTGGCCTCCGGCCAATCAGTCTCAGCAAAGAAACAATCACCTCATACTCCTCAAGGCCATTTTTTAATGAAAACTTTTTTCTACATTAAATCACATTGTACCGCATTAATTAATTTAGCTTTCATACATCGGCTCGTTATTGTGTTATATTATCACAGAAGTATAAATACACTCCGCCCCCAACCGCCATCACGGCAGAACGTGGTTTCACAGCTTGCGCTTTAAAAAATTCAAAAAGATCTGATATGGAGATGAAACGCCTGAGAAACAGATTACGGAACCCTGCACTTATCGTCCCTGGAGATGTTGAATAATGCATGTCGAATATGCAGTGGTGAAAATGAGATCCATTTTAATTTACGTGTAAAAAAAAAATTGATTTATTTCTTTTTTTAAAAGTAGTAACGTTGGTCAAAGCGTTATAAAACAAAATGAGACGTTAACGAGTAAACGAATTGCCTGCGGCATTGTGTGCTCATGTTTTAGCTCCGAGGCTTACGCTGCTGAAACACGTAAAAGAGCTGCACGCATGGGAGACCCACTGAGTAATCCTTAAATTTATGATAATCTTAAAGCAAAAACACGCAGCACAACCCCTTTAAAGGTGACAAGCTCATATTAAGTCTATGCTGTGCCTTGCTTCCTGTATTACTCAACAGCAAATTATGTACAGCGAATGATGCGGGCGGACACGCCGCGAATATTCGTCAGCTCTTTATACAAAACATGCATATTCATTTTTCGGTGACGAGCGGGAATCGTTTAGCATAGTGGTTTCAGATGAAAAATGAAAATAAAGTAAGCATGCTTGACAGATAAGACACAATAACCGTACACGCCGAATAATGATAAACTGCTACAACCCTATAAGGGGGCCAAGCACTTTCGGCCGAAAAGATACCTAGTTAAAAACAAAGAAGCTTGTTTTTCTCCCTTGTGAAAATAAAACCGTATTAATATGCTAAAACTATCCTTTCTTTGCTTCTTAATGCTCAGTGAGTGAAAACTGTCTCATATTTTTCCCCCAAATCCCCCCCTCCCTTCCTTACTCTGGAGAGCTCTGGTAATGATAAAATAAATAAATAAAATAATAATAATAAAAAAAATCATCCTCTTCTAACCCCCCCCTCCCCCCGCAGTAATACAGTGGTATAATCTGACGCCGGTGAGTGTGTGTATATCTGATGAGTCGTTCCCCGTACAACTAGGGGATGGTTGAGGTTGCCATGGTAACAGGGTTCCCGGCCTACCGACGAGTTTTCTCTATAGATTCGCGTCGTGTTAATTAAAGCTCATTTACATTTTCCTACACGTTCCAAATCTAAATCGGAAATTACACGCTGTCTGATGCAAGAAATAAATAAATAAACGCATACATAAATAAACAAAACTTCTTATAGTTACACCCAAACTATTTTTTTTTTTAACCAAACAGATCTATAGAAAAATCTATAACCCAAAGAGCCAAACATGAGGCCTTAAGGTCATTCGGCCAAACGTTATAAACACGGGAACATGACAGAAATGGTGGAACGTCTTCTCTTGATGAGCACACGAGGAGGAGGAGGAGGTTCTCCAGGCAACCGCAACCACTCAGCGTTGAATCACGGCCCGCTGCGGATTACGATCGACTGCTCTGAACGCGCCTCGTAGCTCAGCACTCAGACCGACCCGGTTCCTGCATGTACGTACACTGTAAAAGCACGTACATGAACCATGACACGACCTTGATCGGGAGTTAAACGTGGATGAATCCTGTCAGAATTCATACAACTTTACCATTTAATCCAGAAGCTTAGTGAAACCCGGAACGCGTGAGGGAGGGAGAATTAAAGAGGGAGAATTCTCCTCTCGAGAGGGAGAATTAAAATTGAATTAAAATAATGACACACCACCTGCTCCTACGCCATTAGGAGTTGGAAGTGATTCAGTAAAAAGCTCACTGCCCACACTTCCGAATGACCCAGGGAGAATATTCCACCAACATCAGAGCTCAAAACAAGAGAGAGTTCTAGAAGCACGGTGCCTCCTGCTGACGTACGCTAACCGTCCTTCGGCTTGTCGGCCAGCAAAAGATCAGAACAAAACTTAATTATGAACGGATGCAAACGTGTCCTAGTTTAAAACCGACTGAAGGACAAATACGTGAACAGCGGTGTACTGGCTGGAGCTTGGATGAATTCTTACATGGTTCTGAGAGGTCTCTCAGAAACTGAGCAGAAATCAGTAGTTCCTAATTCAGAATTAGAAGAATTTAGCCGTCATCCTTGTGACAAACATGCGTGAAAATGCCTGGTGCTCAGTATTTAGTCTGAGAGTTGGGGAGGGGGGGAAATCTAGAGCTTTCCCCTGAACACTTAAAAACTGTGCTCTAAACCATTAGCATTTCCCTTTTCAAGAAAATGGTCTCTTGCAGGTCAACCAGGGACGTGCAGAGAGTTCCTCAGGGGCAGGGGATGCAATGTAAAAGAGCGAATTGAGCAGACTGTGTGTGGTCACAATAATGAATATGAGAATGACACTACGAATATAACCTGGTGCGATTTTATTTTTACACTTAGAGAAATATTTACAACGAAACAGCAACTTTTATTGGAGAGATGAATCTTCGAAAGAAAATGTAAAACATTATGAAATAAAACAAAAAATTACTATCCACAAATGTAGTGACACACCCAGTGTATGTCACTTACTGTGAAAGTCAGTAAAACTATTCACACATTCCCTCTCGATCATCATAAGAATATAAAATGCCGCTAATATTATGAAAAGGTTAGCAAAAGCGCAGGTGGTTTCGGCGTACATGTCTGCCTGTTGAAGCGAGACGCGTCGCGATGGCGTCATGACGACGAGAATATCTGACTGCAGATTCGAGTCGGACAAATAAATAGGAAAATTCTCAGACTTTCCTGTGATTCATTTGCTACCGTTGTGCGCACGTGCTCATGTTAATTTGAATTCGAATGCTTTTTTTTAAATTTTTTTTTTTTTTTACATAATATAATTGTTTATTAATTAATGTTGAGAGGGGCTACTTTTAAATAATTTAGAAAAAGGGCAGGGGCTCAACTTCTACCGAAAAACATCACTGCGAAACAATTTCACGCAACTGCGATTTCACCAATTCAGATTTTCTGGGGGGAAAAAAAGGAAAAGCACAAAACTCCGCAAGTTGCATCGCAGATTTTGGAGAAAAATTCATTTTTGACTGCAGCGTTCACAAAAAAAAAACTCCACGAAATCTTGTACGGATAAACAGATAAACAATGTCGTGTTTACTAACTAAAGAACGACATAGTACACGTTATATTCGTTTACAGTTCTATTTAATGTTTTGTAACGTCTATGAAACGAGTAAGTTCCTGTCCTCATGTACGGTTTTTTTTTTGTTTTTTTTTTTAGTTCTCTTGACGATTAGAAGACAAAAAAAATTAAATAAAGTTAGCTTGTCATGTTTTGAGGAACCGAATATCGCTAACTGGTCAGTCCTGAAGACTTTCCCACGATGCAAACTTACAGACTCTTACAAAGCACTGAAACTGGAGACTCCTTCCATAAAAGGTTAAATAACCACCACCTTACAGATTTAACGTGATCGTTAATATAAACTTGAGATTCTTCTAGCGGTCTGTGTCAACTGGCTATTAAGGGTGTAATTTAAGATTAAAATTTTCACAATTTTCAAAGTTTAGGGTAAATATATGAACATTCAGAAATCTGCAACTGAAAAAAAAAAAATGGCATTTGGACTGAATAAAATATTTACATAAAGATTTTAAAGATAAAGATTTTTTAGCATTACGCAGTAAAAATACGGACTCGCCAATTTTTAACATGGTGAACCTACGATTGTTTTCAGTTGTTAAAAAAAAAAAAAAAAAAAAGCAGTAGCTCTTTAGTTGTAGCTAAAGATCGATGTTGCGGTTATAACCAACACCAGATCAGTAACGGTGTGTCATATATCTTTGGCTCACAGATTAAGCAGCTGTAGTTTAATCTACAATGGAAGCATCGCAAGTGTCAATCTCAGCTCATTAACGTTAGGAAGAGGGTGTTGAAGCGCAGCTCTTCTACCGTGACCGTGTTACCCCGGCGTCTCTGCTGAAAGCTCATATCTATACAGAGGGGCTTACTCTCGCTATTGTTTCATTATTGCAACACCTTGCCAAAAAGAGAGAGAGAGAGAGAGAGAGAGAGGAGGGGAAACCGAATCCGTATCCAACTCGTGCCTTACAACGTAGCTAAATTTAGAGCTTGTGCATGCGGCTGGCATGTCCCGAGAGAAAAGGACGATTGATGAAGAAATTAGTATTTAGCAGAGGAGCGGGCCAATGCGCTGCGTAGAATCCCTCGTACATCACTGTCATGTGGACACATTACCCTCGGTTTAATCAAAAAAACACTCGCAATTCAATCATTTTGGTAATTAGGGCCTATCTCTGTTTCCTGTCACAGGTAAATAGCAGACCGGCTAAATCCTGCGATGAGAATCTGTGTCTATTTCTCCACATTTACCCAAGATAAAATATATATTATATATATATCCAATCTATTTTTCTAAGAAAAAATATGGAACTGGTGCACTGAACATTTCTTTTCTTATACATACATATTATATATTTATTTTTATTTTTTATTTTTTTTTTAAATGTGTTAAAAACCTTGATGCAATTCTGAAGAATTCATTGGATTGGTTTTCATGCCAGTGTTATAGATATAACAATTTATCAAACAAATGTAGAACACAAATACTATTATATGCAGTTTAAGCCATTTATAAGTAAAGACACAGTTCACTGTTGATGCTGTAAGAGGCCATGTTGATTTTGACCTTGAGGAGACCAAGTTAAGGTCACAAAAACTCATCAGTTCATCTGACGGTTAATTCCATATAATAAATCCTACATTTCGACCACTCGTTCTTGGGTTCTCGCGCTTACGGGACTCTCGGATGGATGCGCGGACAAACCAAAAGACATCAAAATAATAATAAAAGGAAGCAATTTTAGGTGCTGGTATTCGACACAGACTTTTTTCATGGTCGAAATCTAAAACGACAGCAACGCTGTGTATCCATAACCGTAAAGTAATATGGAGGCCTGGATGTTTATTCGGTTTAATCGGTTAATTTAATAATCGGTCAATACTAGTCTTGTATAGACCCAATTGAAATCTCGAGACACCCAGGATGTGGATGAGTCACATGGGAAGACCGTCTCTGTGCCAGCACTGCCATCAGTCTTAAACGGGGCAGGACGCCAAAAAAAAAAACAAAAAAAAAAACACAACTAAAGCACTTCACTCACATTTGCAAGTACAAATGATCCCAAGTGCTTTTAGAAAAAGGTCTTTATAACCTTTGGATATAAAAAGCTATCGAGTACAGTGGAAGTTAGAGGGGGAGGGAGAAAAAAAAAAAAAAAAAAGTGTGTGTCTTTATGGAGTTGGATTATAAGGTGAATTAGAGACGTTTGACACTGAAGTTTAATTTAAAGTCTCTCGGTTGTATTTTATTTAAATGCATTGGCAGCATTATCACAGAGAATGGGTTACGTATAAAGGATCGAACAGACCCTTTTATGAGGAAAAAGTCAAGAAAAATATAAAACGCCCGATTGTGGAATGGCACAGTTTATTCACGATAGAGGGTAGCGGGTTAGAAAAGCGGTCTTTTTATTAAAAAAAAAAAAAAAAGGAAATTATATATATATTAGCGGATAAACATTGTATTGCTCAGTAATCACAAATCTCCATGGCAGGAAAAAGGAGAAGGTATTTATGACAAAATTATGGGAGGAAAATATGCAAATTGGTAAACTGCAATTAAATATTAGCGCAAAAAAACCCCATTAAATCAGTCGATTTTTTTTTTTTTTTTTTTAACAAATATTTCAATCATTTAAAATATAAAACACTCTTCCTACACATCATATAATTCAACTTAAAAGAAATTATAGGTGTTTTTTTTTTTTTTTATGATGATGATTTTTTATGGGTATCAAGTAGATACTCTAGGTACTTTAAGACTTTTTACAATATACATCATGAGATAAACTTTAAACTGTAAAGGATTTCTTTTTTTATTTTTTTTTTTTATTATTAAAGTCTAGCAATAATTAAAGACATTTTACAATTTAAAAAAATAAATTCAGAACTGTTTTGCTAACACTGCTCAGAAGATCTGTGCAGTCACAGAATGATGATGAATACTAGCCAGTTTGTTCCAAGATTCAAGAGGATAATGTCATGGTGAAAGTGGTGCAGAGGACACCGCGAGATGCAACACCCACATGACGAGAGTCCAGACAGACACATCCGAGAATATAGTTCAAACCCATTGAAGTGTGTGAAAGCCTCTGCTCCTGTGATCAGTAATTAAATCGAGTGGTTTTCAGAAGGTTCCACCATGCAAACAACACGTGGTCAAGGATATGGAGCACCAAAGTGGATTGACACGAGCTAGAGTCAGTAATTAGGCGCTATATATATCTCTATATATATCTCCACAATCTCCACCCGTACGGGACACTATACGGTCAAAAGTTTGTACACACCTGACCATCACACTCAAATTTGCTTGGTGAACATTCCAGATGTATTCCTCCTTGGCAGTTATAATAAGCTCCACTCTTCTGGGAAGGCTTTCCTCTAGATTTTGGGGCGTGGCTGTTGGGACTTGCGTTCATTCAGCTACAAGAGCTTTAGTGAGATCAGGCAATGATGCCAGGTGAGGAGGCCTGGGGTGAAGTCAGTGTTCTAGTTCATCCCAAAGGTGTTCGGTGGGGTTGAGGTCAGGGACACTCGAGTGCTTTCAGTCCAATCTTGGCAGACCAGCTCGCTTTGTACAGAGGGGCATTGTCATGCTGGAACAGGTTTGGGCCTCTTAGTTCCAGTGAAGGGAAATTGTAATGCTACAGCGTACAAAGACGTTCTGTACGATTGTGTTCTTCCGACGTTGAGGCAACAGATTGGGGAAGAACCACATATGGGTGCGATGCTCAGGTGTCCTTATACTGTTGGCCATATAGTGTAGGTGTACCTGACGATGTCACAACAACAAAGACAACAAATGTGTGCAATCTGAATGAAAGGCAGAGTGATTAGTGCAGAATGGAGAGTGTTAACTAAACCCGTAGGAGATGACTGAGCAAAGGAAGAGAGGATCGGATTTAAACGCAGCCATGTTGTCCTAAGGAACGCTGGAGTAAAAAGTGAGTGAAATAATCGCCAACTTTTAGCTAGTTATCTAGATCAAACCTTATCTAGCGTCTAAGCTTCACTCCAGGTAATAACTTTTTTATATAAAGTTGATGCTCAATACGGAACATAGACATGTTTTTTATTTTTTTTTTATTATCGTACTTCATATATGATTAACATTGCTTATTAATTGCAAAAGGTGATTAGGACATCTTATGACATCACTGCGAAATCTTTCAATCATTTAATAATCCAGATAAAAGTACGTGTTTCATTCACACTTGCATCTTTAAAATGCTATTTTACCAGGACGCACACGTTCGCACCTACCCTAAAAACCCTGTAACAGGTGGAATGACGTCACAAAAGAACTGGATTTGACGGAATTTACGGTTTTACTTTTGTTTACGCTTGATGCTGATGATTGGCTAACAAACGATGCATCCTGGACTGTACCGTTAAACAAAAATGATCCGACCTCAATATGAATGGCAAACTGGATTGCCCCAATTTCTCTTGCTGTTGTGCTACGTTTTAAATCAGCCGCCTCAAAAGTGCATCAGCGTGTCTTTTCTGACAACGTACCAGCTTCTGTTCACATCTGAGACGATATCACAGGAATTTGACCAGGTCTGGTTACCGGGATTTAAAATTTGGTTAGCGTTCACACCTTTACGTGCCACTGAACCTCGTGTGTTGATGTTACTAAGAGACTACGTGCCTAAGAGCAATGCAAAACTGCACGTTTTAAATACTGTAAATATCGGGGTAATATACATTGGTGTTTTTAGCGCTTTGAGTGCAAGAACATATCTAAGTTGTGTAGGCTCAGCTAAGTGGAGACTTAAGAGGATTAGACACCAAACAGCAACATAATCGCTTGTGGTTTCCCTCTGACTTCCCTCTCAGCAGTCTGCCATTGTTGGCACTTAATTAATGCTCCCCAGGCGAGACTCTAAGCACGTCTGTCACCTAGCTCAGAAACGGGTAAACCAAACAAGCAAACAAGCAACCGGTGTTGGGGTTTCTGGCGTGCACCCACCTTACAGCCGAACATGAGGGAGATGGTGCTGTTGGTGCAGGCCACTTTACAGTGGCACAGCATGGGCGAGAAGCAGTCCAGCTTCTTGATGCTGGGAGACATTTTCTCGTTGACATTTTCGGCCAGCGAGGAGGCGGAGACGCGTCTGAGCCGTGAGCGCTGCCTGCTCCTTCCCCTCCGACCTCCTCCTCCACCTCCTCCTCCTCCACCTCCGCTGCTGCTGGTGCTCCCCGCTCTCACCATCCACCCTCATTCCTCGCATCACTCCATCGCGCCAAGGAAAGGACAGCCAGACTGCTTCCTTCATCCAGCAGGCGACTTCTCCTCGATTCTCTCTCTCTCTCCGTCTTCTTCTTCTCCTTGTTCTCTGGCGTTTTACTTAAAGAGTGTTCGCTGCGGCCGATTTCCCCTCCAGCTCACGTCTTTCCCTCACGGCTGTCCGTCAGACTGGAGGTGTTTACGTTACGGCCCCGTGGGAGCCATGCCGAGCTCTTCTGTGTGACTGCGTGTGTGAAGTCCGGCTCTCAGGGAAGCGAGGCAGCTGGCTCTTTTCCCCAGGAGAGATACAGAGTGCCGCGGCTGTGAGTGTGGAGAGAAAAGAGGCGGAGAAGAGAGGAGTGGGGGAGGAGCACGAAGCTGTGGCAGCGCGTGGGGTTTATCATCGCATGGATACCATCACGGACGCCACGAAATACGAAAAAGCCTGATCTCGAGAGTCAGCGTGAGCGAGAGAGAGCGAGAGAGAGAGAGAGAGAGAGAGAGAGAAGGAATGAAAGGAAATATCCTCAGTGACGGCAGCACTCAGAGTGGGAGGTGGGATAATGGATGGACTTCAAGCATATTTACATGAACCGGAGAATAACTGAGGGGGGTGATTGTGATTGGTCGGTCTTCCTGTGACCTTTTGACGTGACTCTTCCTACACAATAGGAGACAAAATGAACCAAGGGACAGAAATAGCCAGAAACGCTCTGGCAGAATCCAGTTCACGCTCCGCCACTCTCGGCCTCTCTAGACACCTCGAAATCACTTCTCTACAATAGATCCGATTTCTGAAAAAACAGAATGAATGCTCCTCACTGAGAAACGACCCATGAAGGCGCACTACACCTAAGTACGTAAGACAAAGTGTCAGTGCACTAAATATAGAGCACGTACACCAAAAGTTAACCGCAAAAATGACTGAAACGTCATAATGGACTTGTTTCTTTTTTTCTCTTTAGGAGGTAATGCAGCTTTAAAAACATCATTAAATAACTCTCTTTTGGCAAAGAAGGTGCAGGTTCAACGTCTCTGTACCAGTAAAGGAGGAGCCCAAGAGTCCCTGTAAAGGAAAAGAGGTGTGGCCTCTGTGCGTGTCATTCCCTGTTAAAGTAAAGGAGGCGTGCCCATTAGACCCAGTAAAGTAAAATAAAGCGGGTGTACCAATCAGAAAAGTAAAGAAGGTTGCTGCGTCTCAATTCGCCTACTTACACTACACTTTTTTGTGAAGAAAAAAAAAAAAAAAAAAAAAAAAAAAAAAAAAAAAAAAAAAAAGTGTATACTTTTCAGTGTGTAGCAAAACGGTACGTATGCAAGTACTGGGACATACGAACACGTCACGTAACGCGAGAGGACGTTGTTGCCCAGTTACGCGCTCAGTCACCGTAAACAAACTCCTCGGTTCATTTCAGCGTTTCTTCATTCGTCATTCCTTATAGAATGTATACGGTATTATTTAACGTACCTTTCCCTCGATTTGTTTTTCTACATTTTCATTTACACCTCTCGAAAATGTGTCCATGAATTCGGTGAAGCAAACCAAAGCGCAAGGAGTTATTAGAGATAGGGCGATATTAGTTGGGGGGGGGGGGGGGATAAATAAATAAATAAAAGTGTTCATGGATCCACAATTCGAAACTCTAATGGAAACAGTAGACCATCCGGGTACCTTTGGGATTCTCGTTTCAGTCGGGACATACCGATTCTAATCTCGGATACTATTTAGGACGGGTAGTAGGCGGGACGAGACGCAGCAGGCGTCTCCTCTGTGCCGGTCCGTCTCGGTAAAGTTAAAGATGCGGCACGATGGAACGAAACGCAAATCCTCGTAAAAGGAGCTGTCGTCTTCTGTGTCTCAGTACCACTTCGGTCGAGAAGGCGTGGCTTCCAGGTATATGAGGCGTGGCTTTTGTGCTCAGTTCCAGTAAAGAAAACAATCCTAACACACATCACAATACATCGCATAATTTTCCATTAAAACGGCTCTAAATTATATCGTATTGATATCGATGACTGCTCTAAATGTTCATTTATGCATCAGTTGGTGCTCACCGTATCCCCTAAAACGGACATTAAAATCTCATTTCAATCTGGAGCACCACACATGAATGAGTTCCTACCAGCCATGGTTTTAAATATTTTAAGCTATAAAGCTTATTATTAAAAGAATGAGGTCAGAGGATTAACACCGCTCTCTGAGCCAGTCGCACTCTTTGTACCAGTTACCCTGTTTTGCCTCTTTTCTGCCGTGTGACTCAGAGATGTGTCACGCACAGGCCTGATTAAAGGGCACAGAGGTCCGGCAGTCTTTTTCTAGCCGCATCCTATTTCTAGCGATTCTTTGGATAATTCTGCCTCCTCTTTTGCGTCATGAGTGGATGAAGGACTTTAGGAAACCACTGCAACGTCTTTATTTCACACCTACGAGCTGCACACAGTGACGTTCCTCGTTTTGATGGCCGCTACAGTAAGCCCCTCCCGCTTGGTAGCGTTTGGCCGAGTGCAAGATTCCCTGGCAGTGACGGGGGAAAGCCCTCGGTAGGATGGAACGTTAGCATGGCTTCAGCACCGCTAACGAGAGGAAGGACACAGCAGCAGGAGGAACGGCCTGCCCTCCCGAGGAGCGTGTAGTCGTCAAGACTCTCACTAATTATGCTCAGCTGATTGTATTAAACTTTTAGTAAGGGGTCCTGAGAAGCGAATCTCCGATATGTGCCGTGTTGTCCGGTCGGATCGGAAATTCCTCCTCATGGAGTTAACTAGCACTTGTGGCGTTTTTACTCGACTGTGACGAGCCTGTAATTTTACTGTTGCACCAAACCCACTAATGCAGCAACACACACACACACACACACACACACACACACACGTGGAGAGATGGAGATGCACACAGCTCCATCCAGTGTTGTTAGTTAGTAATACAGGATCACAAACCCCTTCATCATTTCTTTGTTTTGTTTGTGTTTTACTGCATTA
This sequence comes from Stegophilus panzeri, assembly GCA_024331685.1. Classification (NCBI taxonomy): domain Eukaryota; kingdom Metazoa; phylum Chordata; class Actinopteri; order Siluriformes; family Trichomycteridae; genus Stegophilus; species Stegophilus panzeri. Next base: position 20,706,783 of record JANDJT010000103.1, read on the forward strand.
TTTTATTTAACCAAACTGTTGCGCCGATATTTAACCCGACTGTTGCGCCATCGGATGGAATTGCGATGGAGTATTGAGAAGTGCCTACAGTGTTGGTATTGTGCGTGTTCAGGGTCACTATAAATCACAAACCGGTTACGTGCAAACGAGCAAAACCAATAGGTACGCTATAAGGACAAGCTTACGGCATGAAATGAAGATGAACTCGGATAAACATGTAGTGCTTTATGAAGCCAGTAGAGGGAAGCAGCTGAATGCAAATGTTCCAACCTCTTGGTTTCTACTGGTTAATGGAAAACATCTACCATGTTATGCTAATATTATTCATTATTAATAACGTGCAATAATTTCAACTCATTTGCATCAAGTATTACTAATATCCAATGTAATGTAGGAGGATGAAGCAGTCTCTAATGCTCCGGTGCTTATGGCAGTCTATAATCTATGTATATGTCAGTAGTGTTTGTCGTTTTTTTTTCAACTGCGTTGGTCACATGGTGGCGCTCTGCCTAAGAAAGCTGAAGGGG
>JANDJT010000103.1:20726952-20744824 GCA_024331685.1 Stegophilus panzeri
TCACCCACCCCCTCCATCCATCCCACCCTACCATCCCTCCCATCCATCCATCCCACCCTATCATCCATCCCATCATCCATCCCACCCTATCATCCATCCCATCCATCCATCCCACCCACCCTATCATCCATCCCACTCCACCATCCATCCATACATAAATTGATAATTTATTGATCCTGAAGGAAACTGCAGCGGATTTTTTGTTTATTTAGTTTTTTGATACATAAATGTCAATGTTAAATATTACACAATCATCTCCTTACAGAAAACTTCACCATATCAACAATCACACACGTTTTCTTAATTCGTTTACGTGCCGCGTCCGTCGTACAAATCCCTGTGGATGAGCTGTTACTAAAGAAACGATAACGTAACAGAACAAACACGTTAACATAACCCTGTGCTGTCAGTGCTGCCGATAGAAAAATCAATCAACACCTTCAGACCAATCAGAATCCAGAATTCAACAGTGCTGTGCTATGATTCATGATATCAAACATGCATGAGTGTTGTTGCGGACACTCCAAATCACCAAAAGTAAAACCGCCTGTGTAAACTGCATATTTTTGGGTTGCATTTGCATCCTATTTGGAAGGCAGTATTAGCATAGCAGTTCAGGTTGTTCGGTGTTTTAAAAAAATAAATAAATAAACAGCTAACTACCCTGCTGAAAAACAAACAAACAACAGAAACCATCACAAAGATTCTAATGGTTTCCAATATAAACAGCATTACAAACAAACCCTCAGCCAACCATTAATACCGTTATTGGTCCTTAATGGTATCCACTAGACATAACATGTCACCAATAGAAAGTAACAAATTACCAGTAGAGACCCACAGGGACCATTACCGTTTCCATTGAAACCATTACAAATTCTATGAGGGCTTTTTCAGCAGGGTACTTTATTTTATCTGAAGTCTGCACTGCATGTCTGGTAATAACTCCAAAGATAAATAAGGTCATCATAAAATCACTTTTTAGCATAAAATAAGTGTGAACGAAAGGAAATGGAAAAACTTTGAATTAACGGTACCTATGAGTGCCTGGAAGAGATTACTCTGGAAGATGTCGATGACTCTCTGAATGGAGTGCCTCAGCTGTCGGTCCTCGGTGTTGTTGAGTTTCGTCCGGTATTCCTCCAAGAGCAAGAGAGCCCGCTGAGCGTCTGAGGGACGAGCGGGAAACGTTTCAAGAGCACAATTTTTAGTTTCAGAGCATGTCAGTAACAACATATTTATACATTTCATCAAAAAAAACACAACAACAAAAAAAACAGACAAAACTTTGTGAACGGTTTTAGTATAAAATCAGAATAGAGTCCGTCTATAATGGTTTGCACCAAATTCTGGAGCATACCAAGAGGAAAAAAAAAAACCAAAAAAAAAAAAAAACACAGTGTGGAATAAATGGACGTCCAACCAGCTGTAGCGTGACCACTTAAATCTCAACAGGCAGCCATTGTGTGTTAGGGTCTAGGAGTTAAACAGAGGACATACAAGCTAGTGCACTACATAGGGTGTAGGAGCGATGATATACCCTATGCTGTGGACATGTATATACAACCCCAATTCCAAAAAAGTCGGGACTCTGTGTGAAATGTAAATAAAAACAGAATGCAATGATTTGCAAATCTCATAAACCCGTATGTTATTCACAATAGAACATAGAAAACACATGAAATGTTTAAACTGAGGAAGCTTACCATTTTAAGGGGAAAAAAATAAGGTAATTTTTAATTCGATGGCCGCAACACGTCTGAAAAAAGTTGGGACGGGGGCAACAAAAGGCTGGAAAAGTAAGTGTTAGTAAAAAGAAACAGCTGGAGGAACATCTTGCAACTAATTTGCTTGATTGGGAACGGGTCAGTGAGATGATTGGGTATAAAAAGAGTATCTTAGAGAGGCGGAGTCTCTCAGAAGTAAAGGTGGGTTGGAATCTGGATGGAAGCGGATGTTGCTGTAAAACCTGTATATACCTTTCAGCATTGAAGGTGCCTTCCCAAATGTGCAAGCGGCCCATTCCAGAGACACTAATGCACCCCATACAATCAGAGACGCAGCATTTTGAACTGAGCGCTGATAAAAAGCCAGACGGTCCCTCTCCTCTTTAGTCCTCTTTAATTTAGAGGACACGGCGTCCATGGTTTCCAAAAAGAATTTCAAATTTCTATTCATCTGAAGCAGAGAACGGTTTTCCACTTTGCCTCGGTCCATTTTAAATGAGCTTTGGCCCAGAGACGACGGCGGCGTTTCTGGATCAAGATCACATATGGCTTCTTCTTTGCATGATAGAGCTTTAACCAGCGTTTGTGGATGGTATGGTGAACCGTGTTCACAGACAATAAGTTCTGGAGGTGTTTCTGAGCCCATGCAGTTATTTCCATTACAGAATCCTGTCTGTTTTTAATACAGTGCCGCCTGAGGGCATGAAGATCACGGGCATGCAGTATTGATTTTCACCCTTGTCCCTTGCACACAGCGATTTCTCCAGATTCTCGGAATCTTTTGATGATATTATGTACGGTAGACGATGAGATATTCATAGTCTTCGCAATTGTTGAGGAACATTATTCTGAAATTGTCCCACAAATTGTAGATGCAGTTTTTCGCAGATTGGTGAACCTCTGCCCATCTTTACTTCTGAAAGACTCCGCCTACTCCAAGATCCTCTTTTTATACCCAATCATCTTACTGACCTGTTTCCAATTACCCTCCAGCTGTTTCTTTTTACTAACACTTACTTTTCCAGCCTTTTGTTGCCCCCGTCCCAACTTTTTTCCGACGTGTTGCTGCCATCGAATTCAAAACTACCTTATTTTTTCCCCCTTAAAACGGTACGTTTCCTCAGTTTAAACATTTGATACGTTTTCTATGTTCTGCTGTTCTGCTTTTTTGGAATTTGGGTTGTATAATGGGAGCACTGGGACATTCAGATAAATGAACCTAAAGCAGTAATGAGATTTAATATCACTTATTATGGAATTCAGCCTATAGTGCACTTAACCCTATCTAGTGCATGTATTAACTAACAAACAAACAAATAAATAAATGTGGACAGTAGGAGTCTAACTATGGGCCTGTTTGGACTAACTGAGTGTAGAAGTATTATGTAGTGTACTTATTTCAGGATTCAGCTTCTAGTGTACTTATACACTAATTAGGGCACTTATTTCAGGTTCAGCCTATACAGGAGCAGTTTATACACCAAGTCCACCCCTGTGGTCCTGTCTAGTCCTATACAGAGGGGAGAAGTACAAGATGAAATTACTGCATTTCCTATGAATGAAGGAAGTATGGAGACATTTTGGATTCAGTCTATACATAAATAAAGAAATGTCTACAGACGGTGTAAACTAGATGCACTTATCTTATACCCTATGTAGTGCACTTAAATACTATGTATAATTGGAATTTAGTCTGTATTGCACTTATACCCTATGTGTATTTGGGATTCAGCCTATGAAACAAGTCAAATATTTAACTAAATCTCTGTACGAATGTTCAGATAAAGCAAAATTAGAAACCATAGTGATCTTATACCCTATGTAGTGCACTTTGTCCCTGTGTATAACAGAGACTGAACATATTAAATATTAATATGGAACCAAAGCACTATGCACGTCTTCAGATAAAGTAAAACTTTAAAAATATATTTTTTATCATCTTATACTCTACGTAGTGCACTTACACAATATGTAGACTATATTTGTGATTCAGCCTATTAAACACTGTATATAGTGCATTATATTTGGGATTCAGCCTATAAAACATAAATATGCAACTGAGGCCATGTCTGAGTCTTTGGATAAAGTATAACTAGAAATAGCAGGGATTTTATACCCTATGTAGTGCACTTATACACTATGTGTATTTGGGATTCAGCCTATAAAGCAGACGCATATCGAACTGACGCCATGTGTAAGTCTTCAAATAAGTAACACTAAGAAGTGCACTATTCCCCATGTAGTGCACTTGTACACTATGTATATTTGGAATTCAGGGTATAAAACAAATATGCAACTGAAGCCACGTGTAAGTCTTAAACTAATCAAACTTGAAAAAGTTGTGATCATATTCCCTGTGTAGTGCACTTGTACATTATGTGATTCAGCCTATTAAACAGAAATATGAAACGGAGGCAATGTGTAAAGTAAAACTAGAAAAAGTTGCTATAATATACCCTATATAGTGCACTAATACGCTATGTGTATTTGGGATTCAGCCTATAAAGCAGATGCATATCTAACCAAAGCCCTGCGCAAGTCTTAAACTAGTCAAACTAGAAAAAGTAGTGATCTTACACCCTAAATAGTGCACTTCTATGCTATGTGTATTTGGGATTCAGCCAATAAAACATAAATATGCAACTAAGGCCATGGGTAAGTCTTCATATAAAGTAAACCTGGAAGTAGTGATCTTACACACTATAGCTATAGTGAACTTATACACTATGTATATTTGGGATTCAGCCTATAACGCAGATGCATACCTAACCAAAGCCCTGCTTAAATCTTAAACTAGTCAAACTAAAAGTAGTGATCTTATACCCTTATGTAGTGCACTTATACGCTATGTATATTTGGGATTCAGCCTATTAAACATAAATATCTATCAGAAGCCCTGTGCACGTCTTCAGATAAAGTAAAACTAGAAGTAGGGATCTTACACCATATATCTATAGTGCACTTATATACTATGTGTATTTGGGACTCAGCCTATAAAGCAGATTCATATCTAACTGAAGCCCTGTCTAAGTCTTAAGTAAGTAACAGTGGAAAAAGTAGTGATCTTTACACCCTTTGTAGTGCACTTCTACTGTATGTGTTTTGGATTCAGCCTAAATACAAACACGGGAAGAGCATAACTGAAGCCTTGTGAAACTATACCCTATTATGTAGTGCACTGAGGTAGGGAGCAAGGGTGCATTTGAGACTTGGGTTAAGTGTATTAGGGAAATGTCTAAAGCAGGATGTACACTGTTTAAAATGTCTTCCTGTTCCCTTTATAAGTGCACTATTTAAGGCATGAAAATAATGAGTGTCCAGACTTGGTCTCTGCTGCATTATGGTAATAAGTGTGTGTGTGTGTGTGTGTGTGTGTGTGTAAGCTTCTCTGCCACTCACCTTTCTTCCTCACCGGCATGGTCGCTTGTGTCGGACTCCCAAAGTGTCAGGCGGTTAACTTACAAGCCTTCGACATGAAATCCGAGTGTAAACATGCAAAAGAGTTGTAAAGATCTTTTTAAAAAGCGAGTCCGAGTTGGTGTGTCCTCCAGGTTCGGGTCAGGCTAAAACGACTAGCTCGGCTAAGCGTCACTTTTTAAACCTGACAGCGGCGGAAAAGGGAAGCCGGGACGGTCCAAACGTTCAGCTCTCCCACAGACGCTTATTTCCATTCAAACATGCACAGAGCTTCATTCTGTCCTTATTTCTAACACCGAGTGAAAATGTTTCGAAAGATAAAGTGAATGTGTCGTTGGCCAGTCGTGGAAAGCAGCGCTTTCTCAAAAAAAAAAAAAAAAACAACCCAAAACAAACAACCAAACACTATCCCAGCACGAGCGATTTTAAATCCGCACTTTTAAAACACACGTCGTTTATTTTTTTGCCCCCGAAACTTTGAGATATCCCGAAGATTATATATATATATATTTAAAATCGTCTTCTGCAAAGCGTCAAACTTCTCTCGTTATCTCCACCTCCTCCTCCTCCTCCTCCCCCTCCTGTTTTTTTTTTTTTTTTTTTTTTTTCCTCCTTCTTCTTCCCCCTATGTGTCACAAATTCCAAACTTTCCACCAAGATGGCGTCCCGGGGTTGGGAGGCGGTCACGTGACCGCAGAACCTTCGCCTTGGCCGCCCAATCATGGCAGTGAGCTACCTTCAGCTCGGCGTGGGGAAGGTGAGACCTGACACTTTTCTTAAAGGAGACAAGCGGAATAAAACATCTAGCTTCTTTCTGTTCCACTCAAAACTGTTCAGCTGATCAAATTCTTTTCTGTTTAAATCTGTTGGAATATCAGGTTTGGAAATGAAAGGAGCGACCGTGTGCTTTTCCTCAGAGAAGAACGGAGAAGAACTTCTGCTTTGCAACTCAAATGTGGCACAAAGTTGATTTGGGTTTCCCCCTCCTCCTCTTCCTCCTCATATGTGACAGTGATAGTTCTTTTGTCGTTTATTATTAGTTTTAAAATCTTAAAATATGATACGTCTAAAATCAGGTGAACGAGTTCACACGGCTCGGATCGAACCAGCTTTTGTCTCGGAGGTGAACAGCAAACTGAATTTGATTTCGAATGTGGCGCAAATTCATTTTCCAGTTTTTCCCATCACGATCGATATCAGTGATTACGTTTACATGCACATCAAATTCCCATTAAGGTCTACATTCCGAATACGATGTTTACTGAATACGCGTACAGGCATCGGAATATTCCTGTACACGTGGTTGTTGTATGTATGCACGAGTTGCCATTCCTAAATATCTAGCCTACAGCTATGCGTCTGTTAGCACACACAATTCCTTGCACACTGAGCATGCGCATGTATCTCCTTTCACTGGATTTTCGGAATAAGGCGTTTACATGCAACAAATTTCCGATTAAAACTGGCATATTCCAGGGGTGGGAATTGGAATTTGGAGAAACAGAATATCGTCTTAATCTGATTCAGGCGATCGGATTGCGGCTTTTACGTGCTTCAATACTAATTAGAATATTGCCAAATTCTGATTAATATAGGAACATCAATGTGCATATAAATGTAATCAATAGCTTCATAGAAAAGGCTTCACAGTTTTTTTTAAACACCGCAATACAATACACTTTTCAGAGCGAGACTTTAGAAATGAACAGTCTATCTAGAAACCGATATACCGATTTCAAAACATTCGCAAGCAAGAAATTATTCCACGCCATTTATGCATTTCTGCCTACCTTTTTTTTTTTTTATTCATCACACTTTCGAAAGTGGGACGTAACACCAGATTTTAACTTCGTCTGTGTCGAATTGGAAATCGGAAAAAAAAAATTCTAACACCACTTTTCAAACATCCTTCTTTGCTGTAGATTTCAATATCATGCAAATTCATGCAGGTGTAATTATGCAAATGAAGCTATTAGTCACTAACAATTTATCTTGGTGTTAAATGCAGTTAGACATGATCAAAACACTTTTGAAGCCACAGATGTCTCTTGAAGCTCGTGTGTATCCACGCAAACAACTAAAGACGTGTCCTAGATTAGAAAGAAGCGGTCTTAAAAGAGCTTTTTTATTTTTATTTTTAGATGGCGATGTTTTATGAATGACCCTCTCTTATCTCGGAGCCTCTACCTCCTCTTTCATCTGTGGAACAGCTGAGAGCTCTGTATTGGGCTTTATGTTGCTTTTGCTCTGTCCATTTCACGGAGAGATTACAGAATTGAAGCTTACGTGAAAGAATATTATGAGACACACACACACACACACACACACACACAATATGATTAGCAGACATTAAAGAGTTCATGTGTTTTGGCATTTCTGCATCGCACATGATGATAACTATCAGAGGAAAATCTATTTATTTGCAAGTAAAGATGGAAGATGAAATTGGGAGAATAAGAAGTGGAATACAATATCAAATTGCGTCACTATCTGTCAACTAGTTAGAGGAGAATCTGTTACCTCCTGAGGAATACAAAGCTTTGCGTAATATAATATAACATAAGCACGCTAGAGCTCCCGACTTTTATTTCACATCATCCAGCCCATCTGGCTCAACCAGACAGTAATGAGATTATAGCATCTGTTTTTCTGTCATTATTTTTGAACAAATAATCGTGGCATTAATCAGGATTTTGGCAGAGCTGGTTTTAAACCCAGCCAGATGACATTTGAAAAGAATCAATTCGATTTCGAAGCTGTTATAATGGAAGACAACATAGGAGTGGCATTAGATGTTTGTACATGTGATTTTCTCACAAAGAGACAATAATATACCGTAATCTCAGTAGTATCTCAGGGATTAAAGGTGCGGTCAGTGATTTTTTTTTAATCAGAAACATTTTTTAATCATTTTTTAATCACGCTTTGTAATATTTGCCAAAGTTTCTTTTCATAGGAAACTCTGATCTCTGCCTGGTGACACAAATGATTTTTTATTTTTTTTTAAACTAATTGTGTTTATTAAGACAATTATAAAATATGATATAAAATATGAGACATTTTTATAAAATAAGAAACTTGAAGCACATTCCTTGTCAATTTAATTGTATACTATTTTAATTATTGTACTTTTATTCTATTTTGTGTTATGTTTTGTATTTTTTTCTTTCGGTCATTATTTATTGCGTTATTATTATTATTATTATTATTATTATTATTATTGTTTGCCTAAGTATTATTTTACTATTTTAACTTGAAAGGTTCTATATAAATAACCTTTATCATTATTATTATAAATGACAATTTGGCACGTGAAGGCACACAGGGTGGCCTCCTTTGACGTCAGCTTTAAGGTTCTGTCCTAGTGAACGTGGAGGAAGCTTGTGTTTTCATTAAATCCCAACACTCCCCAGGGTAGACCCATTGTTAGGTCTTTAAATCCCTCAGCTGCTTAGGTTTAGTTATACAATTTAACATGATTGCGATTTTTTTGTTTATCGCTATGTCCGGATACATATTTGCTATCATACCGTGGTACATAAATAGTTGTCATTGTTATCATAAGATGTTCTAAATATAAATTAAGTGTAATTTCTTAATTCCAATCACAGCCTATAAAACAAGCTAAACTGTAAACAAGGTAATTTACATAATAGTCTGTATATGAATGAGCTGTCAGCACACTGGGATCACTTAAGAAGGAGCTACGCTTGCATTCCTTGTGCATTTAATGCATCACAGCTGCCTTGTGGTCAATGACAGCAACACGATCAATGCAAGAAATCCAGCATGGCTTCATAGTTCAATATATTAGTTTTCTAATCAGATTGCACATGTCAATATGTGTCATCATTTGTGTGAGAAATGATGCCATGTTCTTTGTCCTTCAATGTTTTAAACATCTCTTTATAATGAGTATAAATGAATAGTTTAATGATATGACGGCATGAATTTCGATGCATCCAGACAACATGGGTTTTTTTTTCTCCCACTTGAATGGACCCTGTGTACCGAGATGATGCTATTTCAGGATCACGGCTGGTGTGATCTAGTGGCCAAACGCGCATGCCAGCACTGTGGGGCAAGATTTCCTCGTAATCTATTCAAGCCCAGAGCTAGCGATTAGATGATAGTTACAGCTTAACGTGTTTGTGAACGGACAGATGGCACCTTCCATCATAAAATAAATGTTAGTGTATTTTCCCACAAGGCCGACAGTGTTATCAAAATCCCACCCTGGGCTTGGATGGGCATGACAGAAAAGGAAAACACACAATGCGTGGCAGTGAGAGTGGAAACAAAGCTTGGACATTGAATGAGCGTTGTGTTGAGGGGCACAGAGATAGCGTAGCATGTCACCACGTCATCACTTTGTCAAAGTATGAAGGGATACATATTCATAACCTTATGCATGCATATCCTCTAACATCTGTATTTATAGTTCATAACACGAATTACACTGCTGCATTACTTCCGACATGGGTGTGAAGGTTAACGTTTCCGAACATGCTTCAAATGCAAAAGCGGCTATACACAGTGCACGCATATATAAAGAAACCTCGTGTCGTTTGAAATGCACACGTTTCAAAGGAATTTTTCAAGGATAATCAGATTTACACAATTTCCTTGTTTTGCCAAATCAGTCAGCCAAGACCTGTCTGGTGTAGGGCTAGGCAATATAATGTAAATATGCCATAAATTATTTCATATTGTAACATTATTTTATAAAAACCGATTGAAACCAGCCGATTGTTTATTTTCCCATCTTTTCAGTGTTTTCATTTATTTTCATACACTAAATAAAAATATCTGTTATACTGTTCCTTGTGGTTTTTTTAGTAGACTGAAATATCGTGAGTCATATTGTTTTTATCCTGGAAGTGTCTTTATGTATTGTGGTATATTTTTGTCTTATCATCCAATTCTACTTGCTTCTTTAATCTATCTCACTCAGATCAGTTCCTATAAATGAACACATGCCCATCTCTTTATATACTTGCTTCAAATAAAGGCTCTGGGTTACTGATCAGAAGGTCAGGGGTTCAAGCCCCAGCACTGCTAAACTCCCACTGTTGGGCCCTTGAGCAAGCCCCTTAACCATATCTGCTCCAGGGGCGCTGTATGATGGCTGACCCTGCGCTCTGACTTATCCCAGCTTCCAAACAAGCTGGGATATGCAGAACGTTTTAATTTGGGCAGTGGTGGCTCAACGGTTAATGCTCTGGGTTATTGATCAGAAGGTCAGAAGTTCAAGTCCTAACACCACCAAGCTGCCATTGTTGGGCCCTTGAGCAAGGCCCTTAACCATATCTGCTCCGGGGGCACGTATCATGGCAGACCTAACTTCCTAACAAGCTGGGAAGAAGAATTTCACTCTATATTACAATGTATAATGTGACAAATAAAGGCTTCTTCTTCTGAAATAGAATAGGTTTTTGTAGCAAGGTATTATAAACCTGTATTTACAAATTTAAATCCAAACTGGAGCTATATTAACTATATGGTTATATTAACATCTGCATAACCTAGTTCAAGGTTCAAACCTTGGGAGCTGGGGCCTGAAGACCAAATTGCAATAAGGAAAAAAGTGATACTGGTTGTCCAAGATGGTTGGTAATCAGTGCTGGCATCATAAAGCGGATTCTTTTCTTAACCCAGCATGTTCCAGTGTTTTTCCATCTATAATTTGCCAGTTGATTGATTTTCCCAATGTTTTTTTTTTTTAAATTAATGAAAGAAAATCATGTTCAGTTTATAGACAATGTTGATCAAATCTGAGAAACAAGTTAGTTCCTTTCATCACTTTTAACAGCTACATACAGTTACCCAAGTTACAGAGAACCCAGAGAGCATGAAGTCCTCTGTCCTGAAGACTTTCCTGCGGTGGAAAACTTACTTAATCTTACAAAGTGCTGACACTGGAGACTCCTTCCATGAATGTTAAATAAACATCTCCTAATGATTTCAATGATTAGATGTTTTTCTTTGTTAAATAACACAATATTTTTTAAAACCGTTAATTATTAGTTTTAGATTATGTGGAGTATCTGGTATACAAGTCCTTGTTAATAAGCTGTTCAATAGCGCTGTGGTAGGAAAACAGATCTCTGGTGATATTACAGAGCTTTTTGTCTGGAATTGCTTTTTAGACTAACATTATTCATCACTATAGAATCTCAGTATCAAGATCTTTTTTTTTTCTTCCACTGGGTCATTGCTATAAGCACAGTTTTTTTCGTTGTGTCTACAGTAACGCCCTTATTGTGGCAGCCTCTCTGTGATAACACAAAGCACTTACTGTCACTGAAGATCTAGTTCAACTGGCTTTCATTTGACAGTGAGAGATCCTTCACATAAATACCCTCGTTTAAAAAGGCAACACGGAGCGAAAGCCAGAAACGGCCCTGAAACTGATTTTGTTATCTAATTAGAGTCTCTCTTTTTGGTATCAATATTTTATCGAATCACTGCACAGAGATAATAGTGCAAACAAAATAGTTCCTTTGGGAAAACGATTCCTTTTATACGTGATAAATCCAGTTTTCATAATCTGAGCTCTCTTGAATTAAAGTAATCCTAGATTATCCAAAACAACGCACTGAATTAGCAGCTCAGGTCACAGGGTTTAATCCTGAACCAACAGGCAACAAAATATAACATGAAGATGAAGTGTAATGCCATAAAACAGCTTGTGGGTCAGAAAGGAACATAAATACGCAGACACAAAACCACATTTGCTAATGAAGTTAGGCTGCGGAAGAAGATCCAGCCTATTAACTGACACATTCCCTCCATTTTAATGACAATCGCACACGATTCGATTAATTCCTTTTGTTATTCATTCACACACGCTTTCACCCCCAGCCTCATTTTCCATCACGTTTATGGACTGTTCAAGTCGGAGGAATTCCACCGGCATGGCTTCGGTCTTGTTACTGCTGTCGGAATTCATTACTAGAACCTAATGACATGCCTGGTGTGGATTCTACATCAAGGAGGAATGCGAAAACATCTTTTTCATCAGATATCCTTCACCCATCATATTAAATACATACACTACTATCCAATATATGCATCAGAACCTAAAGAGGTTGGTTCAGCAGGAGTTTTTTTTTTTCTTCTAACCTTCTTAGGTCAGGTCGCTATTTCTGTGTTTGTTCTTTCCCTGAATGATGTTTTTCACTGTGTCCCTAAACACTTCGACAGCACTGTGAATGGTCGATATTTTCTGTCTTGCGAGACCTGTTTTTCACTGACTTTTAACTCGATCGCTCACAGCAGTCTTCTTCGGAGTTGAAAGCTGTTCGTTGATTCTTTTAAGCCATCAGACATCTTTTAAAAAAAAATAAAATAAAAAAAGAAGAAGAAGAAGAAGAAGAAGATTTTAATAAATAAATTAACTGGAAAATGTTAACAGGGATACAAAATCCAGAGTATGTCTATTAATATTAACTACTGACTCGATATGTGTAATAGTTTCGATTTCTATTTAAATTCCAATGCTGTGTTTTTTTTTTTTTTTTTGATAAGTCGAAATTCACGACTTAAGCAGGACTGCTTCACTACTTCAGGTTGGGATGGAAAGTGCATATACTGTACACATGGAAGTCCATTTGTCGATCAATGCTAACTGCAATTACAGTGTAATACTAGTCAGAGTCATATAGACATAGTCATATTAGATAGATATTCCAGACAATTTTGTCTCATTTCCTCTGTTGCAAACCATAATGTCATGAATAATCATGCATATATATATATATATATATATATATATATATATATATATGTGTGTGTGTGTGTGTGTGTGTATATATATATATTAATATATATATTATAAAGGGGTGTCACAGGAAAAAAAAGTGAACATTACATTGTCCGTGTGAATAAAATTAGCATATTTTATGTGACATTGTCATGGTCATTTGTGGCTGGCATGTACAGGGCTGCCTGCTGGGAGCAGCTCTCTGGATCTGGTGGCCAGTTGTGCTGCCAGCCTGCTGTGCTTTTACACACACACACACACACACACACACACACACACCCCAAACAGGCACCATGTGTGAAATTCCCAGGATTCATTGGCTACGCAGATGAATCAGAGGCCTGCATGGCCTCTCGAGCACTTCGAAGACCTGCTGGGCAGGATTACCAAACCATCTGCTAATAACTAGCAAAGCAGGGCAAAAGTCAGAATGCCGATCTACAGAGGAAGATATGTAGCTGATTATGCATTTATCCAAAGCACCTTACATGTAGGGGTGGGAGATATAATTTTAGAAAGATGTCACATTAAGATATTTGAAGACATTTCATACTAACAACAGTATTAACCAGCTTAAAACCTGTAATAACAGCTCCTCCATGGTCTGCTGTTTTCCTTTGTTAAACCCTCTAAATTAAACCCTTTAGATTTTTGAGTTTTTTCAATTTTAAAATGTAATCAATTCAATTAAAATGTGAAATGATTATCTGGTTCAAAACTCCTATCTTTCCATGTTTAAATAGTGTTTTAAATGGTTGCTGATTACGCAAAGACTCTGCTGTATTTACTTCTGAACTTCCAAAGCCAAATGTTCTCAATATGCCAGAACACAAGTTCAGTTAGCAAGCGATGCTTACTGTAATTACAGTGTAATATAAGTCACAGCAAGTCTTTTCCTTATAATTTACCAGCATATCTGAGGCAAATGTAGATATTTTAGACAATGTTGTCTTGTTTCCACTGACACTGTGCCTCTACATGTCTGTTTAAAAGCCTCTGGCTATGTGCTAGCTAGCTAAAACATGAGTCTCACTCAGGAGCTAGCTTATGCTCAGTGTTTATATTCCCATTTGCTTACTGCCGCAATAATGTTCTCACAACTTGAATAGCAAGTGGTTCATGTTTAATTTCCTGTAAACACACCATTACTTGTGACATAAGTTGTGACAGGACAGTTATTTCTTAATACATAGAAGTCTGGTTAGCAATATTTTTAATAACAGTAATTGTAATAACAGTGTTATTTTAGCCATAGTGAGCCTTTTCTTTATAATTTTCCACCACATTTGAGGGAAATGTGGATATTCCAAGACATTTTGCCTTGTTTCCACTGTCACTGTCCCTCTACATGTCTGTGTAAAAGGCTTTGGCTACATGCTCACTAGCTACAGCTGTAGTCTCAGTCCATAGCTAGCTTATGCTCAGTGTTTGTATTGGCTAGATGCTTAGCAACAGTAGTTTCACAACTTTAACCACTTGCATGGCAAGTGTTCATATTTACTTTCCATTTAAACACACTATTATTTCAGATTTATGTAGCGCTCCAACTGAAGATAGTCTACTTTGGGATAATAAATGAAAAATTGGTGTATTTGTCTGTGGTACATCCGTGAAGCTCTGTTCTCAATTACAGCAGTGAGTTATTAGACTTATAATAGAAGGTCAGGGAATCAGACACAGTGTTTATCTCATGAACAATCGGTGTCATAGCCTTACAGTTTGTGTCAGACTGAGCGCCATGTGCTAATGCTATAAACCCACATGTCACATTCAGTTGCAGGAATGTGATATGTCCAGTTCATAAAACGTCCTCAGTTCAGTCGGTGGCTTTGTTTTTGTTTGATTTTCCCGAGAGCACAGACATTTGCTTATGCTAAAAGTGAATGCCCTAATAAACCAGATATAGCAATCTGACTGCTGCAGTCTAATCCAAACTGAAAGGCAGAACAAATCCTGGTCCAGACAAACTCTGTGTGTGTGTGTGTGTGTGTGTGTGTGTGTGTGTGTGTGTGTGTGTGTGTGTGGGTGTCTTATGGGAGTTGATCAGCCCTGTATACGTAACTCTGACCACATCCCACAAGTGGAAAAAGAGCTCTTGTCCTTCTCCTGCAGACTGGAGCCAGAGAAGCAGAGGTCTGGAAGGCAAGGAGAGCACCGGTGTCTGGTTGCATCTAGAAGAGGAGTGAATGGAAAGAGAAAAGCGTAGGAAGACAAAAAGGTCCAGTGCTGCCATGTAGCCTTTTTGGCAGAGTCGGTTAGATGGCTGTTTACAAACTGCATAAAGGAGCCGACTGTTCCACAGCTTCACTATGTGTTCTTTTAAGATAGAGAGGGAAAAAAGCAAGAAAGGGTCAGCCCACTGCTGAACTCCTCCCTGGCTAAATACTGCACACACATACACACACACACACACACACACACACACACACACACACACACACACTCCCAAGCAAAATACACACCTTTTACTGTATGCTATCTCAAACTTTAAAGAGCAATTGGCCTTGACTACATTTTTGCTAGTGTGATTCAAACACACATTGGTCCATTCATTCCCAAGCAGCACTCAAGAGCCCTGATGGACTGGCCTATTCATTTCCACTTGAATCGCCTCTATTTCTTACGCATTCCTTATAGCACGAGATTGAAACAGGACCGTTGTAAATACCCTAGTGTAAGGTGATCTCATTGCAGAAAGCAAAGACTGGGAGGTGCAGTTATACTTAAAAAGGGCCTTTTAAGGTCTTTACTGAATGTCTTTGAGGCTGTTGTGGGAAAACACTATTCGCTTGAATTGCTTCTGTGTCTCAGCATAATGATTTGTGCACTGCTAGCAGAATTGCTCCATCCATATGGCACTCTGCATGGAGCACTCGTCCTGAAAACATCAGTGCAAATTAAAATTCACACAGTTTTCCGCAAATGTAATCAATCAACCAAGGCATTTTTGGTCGCCAACATTTGTTTAGTTAATTTTTCACGAAACCTATGAGGATGATGTGGTTAAGTGAGCCAAGTTTTGGAATGTAGCTAAGGATTGGAAATTTATGTCACCCAAAATCTTTTCCGTTGAGGCTAAAACCTTCATATGTCTATTACAAATAACATCATTAAGCTCTGTAATCTCACTGGAAGAGATTTACAAAGGTATATAAGGAATTTATATAACGAATGACTGCTACTATAACATGGCCAAATTTGCAAGTCTACTTCATATTACTGAAGAAATGGATTCAGTTTAGGCAGATATTTATGGAAAAACATTTGGGTGAGATATACATATATTATTAATGGACATTATATCCATTAAATGGAGAATTTCTTCGGCAAAGTATTCCGTTAAGAATGGCATTTGAATTCAGTAAGTTTTTCTTCAGACTTCTTCATAATTTATTTCATATTACTTACAACTAATTTGGGCTTATACTGCAGTTTGACCTTAAATTACACCAACCCAACCAAGTCCTACGAGGAGGTTAACGTTAGAGAAATCGATCAACCTGTGCTTTAACATGGACTTTAAACACGAATACTCTTATGCACAGAATCAGTCCTGCTAAAGAGTTTCCTGCTTTCTATCATCTTACAACCTGTTGATTAGACGCTGTTGTTTGATGTATCCCTTAGTTATGCTAATCGTAAATTGCTTCTGTCTCTCCTTTTTTCCCTTCACAATGGAAATCAGCTATTCGGTGAGCGTTTTCCCGCGCTATCGTTTCACCTCGGCTTTACTGAAAAGAACCTTTGATGTTTGCCAACTGATAAGAGCAGACAAATAAAGTGGAGTAGATTCAGAGAGAGGCTGTATTTCACACACTGTTAAATTTCTCCCACTTCAACCAGGCGATGTAAATCTTATCTTAAAAAAAGCATCACTTTATTTGAGTAGAAGCTACATGCTTGCTATAAGTGTTGTCATTTGTTATCTTATCAGCTGCGGTTTTGAAAGAGGAAGGTAAACGTCACTGCCTGCCTCTGTGTGTTCTGTGTAATTGCCATTTTGGTGTAGATACAAGACCTTACATAACCTTTTGTTGGTTAAAACACCATAACTATAAACAATTTTTGACCCGTCCTGTATCATATATCAAAATATTTTACACCACGTTCCTTTGAGAAGACTAAACTGATTAACAACAGTCCGTGCTAGTGACCTGAAGGCTCTCAAAGAGCCACTCTGTGTAAGTCGAGAAATTTCCGTAACCCTCAACTTCAGAATTATTGGCACCCTTCAGAAAATAAAATATGGTGCTGGGTCCAAGGGAACAATTATTGCATCATGAATTCCACTTACACCAGGATCTTTTAACCCAAACCATGGTTACCCTTACCAGGAGTTTTTAAAAAATGACAAACTTTCAAACATAAGAGAGAACACAAAGTGGAAATGGGGAACACAAAGTCGATATTTTCATCTTAGTCTCTAGATTGGAACCTTAATTAAACCCTGTGGTCTGAACTGAATCCCAGAGCTAAGAATAAAATGTTCTGTATGCAGGAATGGTCCAAGATTCTCTTTGTATGTCTCTAACCTTATTGAAATTACAGGAAGAATCTCAGTTACAGTGCCCCACACTAATATTGGCACCCTTTTTTGTTTAAGCTTTTGATCTTTTGTTACAAAAAATCACAAAAATACTCTTCTCTCATGGATATCAAACAATTGCAAACACAACACAGGTTTATCCAAAAAAATATATATCTTTTTTAAATATAAGTGTGCAACAATTATTGGATGTTGTTGAATTCATATGAGAATAATATATTTGAAGTATATTCCCATTGATATTTAATTACTTTTTAGTACAGCTGGGTGACTAGGAAGAGGAGATTGTTCAACCATGACTTCCTGTTTCACAGGGGTATAAATATGAGGCAGCACATAAGCCAAATTCCCTTAGTCATTCATAACAATGGGTAAGACCAAGGAATATAGCTGTGATGTGCGGCAAAATGGGAAGTG
>JANDJT010000103.1:20772670-20806552 GCA_024331685.1 Stegophilus panzeri
GCGTTTTCTCGACCGATTTCTTGAGGAATTTCCCTGAGATGCTTTTTAAACAGTATTAAAGGAGTTCCCACCTACGCTTGAGTCTTATCGGCTGCTTTTCGGAATATTTCGCTCAAAAAATATTTTTTTAAAATAAAATGTTAGTTTTAGTCTAATGAAGGAAATGAATACGTCGGCACGATTATATTTTTTGTCTTCAACACCGATTTCAAACATTTATTCATACACCTTCAGATCAAAAGGTTTTTAAGATCATGAGAAACATTTCAGCTGAGTGTCTACAAACTTTTGACTGGTAGTGTATATATACTGTATTTATAAAATTTTTATTTCTTAACACTATTATACTCTCTACCTGGCTGCTACCCCAATAACTGCTATGTCCATATATGGTATAAGCTGATCTGCTGAATACTATGTTATGTTTACATTCACAGCATTTTTATTATATTGTTATTGTTTTGCACTACCTGTCATATCTGACACTTTCACACTAGTGTAAGAATTGTGTACTGGTCGACAGTACTGGTTTTACTGTGCCTATTGTCCTGTTTTAGTAGTTATAGTACTGTCTTGTGCTGTTTGCACATAGATTATGTAGAAATGTCTATATAGTTCTGTCTAGTCTCATGTAGGTCTGTGTTGTTTTATGTAGCACCACGGTCCTGGAGTAGACGTTGATTCGTTTCATTGTGTACTGTACCAGCTGTATATGGTTGAAATGACAACTAAAAGCCACTTGACTTGACTTGACTTGACATGTTTTACGAGAATATTCTGGAAATAAATTTAGAGATACAGTATGTTCCTTGTCTAACCATGATGAGGCTACTTCATTGTCCCAGCAAATAACATGTTTTCTAATAGATTTCAACAACTTGTCCTGAACTGTTGCTTTTTTAAATAAAAACACGTCCCTGACTGCAGACATTCAGACCCCTGTGGAGACTTCCTGTCCCTTCTATTTGATCTAGCCTCATTCCCCAACCCCCAATCTACCTGCATTAGTCTAAATGCGCTAATCCTTTTCCCTCCTTCTTTTTTTTTTTCACTCTTCTGCTCCACCTCCCCTTTACTGGCTGACCACACAAGCACAACGACCTATACTTGCACCGACTTTTAGGTACAGCATGAAGAAGCTTTCGAATGAGCTTTTTTTTTTTCAGCACAGTTGAACACTGATATATCCAAAATCATGGTTAAGATGTTGTGTTGAACGCAAAATATGCAAACACAACTAGAACACAATTATGAATACATGAACACAATTCAATGCTAATACACAAAACCATATTATCTCAACTTGCAATATTTGGTAAATAGTGTCGACAATAATATGCATAATGTGCTGTACTGTATGTATCGATTACAATCACACGCCTAAGAGATTAACAATATGCTACGTCACGAGTTCTTGAATACTTTTATCCTAAATAAATGTTGTCTTTTCAAGGGCTGATTTTGTCTCACTCTCTGGCCAGGAGAGTCGTAAATTTCTCGCAGTGCATATTTTCACTGTCAAGCTATTAAGAACAAGATCACTATTGTAAGTCCTATGTATTGGTTCATTAACTGTGATATAAAGCATGGACAGTCAGTGACTAGTAGAGATGCACTCTGGGGACAAGCGCTGGCTTTGTTCCATGCGCGTCAGATTAAATGCACCATTGTGGATGGACGTGTAGCCTCGAGTTGATCAACAAACCAATGCTCATTAACATACCGACCTCGGAGTCAGGACAGTGCAGATTGTTTCTCCTGAAGCTAATGCAGATGTGCTCTCTGATCATCATCATCAGGAGGTTGTATATTATTGAGTGACAATAAGAAAGTGCAGATTTGACAGATAATAATGATTATATTGTATATTAGATGATTTTTCATTTGGTGGTTGCTTTTATGAAGAATCTAATAAAGCTTGGAGTTTTGAAAGTATTGGGATTTGAACTTACATCCGTCTGCTCACAATAACAGAACTTTAACCACTGAGCTAGCAGAGGCAATAGTATTTATAGCTGCATGCCACTAAACCCACGTGCGCACACATAAACCCAGACAGTCAGGTCACAACACAAGGCCAGGTGTCTTTCTCATGTACCACATGACCGGAGTCTCTCCTATCCGATTAAATATTAATTATATCTTTACTTAGTAAGGAGCCTGTAGCAGGTCTCTCCAAAACAACACTCGTTCAAATAATACTGTCGATTGTGTCCCGCACATAGGTGTTGGCTTTATATTTATATTTCAGGTGTTGATTCTCACCAGTTGTGAAAGGTCATGTGCAAACTTTCAGTATGTGTGAAGAAAAACAAGTGAAACAGACAAGTGAAAGGTTTCAGTGAATTAATCATGAGTGAGAGTTAACATATGGCAGATATAGAGACTGTTAGAAAGAGAGAGGGGGGAAAAAAAACAAAAACAAAGCAACAACTGCATTGTAATTTTTTGGTCACATTTGCTCTAGTGGAATTTCACCAGGTCAGTGCAGAGCAATCAGAGCTTCTGGAAAGAATTCAAAAGACCAGCTGGACTTTCACCTTAGCAGTTCGTTTACGTTTACAGTTAAAAATCCAGATCCCTGTCCTTATCTTAACAACTGAGATCACTTTGAAGAAATTTTTTTAAAAATGATGATAGTCTCACTAGCACAATTAAATTCACAATCTAAAGACTGATCAAAGTATATTATATCCAAGTCATCATTCATATGCAATCAAAACCTCTACATTTGGCAAATTAATGTAAAAGTTAGGCAGCAAATTACAACATAATTTGCCATGCCTACAGCAGCACAGAAACAGCCCCTGCTTGACTTTATACAACATCTGGTTCCGTAATCCTCTGTATATTGTATTATGTTGGAGATTACATCTGGAAAAACTATCTGTATGAACAAATATCATTTATTTTGTCAAGTGCACTTGAACAAGATCCATTATTTGTTATTTATGCGCATGGTATTTTGGCTTATGTACCATTAAAGCACTGGATATTTGTGTTCTTTATTGACTGTATGCCTCCATGTTGACTGAAGTAATAATAGGACATTTAAAAAAGAAATAGGGTATTGCTTTGTTGCAAATTATACTGAAGTCAATATGCATTTTGTTGAGCATCTGAGAGTAAAACTACATGCATATCTACAGCTTCTGAAACTGCAAAGTTAGGCTAATCATAAAACTGCTATGGGAATTACTCTCGAAAAGTCAAACGCTAACAAGACATGGGTCCAGATTGTGTCTTTCTCTGCACTGTAGTGCCCTCTTGTGGTAAAACTGGCTAACACACAAGGGACTTTTTATGGTCAGAAACTGCGTATGCTTAACTTTATGTATGTATATCTAATGATCAGAACATGAAATGCATTTACCTCTGTAAAGTTTAACAATTTGTTAAAACTCTTAAAAACTTCTTAAAAGATTCTGCATACTGTACTGTTGGGGTATTCATTTAATCTCAGTAATTCTGTATAACTGGATTATGTATCAAACAATTGAGATGTTGGTTTATTTGTATTATTGATTGGTAAGCAGTAGATGTGTTACTAAATATACATATAGTGAGAAAGCATGCACCATTTAGTATGCATGTATGCAAAACTAACATGTAATGCTCCCATAAATGTAGCATCAATTAATATACACATTTACATACAGTCTTTAAATTGACCAGTTTTGAGTTTTGTATCTGTCATGTGCTTCAAATCACGGATATGGCTAAAAATAACAAAATCTACTACCAGCCTCTATCTTTTTGAAATGCAGAAATGATCTAAAGATATTTACTACCATCTAGTGTCATCTTTATGGTATCACACGCAGCGACTAAGAGTAAAGGAGGCCTTCAGTTTTACAATTTTCATTCAAAGATAATAATAATTTGCATCATCTTGTTAACAAATGCATGCACAGTTTTGTAAGCATGTGCGTGACCTTGAGGCTCTTTTGGTTTAAACTCAAATCGAGTCCTTTTTTTTTTATTTATTTACAATGTTATATGTTGCAATAAATAAGAAAAATGACAGGCACAGTACTTCACACACAGTACATCACAGAACAAAAACTACTGCTTCAATAAATGTGCATTATAATACAATAAATATTTGAGTATATGCACTCACTCTAGATTAAAGTTCTCACATAAGACTAAGTTTATGATTTAAACCCCTTAAATCCCGTACATTGTTTTCTTTTGAATATTCATTTACACACTCTTGAAGACAGCAAAGATCACTAAAGTAATTATCCTAGCATGTGGTCCTGGGTTTCCCATTTAAATACACTGATATGCAAAGTGAAAGAGGTGTAAAGACCTGTTGGCCTGATAGCTCTTCCCATGCCATTGTCATGTATGTATGTGAGGCAAATTCACAGCCAAAGACACAACGATGGCCATCTCAGCCACATTCAGTAACTACTGCCCATCCCAGCAGGGGCCTTAGTCATATTCTCAACCCTAAATGGGGGCCTATTGGACAGAAAATGCACTATAAGCCATAGAATTTAATGCATCGTCCACTTCCTATGAAGCCATTTGGGATTCAACCAAAAACAAAAGTAATTTACTACTGTGGACTTCTTTTTCTTATTATTGCCCATCATGGAGAACCATGATTCTGAACTTTAAAATAAATCCATGTCCAAACTGGTGGTCTATATGATTCACTACAGAAAATGCAGAGGCCATACAGTGCATTTAAACAGTAGGGTGCTAACTGGAACTCAGCCAGAAACAGGCCATATACACAGAGCTTAAGGTTTCATTACAGTACATTGAGTGTCTTGGTTAATATTAACACTTTTACTTCACTAGAGAAGCAAATCCAAGTGCATGGTCAAGGCCAATGCCATATTAAACTAACAAAGCTTGTAAAAACCAGTGATACACTATGTAAATAAAGTTAATCTCAGTTCTTTTGATGTTTAAAATTGACATGCTCAATAGCATTTAGTGACTGAATGAGTAGTTATAGCCCAGCTGGCCCAGAACTACAACTAGACAAAGCAGATCAATTTAGAGAAAAGTGTACCAAGGTCAAATATTTTAAGATCTTAAATACAACTTGCCAACATAGTTCATATCTTTGAGACTTTGACATTCAGCCAAAAAAACAGGCTGTGTAGCTACATGTTGAGTTTCTGGCTTTGTTACAATAAGTTGGGTATAAAATATTACTTTTTAAAACACTTTTATTAACTTCATCAGAGAAGCAATCCATGGTCAAGGCAAGCTTTCAGTTTTCAGTGGCTTTGCGGTGTCTGAAGAAATAATTAACCCAGCTAACCATTAAAAACAACTAGATACGCTGATATTTTTAGAGAGAACTATATACACCGTGGTCAAAAGACTCATATTTATAGCTCCATTTTCTTTTTCAGTTGAATAATATAAGTAACACAGTTCAGTATCTCTCTGGGACTTCAGTCAAATGGTATTCAATCAAAAATAGGCTATGTAGCTGTATACTGAGCCAATAACATTTCATTAGAGAAGAGAAAACCGGGTACACAGTAAAAGCACTAGGCCATATTAGAGCAGACATAATTTGTAGGATTATGCTATGATGATCGCATGGGGTTAAAACAATCCCCATTTTATTTGTTAATCATTTTAAAGATGTTTTGAATATATTTCCAGTAGTTTTTGGTGTCTGAATGAACAGTAGAAGCCCAGGTAATCCTGACTAATAATGAGATAAAGCTCAGGCATGTAGAATAAACTGAAAGTCCTTACATTTAAAGGCCTTAATTATTTATTTTGTTTTGTTTTGATGTTTTGCAGTTTAAATACAGCTGTACAACCTTGCTGATGACCTTTCTGGTATTTTGAAATCGTTAAATATACACTAAACACTTAATGACACGGAAAATGTGACAAACTAGGAACTAGTTTGTTGAGAGGGACTTCACCATATCCACCATCTTTATTTTTAGATCCTTCACCGGTTTTCGACATGGCGCCTCACACCGAGAGGTCATTATATCACTGTTTACGTCCTATATTAAAGTCTGGATGTTTGTCGTTCACATTTTCTGTGGAAATGTAGTATTATAGCGTATATGATTTAGGTGTGCTCTTATTGTTTGTGTTGCCGCTACGAAACAAAGGCGCCATGACAGGACTCACGAGGAGACTTGGCGCGCGACACAAAATGGCGGCGCGACACGAGCACGCGGAGAGGACGGGGAAATGAAACCCGAGCCAACAATGGCGGGCGAAAGCGAAAACGCGGGGACGGGAGTCGGTCTGGATCGCGGATCTCACCGGCAAAGCGTGAATGTCGTGCACGGTATCAAATCTTTAATTCAAGGACATAACAGCATGCAACGAAACTACGTTTCTTTATGGGTTCAGCAGCAGGCTTCTTACACCATCTACACAGCAAAAGAATCAAGACAAGTGCACAATGCAGGGCATTGAACAGGTTTATAGTGCATTTCACACAGTGCAATAAGATGCAAGACAATAAAGTAATGCACTACAACAAAATTACACACAAAGTGCAAGATATGCAATAAACACACACACACACACACACACACACACATATATATATATAGTATGGTAAGTATGGTAGGGCAGTAGACCTAGGCTATGTACACCGTTCATACATGTTTAAAATGCAAGGTGTACATTTGTTATAATATCACCTCATAATATTTGCATAATGTTTTAAGTGAAATTAAACTATTTGTGACTTCTGATCTGCATACTGAAGACACATATGTATATCCCTTATGTCTTTCAAAGAAATATAATGCACCATGTTTTGTAACACCATTTGTGTAGTCTATAACCAATGATTTCATTCAAATTCTTATCTAATATTTAAATGAGCTGTGGATTAACTATTACAACTGTCAGCACCTTGCATTTATATGGAAGGGGAGGGGGGATGAGCATCCTATCATTATATAAATATTTGTCAATAGATCACCTATCTAACCAATGTATGCACCGGGCTAATCAGAATAAATGCAAGATAAGAAAATGAAACCGTAAACCCTAAAACAGACCTTTGCTGATATCTTCTCGGTGGAAATTTGAATGTAAATGTAAATGTGTATAGCGGAAATTTCCCATGCTCAAAGAGAATGATGCACAGCAAATTTGACCATTCCAGTTTGAAAGTGTGCACACCTAAGTATACTGACTGTATGTTACATATAAAGAGTATAAGCCATAAAATAGTAATATTGCTTGTAAACTAGTACACATCATTCAACAAGTCATTTGTTAGGTTATTAGAAAACGACATGTTCGTTGTCATGCATATCACCTACTACTGTATACATGTCCTTTGGGAATACTACTATCCACATCTTTGTCCTTCATGAACCGGATCAAAGGTTCAAATAAATATCCACCTGTTAATGTAAGACAAGGACTGTAGCCTATACAAGTGCACACGGTCACATCCCAGCGAGCTTAGTTACACCAGTATGACCTATTCCTTCTCCTTTAATCTCATTATACATTATCTTTTCTGTGCTCCACGTGTCAACTCAGACCACATTATAATAATAGATTGGAATAGTCTAAGCGTCATTATCATGGATGAAAATAGACCTATTAAAAGTACAGGGTGATGAAATGCAGTCTCTGTTTCTATTCATCCATCAAAGGTATAGTACTACTCTTTCTTACACATGCTCAGAAATGTAACATGATCATTAAATTAGTAAATGTTTATTTAATGAGGGTGGCAAACTCCTTGTCAGTCCCATCCCCCCCAAGCCTACATGTCTTATACCATAAATGGGGTTGCTTGTGTCGGGTGTGGTGAGGTGGGGGGTTACGGTGGACGGAAGGAGGTGGACCAAAGCATGAAGATAAAGGCAGAGGGGAGGAGCGGACTCTGAACGCCGTGGGAGGGCCAAGATCTGAAAAGTTTGCCTGCATTGCCTGATTTAATTTTTTCAAACATGCACGTCCACTGATAGCATTTAAGTCGAATAAATAAATATGTACCTTTAAGATAACAGTTTGCATTTGCCACAAAAGTGCATTAAGTCAGATGCAAACACTATGCATGTTTCATCGCTGATTTTGTCTTTAACAATGTGGTTGGAAAGGGAAAAACAATTCTTTATACTTTTGCACAAATCAAACGTAATATGCAAAAGCTACAATATGATTGTCATCATAAATGTTTAAAAATAAATACAAGTTTTGTGAATATTTTAGGTGGAGACAGCGTTTAAACTAAAAAGGAGGAAAAAGTCTTTACGAGTAGACTTTCCTGGTTGGCTTTGGTCTCCCTAAAAGCGCCCTTCCCCCTTTGATTGTAACTTGATGCCCCTGGGAGCGTGTGGGTTGAGTGCAAGAGGACCCTGCTGATCCGCTCATTAAATATGCATTATAATTAATGGGCAGCAAGATGACAAGGAGACCTTATAGTTCATTAACACAGTGTGATTAAAATCATACCAATGTTTAGCCTCCGATCTGGGCAACCGCCTTATATTTACGACCCTTAAGTTCAATAAACAAAGTCATTGGTTAATAAAGCTTACACGAATATTAACATAGAAAAAACGGAACTTTTTATTATACGTGAGAGCCACATTACAGAAATTACAGAACTGAATGCAATGGAGAGGTGTTGATGAGTCAAACGTCCATAGAGGTCTACTGAACAAAGAGGTCAATGAGACAGTTGACTCTGGGGTTTCAGGAGGAAATGAATCTCTATGAGCGGACTATTCCGTGCTATGCTCCCCCAAACTCTTGAACGCCCTCGGAGGAGGGTGATTGGGTAATCAGGAGACCCAAGAGACCTTCAGTGCTCACCATCTGTGCCAGACAGAAAGTAATTAGTGGGAGTAAACCTGATAAACACTCCCAAAACTGGCCAACACAGAACAGAAGGGAGGCAAGACACTGAAGGCCAAAGGCTTCTACGAATAACATAGTAAGGACATGTGCAATAGATACATTTATACCAGTGTACTTACTATAGTGACTATATAAAAGGACATTCATGCCTTAATCATACTGCATGCCTATACACACTTTGGTTCTCATAACACCTTTATGATATGTAATAAATTGAAATATATCAAAGACAAAATTTCCACCAAAACTTCCGCTTCAGCACAGTTCTAGTTTTATACTTCATTTAATGTGGCCAACAGAAGCTTAGGCCTTCGGCTCGGTTTCATGAAAGTTGCGGGAGACTATTTAGTTAGGCATATGGAAGACATTGTCTGAAGATACAAACGTCGCCACGTGCTAGCCGGCTGAAGGGTTGCCAGATTGTTTACGCTTCACTGAATTCATTATAAACATGCCCAAGTCATAGTCACATTAGAAATTTGCAGCACCTAAAATGTTTTGTTAGCTGTGGATACTGTGTTAAGAACAATGACACATTTGTAATGCAATTCAGCTTCTGTAAAGTAATATAAGAATACTAAATTCTACATATAAACAAAGTTTTAGGAGTTTATCGCTATGCAAGCCGATTACTAGCAAGCTAGCTAACTCACTGGCCTCAAACAGCAAATGAAATGAAAGTAAATGAAACAACAATTATAATATTTAATCCAGCATCACAGCTATGTTAGGAAGTATTATAACAAATCTTATGCTAGCACATGCTAAGATTTGCACTTCATCCATTTTGGAACTTCTCTGGTGCAATAGAAAGAAGCACCCTGTCACAGGTCAATGCAGCCAAACAACAGGTGTGTTTACTGGGCAATAATACAAATTCCCCTGTCAACGTTTCTGTGAAAAGTCTGCAAAATGAAAACAGTATTAACTTCAGATTTCATTTAATTTACTGTTAAATTTCACAGCTGCTACTAAAACCACCACTTAGATATATTTCTACAGTAATTCCCCAATATTTTTTGCAGTTTACAGTATCATCACATTGGAGTTCAAAAAACAACACCACACTTATACAGAAGTCTTGTTTATTGGATTTCCCTTCTATGCCACCAAATCGGTCCATTTTAAGGGACTTTGACTGACATATGTCTTATGCTGCCTTCCAAATGGGACGGACCTGGACATACAAACACTGACAAAAAATGCCACCTACCTACGATTCGTTTCTTAACTGATACACAAAAGTAGAGGAAAAAAACAAAAATGAGTTAACAATATGATTTGTGAAATATTGTATAATAATTAATTACACTTGTACTACAATCCAAAGCTTTTTCCACAATCCACCGATCATTAAAAGTACCATTGTCATATGGGAACACTTCCAATCTGGCAACAGTGCCTGGCAGCGGAGACTTTTCAGTTAATCGAGCAGCTTCTATCGGCTTTTCACAGAGGCCACGTGCCAAGAGGCCGATGCAGTGCTGGCCAGGACATGGCGTCTGTTTCCTCACACACAATGAAAACAGGAAGCACTCACTGCCTCTCTGCACAGACATGATAACCTGAAAAGCTTAGCTCCTTACTGTAAGGGGACATTTGAAATCCAGCTTAAAGGTGACTGGGCAGAAATAGTGCACAGAAATAATTTTCAGTGGTGTGACCTAAACTATTCTTTCACTAACATAACAGAAATAGGCCAGAATAGGATTTGTTGTTGTGTTACCTTTCTTCATTATTTAATCACAAAGAAGCTTGTTTTTTTGTGTGTGTATCTCTGAACATATGTTAAAATAATTGATGGTGAATGATAAATTGTTTAATAATGCCACAGAAAATGACATATAAACCTCAGTACACTTTTAACCTTAGTACAAATGGCAGGATTTATGAATAAACATGAATATGCTTTTAGGTAGCATCGCTATTACCTCCTGCAATACCAAATAGTTATCTGGCTAGTTACATGCTAGTAAACTAGCCCAAGTTCTGCCACAGGTCATCATGAGTGAGTCTAGCTTTATACTGCTATATTTTCAGTGATTTCTTTAACAGCCGGCGAAATGTAATGTTACCATGACAACTATGATTTTGTTCATCGATAACATTAGCTATGTTAGCTAGCTAGCAAGCTTGGCATGTCTCTTACTTTTGAGAAAGTCTCTGTTTTAAACAGAGAAATTTGATTTTGTGTTTCAGCCATAAAGTGTTTGAGCACTTTTTTTTTTTCCATTCTATTAGAAATAATTTTTGTTTAGGTGCATAATGCAACTAAGACATGATAAATGACATTACTGTAGATATAGTAACTTATCACATGGAGCCAGCACAAAGAGTCAGGTATCAAATTTCCTAGCTAGGTGTGAAGTGCTTGCCAAAGTTTACACACACCACATTCCAGTTAGCATTCCTGTTCTTCCAGCTGCAGACAAAGGCACGAGTGTGCCCTGAGGGAGCTGGAAACAGTGGGAGAAAGCAGAACACCAGGACAGAACAAAAAAAAGAAAGAAAAAGTTAGCATATTTTCCCATGAATTCACCCCTGAGCCAGTCTTTCTGTACAGACAGCCAAATATAGCGTACTACTCCAAGGCTTTTCTTAAATGCATGACTTTAAACTTTTAGCATGCGCTAAAAGACAACTAAAAAGCACTTCCCTGGAGGTACATGACCCCCAGTTAGTCTTCTGTAGACAAACAGAAATAATTTGAATAACATGGAAAGAAGGGATGAAAGTAAAAGGAGCATCACTAAGCAAACTAGGGCAGCCTATCTAAATCCCCTTTGACTATATAATGAGAGTGCCATAAAAAAGAAGCAGGTTAATTAAATCCATTCTGACTGTGTGTTGCACCAGTTTATCAATTCATCTCCAGGGGAGGAACCTCAACCTGGAAAAGCTAGCAGGACGTGCTGCAGCTACTAACTGATCAAGGAGTGGCACCAAAACAATGCAAAATGATAGATCATAACCAACGTCTAAAGATACAGTGACATGTTGTGTGCATCATAGAGAAATCAGATCACAAGCTAGTATTCTTATTAAAACATCAACCCGAGCTTTGTTTACACAGAAGGGCAAATTTGATCCATTTCTTCAAGATTTCGGAGATAATTTGCCAGGTCAACTTATATCGCAAGTACAGAAATCCTGATTAAAGCTGATCTGAAGCAGCATTCAGTTCTCAAGACACAAAAACCACCACGTGTATTGAATTTGGTTTGAATCTGTATGTGGATATGATCTTGGTTACATTTGGTCATGTTATGACTCTGGAGTATAAGTATTATATTATTAGATTATACAGATAACAAGGAAAGTGTAAATGAAATAGATTTAAAAACAGATTTTAATCGTTTAAACCACTTCAGGAGGTCTGAGGCGCATTTTAGCCAAGTTATTCTAGTGTATATGTATCTGCCTCTCCGAGTCAAATTTGGACTAAAACACCTCCCAGTATGTGACACATGCTCCACGAATGCCAGCGATGATGCCTTTAACAACGTGCGAGATTAAAAACTAAAAATGCATGTTCATATTATTATAAAAAATAATATGTATATTAACATGCAATGCAGCCATTGGATTTGATTGAAAATGCATGTGGTGGTTTAAATCTTATCAGAATACAATCCAGATACAAGATGCATGAAACGGCTGGGTGTAAATGGAGTCTTAGTTATCTGTACCATATAGCTAGAGCTTACGCTTTTATCAAAATTGTTCCTCCAGTGTTGCTTTAGCTGCTAATTACCTGATTAGCTCTCAGGCTATGAGATGGCTGGCTCCTGTATGCACTCTGAGGAATGTCTCAAATAGTGTTTAGCTAATCAGGAGCTTGGAGCTTGGAGCTTG
The DNA here is from genome assembly GCA_024331685.1 of Stegophilus panzeri. Taxonomy (NCBI): domain Eukaryota; kingdom Metazoa; phylum Chordata; class Actinopteri; order Siluriformes; family Trichomycteridae; genus Stegophilus; species Stegophilus panzeri. Next base: position 20,785,367 of record JANDJT010000103.1, read on the forward strand.
GAGGGGGGGGGGGTTGGTGATGCACCTATTTACACCCCCTCAAATAACAGGTTCCTGTAAGAACTTGTTAGTATAACTTGTTAGAATTAACTCTTACTTTAGACATTTGGGATACACCCAGTGTAGTAATGAACGGTGTGGCCTACAAAAGTCACCTGAAACAAACCTGTTATGCTGCACAGACATCTTTCCTATTCATTTCATTTGGAAACAGTTTGACAAAAGAAACAAAAAAAACACCCTTTCAATCCTTTCAAGCCAAGCCATTTTTTAAAAAGCAGAACACTGTTAGAGAAAGAAACATAAAACATGTCATTTGATGGCATAAACAAGGCACGGATTACCCATATCTTGCAGCATTTGATATAGATCAGCTAGAAAATGTATAGGTTATTTAATATTGAGAAAAATATTTGAATGAGGTTTACTTTTTTTTTTTTTTTTTTAAGCTAATCTTTCTTTGCTCTTGAATGAGGTCAACATCTCATCAACAATTTCACAATATCACATGAAAATCATGAATTTTCTTCTTCCTGTGATCATCCAGACATTTAGATGATGCATGAGACTTCCTCTTGAACATTTGACTTGTGGAATATTCCAAATGTTTCATAGGGGGTGAACGTGTCCAGGTAATAGGATTGAGTGAGTGTGGAAGGAAATGTAGAACCTATAATGGACCACTCATGGAAAAGGATGTTTCAATCATGTGATCTTACACGAGTTAAAAAATAAATTATGTAAAAATAATACGTTCTTTAAAAAGTAAGCATGTATAGGCAAAACACTGTTTTTTTTTACCATTATTTTACACACATATTTATAATTGTAATATCAGTGAGACACAAATGGTAGTCCAATCATGGAATCAGCATTTGATGCAAGGCGACTGCAGTCACATGGTGTACAAGCTGCAGAGAGAGCATCATGACTTTGAAGTAGGTCACACACTCTTCACACACGCCAGCACAGTTAGCACTAATTATTATTTTTATTAATTTTTTTTGTGTGTAAAATGGTCATGAAACAGAAACTACTGCTTTACAAAAACAGAAGCATATATAACTCCTTTGTGTTACTGTAACCTAACATTGAGTGCTAATCTCTGGGCAAATCTCCATGATCTCCCATCCCGCTGTGAGGTCAGCGTATCCATGGCAACACTGCAGCTGAGAGAGAATTTGGACTGTGCTCTAATACACATACACGTGCCCTAACTGGAACACTGAACAGGATGCTGACCTGCAGTGAGCTGTGTTTCAAATCACAAGCTTTAAAAAGTAAGACATCAAACATGACAAGGTGTGCTGTTATAGGAAAATAATCAACCGTGAGATTGTGGGTGGTGAGATTTCTTCTTCTTCTTTTTTATGCGTTTGTGGGTACGTTTAATGTAGTGAAACGTCCATGTAACGATTTAGTTCCTGTTATTCGTGAATGTTATAGCAGATATAAGCTGCCATTCCCTCACTTTTTCTTGAGGTTAAAAAGAAGACAAAAATGCAGCTTGTTAACGAAAAACCCCAGCAAAGTCAGCACATTTTCCGCATTACTCTGGTACAATGTTAAAATTTTTAAAGATGTAAAAAAAATATATATATATATATATATATATATATATAATTTTTTTTTTATAACCTTAAAAATATAAATACAATAAAATGTATACAGGGAAAACAAACATTAAGAGTAGATTTAAACAACAACAACAAAAAAGTTAAATTTCACTCTTGACAAGAACGTTTTACAAATAAAAATGAATACATAAATAAATAAATAAAGTAAAATATCAAGATTTTTCTGGTGGTGTGTGATTATTACAGCATTGTTTTGTCCATGTTATTCAAGTAGTATAGCTAAAATTGCTGTAATTTGATAATTCTGTTATATTGAATGACATTTAATATGCTGAATTTCATTAGATACAAATTACTTTACATGTTATTCTTAAAATAATTATTTAAAAAAGGGGGAGTTAAGAGGTGTAATCACATTATGTTCTTTTTGTATTTGTTGTATTAGATTTAGTTTTTTTGTATATATTTTTTTACATTGTAATCTTTATAGTATATACACACACACCTACACAATTACTTTTACATTAACCAATGTAAAGCTTTTTCATAATATCTCCTTAGCAATTATACCACAGTACTAAAATATTAATGCTCCTTTAGTGATATGCCTGCAAAACATTTGCTGATGGCATGAAGTTCTGTACAAGAAATATAGGAGTTCGTAGGTTGTTTTAAACAAATTGTAAAAATATATCGTTACTATGTGATTGATTATATGTGAATATATAATTTCTAAATCCTTAAATCCCACCCAGTCCTGTTTCCTTCCCATATTGGACTTTTGGCCTCCATTCAAAAAATGCCGCCGGATTCTATAGGCTGAATGTAACGGAGGGGGCGTGGTTTATACGCCATACCGCCCTATACACACTCCCCTCCCCTTGTATGAATATTAATGAACTGGGAAAAGCGCCCAACCCCCTCTGCAGAGCTCCCGGTGCAGAGCAGAGCTTTTTATAGAGGTGGTAGTTTTTTTTTAATAGAACCGAGAGAACCAATTTCTCACAGGATCGTGCTGAGACACGCGCTTAATCAGAGCGCGCACACACACACACACACACGCACAATATTTTTTTAAAAAAAGAAAGAAAGCATAGCACTGTAGCAAACAGCGTGACTATACTAAATAGTACACCATACTGTGTATAGTACACTATTGTACACAGTATACATTTTTACCACATAGTATGGTGACGTTCTATTTTAAAGTATTCTAGTATACTCTTTTGGATAATGTCCATGTTCAGCATGTTCTGATTTTCTGGTCCTCTCTCTCCCTCTCAGACGTTTGAGGCGTTGAATTAGTGTCTGTGTTTGGCGCCATCTACTGGGTAAAATGACGAACTGAACACCATTACACAATCCACTCCTGGCCCTTAGCAGGTTCTTGTAACAAATATTTTTAAAATAATAAATATTAATAAATATCGACTACAGCTGAGGAGCACTTCTGTGGTCTAATATGGCTGGAAGCCAGCACAGTTAAGATCCTGCTATAATACATCTCTTTTATAATAATCATTTGGTGGACGCTTTTATACAGTGCAACCATAAAGCTGATTCAGTCCTTTAGCTGAGCAGTTGGAAGGTTAGGGGTAGAGACGGCACCGATCCGGTACCCAGTACCCGTATCAGACTGATACCAGAAAAACAAAAATGGTGGATCGAATATCGGAGGAAACATATAAAATCGTAATAAACGGCAAAGACTGGAATGTGTAAAACGTTCACATATAAAGAGTCTCTTTTTTTTCTTGTGTTAGGACTGATTTTATTATACTTTATTAGATTTACAATGTAAGTGATTTTTGTGTTCGCAACACTTTTACTGTGAAGTGCTCCAATGGAAAAAAAAAACAACAACATTTAAAACTTAGTAGTTTTTAAAGAAAACAATATCAGGTGGGTATCAGTATTGACTGATACTCAAAGTTAAATCGGTATCAGTATTGGAAAAGAAAGCTGGTATCACGCCATGTCTCGTTAGGGGCCTGGCTTTACGAGTCCTCATATTTGAACACAACCTTCCAGTCACTAGCACAGAACCACGAGGCACCTCTGATGTAAACCAGCTGAGCACACAGATCAAACTCGCAAAAACTACTGAGATTTAAAGAGGGTTTTTCCACATGACGCAATACCACGGAATATAGACCTGATTCTCGATCAGTACACTTATTCTTTGATACTTTCTGAAGACTATACGCTGGCAGTGAAAATTTGTTTTGAACGCTCTGTATTCAAAACATTTTTGGTCAGATTTTAAGAAGCGAGTTCAGAAATTTAAATCCTGTAGAATGAGAAAATCTGAGTAAGAAATAAATATAAATGAACTGAGAAATGTGACTTGAATAGGTCTTCAAATACAAAGATTTAGGGATTTGATGAAACACTTGTTTAGCTTTTTAACTCAATTGCTAATCATGAGTAAATTAAAAGTACAAGTACTAAAGCGTACAAAGTCTTTTGACAGATTTTTGACATTTTAGAAGCACCTAGACATTCCCCACTCATTAAAACTTGTAGGGTTTTTTTTCTCCTTTAACTCCCACTCAATGTTACCATTAGCATCCAAATTGAAAACATCCCTAACCCTACACACCCTGCTCTTACATGGCCTGCATTTGCATACTAGAACACGATTGGCTTTTATATTTTATTATGTAATAACACTCCCCTGGTAGAATTGCCCTGGCAAATCGTCACTCTAGAACCCATCTACATGCTCAAATACCTGTACATGTCCCTAAAATATTTTTTTTAATAATAACCTGTTTAATAACCTTTCAGATGACTCAAAATCCAGTCCAGTATCTATCCGTGCTCCTATAGCATTTTGAATTACTGTAAGTATACAACCCCAAACAACAACAAAAAAACAAAAAAAAAAACACGAACACAAATAGCCAGTTAGTCTGAAAAATCAATAGATTTAATGAAACTTCCATTGAGTGCTCGAGTGTTTTGTCAGATTACACATCGCAGAAGAGCCTTCTGGTCCCTGAGCACAGGACAAACAGCAGGGACAAAGTCAAACTAAAAATCAACTGTGTAAACAGAAACTAACAGCTGAGTGCCCTTATAAACACTGCCAGATTAAAGAATACGTAGGTGTGCATTCATAATATTACGTCTCAAACATACAGAAAGTTAACAATTACTTAACTCGATGCTTTGAATTGTTACACTGATACTACATGAAGTCTCCATTAGATAATATTAAGCCACAAGTTATGATGAGACTCTTACGTAACCTTCGAACTCTTTAATAAACTCTCGGATTGTGCCTAAACCGTGTGTAATAAGTCTCCCTAAATGTGTGTATGTATATATTTGTGTGTGTGTGTGTGTGTTTTAAAGAGCACCCAACCCCTTGCTGGAAAGCCTGCACTCAGAGACAGGCGCTGCTGAGAGATTTCAGTTTGTGGCAGATGTTAATTACAGCACAGACGCTCGACACATGGAATGCACACACTCCCCCGGGACGATGCTTCTCATTTCCCCAGGGACAAACTGTAAAACAGGAAACACACAACCTCCATCACGATCATCAGAGAGTCATTTAGGGCTGCACAATCAACCACTTTGTTAATGTATTAGTACGCTTAACTAAAAAAATACAATTGGATAATTTTGAACACAGGATTTAATTACTAAATCTAGTACATCTATTCACAAATGAGATTTTCTTGCTAAATCAATCGACGTCTGATCGTTATCGAGGAGCTTTCTGCGATAAGCAGAAACATCAAGCATGGGCTGTTTTTTCCCCCCTTTGCAAACGTACATCTTTTTTGGTTTCAGAGCAAACAGAGTAAACAGACTAAAAGTGCGTCAAGCTTTTGCGACGGAGTATCGCTAATCGTCCTGTTCACGATTACGAGCTGAAGCCGAGTGCGTATTAAAAGAATGGCTTGAGAGAGTGTCAAATTCACCCATCGGGTCAAGCTGATCTTCTGAACCAATTAGAGCATGACGCGCACACATCAATGATGCAGCTCTCCTCACACTTACATAACAACTAAACCCTGAAGGAGAGTGAATTCGGCCTTGACTTAAGAGTTTAAGTCGAAGTAAATCAACTGTCCACGATGTTCCTTAACCAGGGGCAAGTTTGTTGTCTCAGGGTTTTCTTTCTGGCGTTCAAAATGTGTGTGAGCAGTAAGAAGAAGGCAGGAGAGGGCCTTACTTGTTGAAGGAGCTGTCCTGCAGGTTCAGCACTAGATTTTCTGCATTCAGGTATACTTTGTTCTGCGAGGTCGCCACCTGCAAAACACACAAGTGCAAAATTGTTTCACCTCGAAACATCCGGATTGAACTGCTAAAACGTCTGTACGAGCCTCAATCCGGCATCGTAAACGTCGACGAGGTTAGAAGTTCGCATCTCACCGTCTTGGCGATGTTCTGGGCGGCTCGGATGCGTCTCAGTTTAAGGTAGCCAGGGTTTTTTGTTACGGCTTCACCCAGCTGGAATACAGAAAACACACACACACACACACACACACACACACACACACACACAATAAAGACCTCACCCTCAATTTCTGTCCCCGTCAGCAGAGAACACATGAGGGAAAAAAAAAAGAGGACGACAAAAGCTGCAAAATAAACGACTGCTTAGCTCCTGCAAACACCAACCTTGGGAAAAAATGCTTACTGTGCATTACAAACTGTACAGTACTGCTGAGAGCTTTTCTATACGCACCTGCAGGAGGGCAAAAAAACCCCCAAAAAACAACGTCTTATATAGAGTACAACTGTCGACAGGATTTGGATCGATGTTACTGATTAATAACAAAAATCTCATGGGGACGGTCGTGCAAACGGTCGGTACTGTATCAGCAAATTGTACACAGAATCTACAGAGGAATATTTTATTATTAAACATCTTGATAAAAAAAAAGATTTACAGACATATTTTTCACGTCTGGATCAAGGAAATAAAATAAGGACTGTATATAGTATGACTAACAAGAAAAACACTAGACCAGAATACCCTTCTGAACACAGCAGCAATTATGTTAATAATACATAATTATTTTAGGGGTGGAGGGAGGGGTGTGTGTGCGTGTGTGAGAAAAGACATGAAAAGCGGAATGTACCAGTTTAGCAGCCTCAGCTTCTCCCTCAGCCTGGATGATCTTCTGCCTCTGGTCCTGCTTGGCCTTCTCTACGTAAAACTGAGCTCTCTGGGCCTCCTGCTGGGCTGAACGCCAGCAAAGGACAAATCATGTGTGAGATTATTCATGAAATCCGAAAGCAATAACACAGTGGACAGTATGAAAGTGTGCTAAAAGTGTGTACGATGAGCATCACTGGTCTGTGGTAATGAAGGTAAGGATGCTACATGGAAACATGTGATGATGGTGCTTCCTAGTGGATGATTGGTGTAAGAACACAGGAATATATACTTCATATTCCTGCATAAAATACATTGTAAAAGCAGGAATGCATCATTTATGTACAGCAACGTATAATAAACATTAAACCCAGTATAGCTCGTAAGGCCATGTTCTCCTGTAAAGGAATGCTTTTTTTTTTTTTTTTTTTAAAAACACAAGGGTTATGTTGCATTTGCATCAGGAGCGAGAATTCGGGAGGATGCGAAAACCTCCTGTTTTTCCGGGTTAAGCGGATGGTGCAATTTATCAGTTACAAAATTAAATAAAAGATTTTTATTAGAACTGATACAGATTATTTGCATGTTCATGCGCCCGATAACCGATACGCAGAACTGATACTTATTTGTTTTAATTCTGTTTTTTGACACAATGATAAAGACACCACTGAACTGAACAAACTGTTTTATTTATATCAATTTTGTCATTCACTTCCTTCTTGCATACAATATTATTTATACACCAATAAACAGAGGGATCTGAAAGCGTGCAAAAAATAAAGTGCACTGTTACTAAAATGTCTTTTGTTTTTTTTTTAAATAAAAGCTTCGATGAGGTAAACAGATTACGTGACTCTGTGAGTTTGTCTCCATTTCCTAGCACCAAGCGGCTTAAACTAAATATGAAGCGTTTATGTAACATCTCATTTGTACATTAATGGCTGTTATGGTGGTCCTACGTGCAATTCTCAAAACGCCCATAAGATGGCACCATTTATCGGTTTAACCTATATTACAAAACCGACAACCGATTATGGAAAAAATGCTTAAATATCGGGGAAAATATCGGTATGAATATCTGTATACACGATTATCGGTCGATCTCTAACACTAACTGGAAGGAAAATCCTTTGCTTTTGAGTTTAGCTCGGTTCAGTAACTGGTTTACATAACTACACCGTTTTCGATTCTTCAAAACAATACCGGATCTTGAGGACCAAACCATGAAAAGATGACTTAAAACAATACAACTATTAAAGTCATCTGTTATCCTATGAGCAGTAAAATCACTGTACTAAGGTTCCTTACCGACTTGCTTGGACTCTACAGCAGCTGTATACTCCTTGCTGAAGCTGAGCTCTGTAATGGCCACATCATCCAGAATGATGTTAAAGTCTTTAGCTCTCTCGATCAGCTCCCTCCTGATCAGCAGAGACACCTAGACACCACGTTAGGACAATAAAAGACGACACAGATGGATGTATTTCTGAACTAAAATAAATCCAATAACTACATTCAAAGCGAAATACCGTCCGTCGTCGTCGCACAAAATTTTTTAAAATGCACGTTGGTGGGTGTGGCTTGGTAGAGTACCTGAGCTCTCTGTGTGATGAGCTGTGAGGCATTAAACTTGGCTACGACGCTCTTCAGGACCTCGTTGACGATGGAGGGCAGTACCCGCTCGTCGTAGTCCTGGCCCAGGTGCTGGTAGAGGAAGGGCAGGTTGGAGGCCACGGGCCGAGACAGCACACGCAGGGCGATGTGCACCATCTGAAGATCTGTGAGTGGACAGAAACGTCACTAATGAAACAAAACGTCAACAAAAAACACTTGGCCAAAAGGCCAAATTTGCACCTGCTAACATAAAGGATGCAGATAATTATTTTTCATATCACAAATATACCTTTGCTTCCTGTGAGGGATGAAATCTTGCGAGGTCTGGCACGGATGTCATAAATGATTGGATACTGGAACCATGGTATCCTGGTAATAGTAATAAAATAAAAAGCTTTTCACCAAATTGAATTCATTTGTGTTTCTTGCGTTCTCGTAGCACGCGTATCCCACAGATATTAAACACTTCCCGAATTGCGAAAACTAAACAAACGGATGCTTTATAAGAAATACTAACCGTACACTTTGTGGAATCTTTATAAAAATGATAAATATGAACCTGCAGCCCAGTGGAGCGCCTGAATATGAACAGGAGTGAGAATATGAAACCTGAAATGTAGCCCCTCTGCCAGCACTGTGTCCATCTGCATACCGCCGATTCTGTTGAAGATGATGGCCCTCTGTCCACCTTCCACTGTGAGAACAATCAGACGACCGTCAGCGGACAGACATGCGGACAACGGCATGCAAACAAGTTCTTTATGCATGCAGATATCTGTACACCTGCACTGATAAAGTCTTATAGTCAGATTAGTATCACAGAGACTGATATCCTAACAATAAGAGATGAGTCTATATTGTGTAGCTGTGTTACCTGTGTATGTAGCTTCTTTAACGCCGTAAGCTAGCGCTCCTGCACCGATGAGCAGTTTGATGCCAAGGCCGGCGCCTCTCGGACTGCCAGCGGACATCCGGCCTGCGATCTGCCTGAGCTGCTGCAGAAAACCCTGAGCGAGGAAAACATTCAGAGGGTTAACACAGGTTTTAGCGCTTTCCTGAAGAAAAGGACAGGATATGATACATGATATGATATGATAATCACGCACGGCTTTCTGTTTGTTCACGCGCACGTCTGGATCTTCACCCATGTAAACAATTCTTTTATCCAAATGCTTATAAAGTTGCATCGCTTTTGCCACCTAATCTTCAAACCGCTGTTTTACTTGAAATACTTCTACTTTGGGTCAGTTCTGATGTCCGAACCCTGAGGTCGCTCTCACATACGAAGCATTCTAGTCCATTCAGAAACCTGGTGTGTTCTCTTCCTCTGAACGGTTCTTTACCCAGGTGATAACACATCGATCTGTCTCAGGTGGGGACCAAAACAACCGGTTCGAGAGCATCTGAGCGAGGTGGACTCCACCTACTTCCAAGTGAACTCTAGCACAGTTCGGAAGCGATTCGATTCTGAATCGACTCGACGCCAGGAAGTGACCTGCCATGGGTTTTGGGTTGCAGCATTTTATTATTATTTTTTTGTAGATGCGAGCTACTAAACTGAGTCACGAGGCACAAACTGCGCCAAAGGACAGTAGAGCTGCCATGAGTTCTGGATATTTAGACTGACAAAAAGAGGAAAACTCTGGATACGATACACAAAATGTCTTAAACTAGTTAACTAACTCTAAACTTGAGTGCCAGCCCTGTGATCTCCGTGCTGGGGCGTTTTGGCAAACCATTCCCGAAAGCTTGCTTACATTTTTTTTTGTTGTTGCAGTATTTCTAGCCAATAAACGAAAGAACTTTACAAGGCCATTTTCAGTCCTAAACAGACCTCAGCCAAGTGTTGTTTTACTTTTTGGTCTTCAGTGTGAAACCAAAACAAACAGCAAAAGAAAACGCAAGTATCAGGAGCCACTTTATAGCTCCTGGTTTGAGTCGTGATCATATGGGTTTCCTCTGGGTTCTCCGGTTTCCTCCAAAAAAAAAAAAAAAAAAAAAAAAACACATGGTGGATTACCTTCACTAAATTGCCTCTAGATGTGAATAAGTCGGTGAATGTGATGTGTGTGTGTGTGTGTGATGGATTAGCCTACGTCCTGTCTCGCCCACAGCGTTCCCGGGATAGTTTTTGAGGTCTCCAGCGTGACCCTGACCATAATAAAGAGCTTTCTGAGGATGAATGAATGACTACTGATCAGTCCTCAGTATATAGTGCATGGTGCATGATTTGAGACACAGCCGGTCCTTGGTCTATGCCAAAAGAAGGTGACAGTTTCACTACAAGGTCAAGGAGAGAAGACTTGGAGAAATGAAGTGAAGACTCATGAACTTCAGTGAAACTTCTACACACAGTATATATTATGAATAACGTTAACGTGTTCCAATATGCATACATGTGCTCTATCTAGCTCGTGCGCAGAATTTCGCTGCGGCGTTCCAAACCGTTATTTTCACGCGAGCAACATTCCAGAAGTTTCCAGAAACCTAGAAGAAAAGGAGGGAAAAAAAACCCCACGTGACGTAGATATGCCTTTTTTTTTTTTACATTTTCATTTTAACGGTTTGTTCCTGTGTGCTCACGCGCTGAGAGGTTAATACACCGCACACCCTGTGCTCTTATTAGCATAACTAGCTAATGTACCAGTATACGCAGTTATCCTGCTGTGTGATTCACTTATACATTAATGTCATGGCGTCAATTACGTTTTGAGTTGAATTACACGTGTAGGTTTGCGAAATTTTTACATTTTATATTAGTATGTATTTATATGCACACGCAATATGAACGCAATATCTCGGCTAAGCTTCTAGCTAGCCAACATCTAAGGACACATTCCAGTAGAAATGATAAATAAATCAAACCACGCATCACAAACACACAAATAAACAGTACATGCGATTATACACGTCCTTATAAATCACGTTTTTAATTTAAACGTAACTTACTCCAGGCTCGTTCCCAGCCATGCTGCGTCTTCTCTTGCTCTCAACCTGACACTCCAAGGTCACGAGAAAGCACTTCCGGTCCAACCGAGATGCACGACGGGAGATGTAGTAGCACCAAAAGATTTAATGACCGTAATGAAACTGTCTGTAAATCAGTATAACGATGCAAAATGAAGCCATAAAAAACCCGTAAAGTAACATACAGTAATACGTGAATAAGTTTAGTCTTAATACACAGAGACATATTGGAAAGTACTCTGTAATATAGTTCCCAGAATGAGAGTTTACACTCACCTGCTACTTTATTTTCACCTGTCCAGTTTTGGTGAACCTGTAGCCTCAGATTCTTGTTCTTGGCTGACAGGATGTAGTCTTCTGCAGCTGTATCCCATCTACATCAAGGTTCAGGCATGGTGTATGTTCTGAGATGCTTTTCTGCTCAGCGCAGTTGTAAAGAGTGGTTATTTGAGTTACCGTAGCCTTCCTGTCAGCTCAATCCAGCCTGTCTGTTCTCCCCTGACCTTTCTCATCAACATGGTGTTGATCATCTGCTTGCAGATTTGATGTTTTTTGTTTTTTGCTCCACTGTATGTAAACTCCAGAGAATATTGTACATGGAAATCCCAGATTGGCAGTGTCCGATATACTCAATCCAACTCATTTGGTACCAGCAACCATGTCACTGTAAAAGTCACTGAAATCCCCCCCCCCCCATTTCGCTGCTCCCACATGATTGGCTGATTGGATAATTGCGTGAATGAACAGGTTTACAGGTGTTCCTAATAAAGTGGTCAGTGACTGTATCTAGTTTATATTATTTATATACTATATTGTTCTTAACTGTGCTCTATAATCATTCTACGGTAGCATATAATACGTCTTCTACAGAATACATCATATTTGTTGTGTCGCAAACTTTTATCCAGCAAACCAGAAATTCGTTAATTAAGAAACAAACAAACAGAAATACAGCTAAATGTTTAGTCATAACTGAACATATATAATGCCTATGGTCCATAAACTCTCCCATACCTAAAAAGATCATATGTATATTGTAAATTACATTATACAATATATTTTAATATAAACACATTTAACATTTTCTATTAATCATTTTGTAATGGTAAATATTATTGATGTGCTTTATATTATGAATTCATTTAGGCAAGAGGGCAGTGTAACCTAGCTGCTTTGTTTAATATTAAACTACTGTATTACTGTATGTGCAAGTGAGGTTTGTCATTCTTTCATCTGTTCGTTTTCAATGCTTTATCCTGGGAATACTGGGCACAAGGTGGGAATAAACACTGAATGGACCAAATCCAAATGTGATCCAAATCCATCACACGACACGATGCACAAACTCCCCCATTTTTTCCCACTTAGGAGAAGTTTAGAGTCACCAATCCACCTACTCTCCTGTTTTTGGGAGGCGACATTTTAGTTAAAATTGCTTTTGGAGCCTTTTGACCCCCTTCCTCTATGTTTCCAGCACTACTACTACTACTGTATAATTCGAGCAGCTACATTGACTTTATTATCATATTTATCCTGTTACACAATAAACCCAAACCTTTTAATAATCTTTAACAACATTTTAATAACCTCATCACCTCCCTGTTTGCACTGTATCAGTCCCAGATGGGCAGCTGGCCTATATATATATATATATATTTGCCCGTAGCACTGTGTCTGACATCATGTCTGACATTTTGACCACTACATCTGCCAGCCATGCCTATGCTTCACTATCAGCAACTGGCAACCCTTCATAGCTAGGCCAAGCTTTGTGAGATAACATGGAGGTTACCAGATACCCAGATACACACTCTTCTACTCAAACCCCTCATTGTAGTGTCTGCCAGCTCGGGTGATTAAAGACTTATTTGATTACTCGGAAATCCACCAGCGTGTAAACATTAAGCTTAATGACAACACTTTTAAACTTGTGCACGTTGATGAGATTTAGAAAAGAACACGCATGCGCACCGACACATCAGTTTATCACAAAGAGGTGTAACGTCCCAGAGGAAGAAGTGATGATAGTGTGTATTTCTGATCCTATTCTGGTGTCAGTGCATGACAGAATAAACCCAAATGTCTGCTGATCATTTCTTTTTTTTTTCCTCTCTTTTTAAAAAAAAAAAAAAAAAAAGCAACAACATTTATTTATGTGAAAATTGATTTATGTGAGAATGACCAATAAGAAAGGAAGGGTTTACACGTCATGTTAATATCCCGTCATGCATGTAAAAGCAGCAGAAGGACAGAGAAAACACTCTGTTGGTCTGAAAGGTGTTAATTATCTATAACAGCAGCTCTGAGAGTCGTGCGGCTGCAAATCACAGGTTTATAATATTAATTCGTGTGTTCTAACACCTTATCGTTGCTATAGTAACAGCTCATTCGCAGGGATTTACGCTCCACATAACCAAAGCCTAATAATAAACAATTCAGAAATTGCGTTGTACTTAAACTAAGAAAAACATCTAATGATCTGTTGATATGGTGAAAATGTCTTTAAGGAGACCTTTATTTAACATTTATGGAAGGAGTCTCCAGTGTCAGCACTCTGTAACAGTATAGAATTTGTATAGAAAAATACCCTCTGTGTTTGAATAGACTGCTGTCTCTTCTGACTCCTTTATGTCCATAAAACACAAAGTTTGTTCTTAAATGTGTGTATATATATATATTATATATATATATATATAAAAGACTTTTAACATTTTTGAGAAGTTGAACTCTCTGTTTTTGGGGTTCCTGTGTTCAGCACTGAATTTATTTGTGATGTCACACTCCACAGTAGTGGTTAATGGCTCATATGATAGTCTACACTCAGGGCTTTAAGAATTCGCAGGATTTCATAAGTATTTCACCTAGCCTACTACGTTCAAATGTTATAATTTTATTGTGGCCATTGTATACGGTGTTTAACTATCAAAAAAGCCTTAGTCGTGATGTCCGTGTTATCTCTGTATCAGTATTATTTTAGGGCGGTGCGAATTGCTTGCCCAGCAGCGGGCTCACATCCCTCTCATCTCATCGCCCTGCTCACCAGCAGCAAAACACAGAGTCAGGATACTCTACACACAGAAACCCAACAGTGTCCTGAATAATATTATAACATACATGCAGCAATAAAATAATTCATTAGTTTATACTGATTGAAAATGTCTGATAAGTCGATTTCCATTCCGTCGGTGGAACGGCACGCAGGTATAGTGCGAGAAAGGGTTAATGGGGCATTTACTGGGTTATTTTAACATTTAACATCAAAAAACATCTGATTAAATTTACTATGGTCCGAGGGGTAGCTTAATTGTTTACTGAATATAGCGATATTGTTGATTTATCATGTCAGGTATAACCTAACCATCTCTCTCTCTCTCTCTCTCTCTCTCTCTCTCTCTCTCCTCTAAACAGAAATATCCTTTAATATTTACAATATGTTTATATTTTATATATTTGTATTTTATATATAAGTATATATTTGTTTTAGGACAGAGTAAATTCTCATTATTTTAAATTGATCATGCATAAAGGATTTACATGGATTTTTTCAGGCGCAAACTCAGTCTCGACAAATTTCATGTTTGGATCGGATTCTGCCTCACTTGTTAGTCTTTATGAATATAAGCCGAATGAATAAAACGTGAAGTATTTAAGGGATTTATTTTTTTTTTTAAAAAGCACACGGATCAATAGTGTAAATGAAACACCAGCGATTGTTACTAAGTGGTGCTTGCCCTCACTTTCCCCTTCATCCACATGCTGATGTATCCTTGGGGAACGCAAGTGGCACAGCTGGGACCCAACTCCCACTTTGGCACGCTGTGGGGGTGTTAAATCACCATCAGAAAGAGACAGAAACAACAAGAAAGGGTGAACAGGTAGAATATTTAATATCTACTGAATATCTATCTGATTCCTAAGCAAGAATAAGAGAATAAGGAGACCTTTTGGGGGGCTTTTAGTTTTCCAGGTTATTGCTCACCAGTCAAATGTGCCCATAAAGTTCAAAATCGTCAGATATTCCTATCACTGTGGGGATATTTGGTCCCCACAATGAAATAAAAACATGTGTTCTCTCTCTCTCTCTCTCTCTCTCTCTCTTTTTCTCTCTCTCTCTCACACACACACCTCACCATTCTGCACCCTACCAGTCAGGCTTACTCACATTTTCCCGTCTCCCAGTGGCAGGTGGCAGACTTGTGAATGCTGCACTAAGCTGAGACGATGGTGTGAATGTCTATACGCTGCTCACTGTGTTGTCATTGCACGACCTCGGAGCAGTATGATATCAACCCATCTGGAGCCTTCCAGACTGAGAAGGAAACTTGGCATTCATTTCCATGCAGCTTTCTGCTCAAGGCTTTTTGACCTCAAGTTAGAACAGTAGAAATAGATACAACTACTAACAGTGTCAAACCACTACTGTTTCTTAATCCTATGTTCTGGATCAGTAGTTAGGTTAATGTGTTATTAATGACCTAATATCTGATACAATATATAATAACCTTTCTAATACCTTCAATTGTGGGACTGTTAAGTTAGGGAGTAGAAATGAGATGTTTTTCATTTTGGTTCCCTCTTAACAGAAACAATATTTTTACCTTCCTGCTCCAGCGTTCCACCCAACCCTCTTTAGTTAGAACAAAATAAAAGAATGGTTAATAATATTCTTTACATGTGATAGCCTACTCTGCTTATAGGAAGCCCAGGATGTAAATAAAACCAACCACTGAATTTAACCAGTATTTAACATGTATATATTTTTTAAACATTTTCAGAGCATCCTTCTACTTCGCAGTGCCATTTGTTGCTTGCAGAATCATACAGGGAAAAAAAAAATTCTACGCAGGTTTTCTTGTCTTCTCCTATCTTCCAAGCGTTACAAATTATGAACAGGAATTTAGGCCTATTGAGAAAGTGTTTACGTTTAGGCTATGCGTTCTTGAAATCACACAGGAACAGAAAAATAACTAACATTTAAGCACTGAGTTTAACATATTAACATATGTATAACTTTTAAGCAATCTTAAAAGTAATGTTTCAAAATAATGTTTTACTGATCGGAAGGTCGGGGGTTCAAGCCCTGGCGCTGCCAAGCTGCCACTGTTGGGCCCCTGACCAAAGCCCTTAACCCTCTGTGCTCCAGGGGTGCTGTATCATGGCTGACCCTGTGCTCTGACCCCAGCTTCCTAGCATGCTGGGGTATGCAAAGAGATATGTAATGTTTGTGAACAATAAAGACTCATTACAGTCACTGAAACAATTTGTTTGTTTTCGGGGTTTTTTGGTTCCCTGTTAGGTTTCTAATACCTGGTTGCTGGCTAATTTAAGCCATTTGTTGTTGTTTTAAAGAAGCAGTCTGCTGCCTGTGACTAAATAAACATTTAAGATATCAGAGGGTGGACAATTTCTGGGCCGGAACAATCCAAACCGATGCTTGAAATAAAGAAAAACTAGCCAAATCCATTGCACTGTAATATTGGGAATCAGTTTTTGCTAAAGTTTCTTAAAACATATGCAATTATTAATGTTCTAGAAACACTTTTAAGCACTATGAACTGCACCTTGAATCAGCTGATATTGTAGAGGTTACACAGCACTTAATTCATATACTTGTGGGCTTTCCATGGGCTTTAAATATCTTGTTTAAATATTGTTTGTCTACAGCACTTATATATCCAAAATGTGTGTGTATATATATATATATATATGTGTGTGTGTGTGTGTGTGTGTAAATATGTATATATTTTTTTTTTAACTTATACATACAAAATGTGTCTTTACTAAAACTGAACCTGATTTCTATTTAACTTCACCCAATTACAAATCAGCTGTCCAATTCCTCAAACGGACCTTCTGACTTAAACGTACCCATGTGAAATGATTCAACAAAATAAAATAATTTCACTGCATTATGCAATTTTATTTAAAGAGCTACTCATTAGTTCTCTATTGAAGTGTAATTATTGCCTCTGTACTAAGAGGAACGCTCTGATCCTTTCATGTCAATTCTCAGCCTTGCTTCAGTATTCACACAGAGGATAAACAGCAGTGCATCTGTGCCAAGATGCAGTCGAGAGCATCCATGATTTTGATTTGACTTTCATAAAAACCCTCATAAAAAAAGAGGGGGGGGGGGGTCTTGGAGGTGCAGATGAAGTGAAGCTTTTTAAATTTGTCTGAATGTAGGTGTAAAATCTCTGATCAGTATTAAATTAGCACTGGGAAAACTTCAACATGGGCTATAAAGTGTGTTTATTGCTCACTGGCTTAATCTAACTGTACAGTTTTTTGGATAAAATATTAATTAAAATAATGTAAACTATTATGACCAAAATCCATTTTACATGTATTCACACAAGTCTTCCTGGTCATGACTGGTTTTTGGCTCATGTGGCAATAATTCTGGACAAAGTGTATATAAATTATGTGTCTCAATAAACTTAGAGTTTTTTTCTGGGTTTGTTTTTTTTTTTTAATAGTAGCTTGATATTTTGTCAGAAACTGTATAAGAGGGTCCTTAACAAATTTAAAGAGTCACAATATGAAGGGAGAAAGGGGTGAAAAAAAATTGTGAAAATTATTAACATCTCAACTGAATATTATAATATTGTAACATTATAATAATATAATATAAATTTAAAAAAATGTGTAAATAAAAAGTAACACCTAAATTTTTTAGAGGAATTTTTTTTTAGAAACCAGCCAACCAGAAATATCAGTAACATCAGTTTTATCTGAATTTAGCTAAAATAAATTTTGTGACATCAACCGTTCATTAGAAGTGACTCAGTTTTGCAGCACAAATCTTATATATTCTCATAAAACTACTGATTAATTATCCTCCAAATTACATATAAAAAAAAGGCCATAAAACTGAACCTTGAGGTACACCGCAGGGCAAAACAGTGGATTATGATGCACATACACCATGACTAACCAAAACTCTCCTCTCTGAGAGGTACAAAGCAAAGCAGTCCACTATATACTATATATTCCTACACGATATACCTGAGCCTGCTGAGTAATAAACACCAGTATCCGCTTGTTTTAAGCTATCATTTATAAGTTTGGGTAGATCGGGTTCTGTGCTGTGCTTTCAGCAGAAGGATGATGGAAATGCATCTAGGATATTGTTTTTCTAAACTGCTTCCAGAAGCGGTTTCAAAACACCTTCAGGAAATTTGAGTGAACAATAGACATTAAGGAAACTGTAGAAAAGATGTGTCCGAATCAGACGGTTCCGATAACAGGTAAATAACAGCATGTTACAAGAGTTTGTGAAAAAGACCAAATGCCAATGAATTATTCACAATAGAAGGCAAGCAAGGACCAATTGCATTCGTTACGTCATTTGACAGTGTTGTGGGGAAAATGTTTAAAGGTCAAGTGTCTGAGTGAATGTGAAACATAATATCATAAAGGTCTTGCACAGGTGGAGGATAAAACTGACCCAACAAAATGAGACTAGATATAGCATAAGAATTCATCAGCATAGCCGCAGAAGATGAAGATCTAGACGTATATTGGTGCAAGGGTGATGGAAAGTCATTTAGAATATTGTTTTGTTAAACGACATTCGGAATGGGTATTAAACAACCTTAGAGAACTTCTGCAGAAACTTTGAAATAGATCCTCAAGCCCTGTTTTGCAAAACTATCTGATGACAATCAAATCGCTGCTGGCTTTAAATGTCAATTGATGAAATCTACAACTGACAAGGTACATTATAGAGTACAATAATAATAATAATAAAAATTTAAATCACCCATAAACCAAGCAAAACCTTTGCGACAGTTTGTAGGACTGAGCAGTTTGGTTGGTGAAGGAATGACAGGAAGTAACTTGTCTTACAAACGTTCCACAACAGTAAATGGATAAAACGTACAGTATGATGTGTCCATTATTACTCAATAAATAATGGTCCTCTTTGGCACATTGCTGTGATATAAGAGGAATAAAACCCATTAGGACATGCTGTTATTGGGAAATAATCAACTTTGTAGTGATAACAATAACTACGCTTCTCGTCAGACCACGTTACATATCCTGTCGTTGATTATTTTCCTATAACAGCACAACATGGTGTTTTATTCCTTATTTATTTGTCTTAAGTTGCTTGTTACTTGTGCTGTTTGTTACTGCTCAAGAAACAACAACATTTTATATTGTCATTCTCTGTATTCACAGAATAGCTTGTGTATTACAATTATAAAAGGGGAATATATTATAAGGATATTCGACTTACTAGACCTGCTCGGATGAGAATGGTTATTCCATGGACTGTTCTTGCAAATTGTGCTGCTTTCTGTTTTTAATTATGCCCATTTCCATTCCTTACAATCAGAGCATGTGCTGTTCTCTGGCGCTTCTGCCTTTCACTACAGCATAATCAACTACAATTATCTTTCCTGCCTCCGAGTCAGCCATAATCATTTTCTTAATGTTCTCTCTAACCATACGGCTTCCATTTTTTATATTACCTCTATTAGTTTTTGCTGGTCAGCATCATCTGGGATCCCACCACATTTTTATATGAAAATATGGCTGGTTAGAGATCTTGCTGCAAAAATACATAATTTTAAGTTTGAATGAATTGAAACTTTTGCAGTAAATCTAATAGAGAATAGTAGTTTGGTGGATTCAGGAATAAATAAGCTTTTGAACTACACTTTATGGTCAAAAGTACAGTATGTGGACACCTGAGTATTGAATATCCCATTCCAACAGCATTCGCATTGAGTTGTTCCCCATGTGCTGCTGTCTCCATTCTTCTGAGAAGGCTTTCCACTCCATTTTAGAGCATTTGTGATCATTCAGCAACAAGAACGCAAGAGGTCAGGCACTGGTGTGCAGCCGTCGTTCCAATTCAACCCAGAGGTGGTCAGTGGGGTTGAGGTCAGGGCTGTCTGCAGGACACTCAAGGACTTCCACTCCACCTTTGGCAAACCATGTCTTCATGGAGCTCACTTTGTGCACAGGGGGATTGTCATGCTAGAACAAGTTTGGGCCTCTTAGTTCCAGTGAAGGGAAATTGTAACGCTACAGTATACGAAGACTTTCCATATAATTGTGTACTTCCAACTTTGTGGCAACAGTTTTGGGAAAAACCTCATATGGGTGTGAATGTTTCAGGTATCGAGATATTTTTTGGCAATATGGCGTATGTGAAAACTAACAACCAGCTGCTAAAGCTGTACTTAATATAGCGTTACAGCTCTGCTTAGCATAATGCATCATTTGAAGGGGTGTGGTCTATCCTAGATGAATTACTAAATAATAAGCTGAGAGGTTACAGGGTTAATTCTCTACCAAAGTAGCAAAGACTGTCCCATATGACCTGAACAAATCATGTTGGTAAAATGTAAAAAAGTCTTTAGTCACATTATGTTTGATGATGTGTATTTTGTAAGCAATTACAAAGAGTTGTTTTATTTAAACACGAAAGGGTTAATAAGGGTTAAGATTAAAATATGGAAAAATCTAGAAATATTCTTGGAGTCTGGTAATGAGCTTTTTGTGAGGCTCTTGGAGCGTCTGAATTCACCTTTTGGTGTCGAGAACTTTGGGCTTATCTTCTCCTGGTTTCTCAAGGTGATTGTTCACTAAAGATAAAGTGATGTCCCCAGAGGGAACGTGAAGATTTTATTGATTAAAAAGCACCACAGGCAGGAATACAG
The DNA here is from genome assembly GCA_024331685.1 of Stegophilus panzeri. Classification (NCBI taxonomy): domain Eukaryota; kingdom Metazoa; phylum Chordata; class Actinopteri; order Siluriformes; family Trichomycteridae; genus Stegophilus; species Stegophilus panzeri. Next base: position 20,806,321 of record JANDJT010000103.1, read on the forward strand.
CTCACTTGTAAACCTGGAAGACACACAACAACAACAACTCAATTCAATTCAATTTTATTTGTATAGCGCTTTTTACAATAGACATTGTTTCAAAGCAGCTTTACAGAAATATATAAACACGGTATACAGATTTTAAAAGTGCGTATTTAACCCAATTGGGCAAGCCGGTGGCGACGGTGGCAAGGAAAAACTCCCTAAGATGTTAAGAGGAAGAAACCTTGAGAGGAACCAG
>JANDJT010000103.1:20816788-20838045 GCA_024331685.1 Stegophilus panzeri
GGGGGATTGGAGCGGATTGATCCAGCTGTTTGGCTTAAAAGATAAAATGAAATAGCAGAACTAACACATAGATTATACAGATATCTACCAGTATAATAGTTACGATATATATATGTAAAGTTACAGTATTTTCTACACCAGTGGTTCTCCAAGTCCATAATGCATAGCCGGGGGTCTGTTTTTGTTACACTGGTGAAAATCACAATCACATTATTAAAGTTAATTATATTTAGGGGTCCAAGCACTAAAGTCAACTCCGACCTGTTCTATGAGTGGAAAGTTCAGAAATGGAAGTTAGATGGCTCAAAAAAAAAAAATTATAAAAATGTTCATGAAATAAATCGATACTGAAGGGGTCTATAGAATTGATTTGCTCTGGAGTCTAAAACACACCTCTTAAATTATGGCACAAATATGATTATTTTTTATAAATATATAAGTCACATTCATTTAATTCATTTTAGAGTCTTTTACCACCTGCTGTATACATGAACTGTTAAAATAATACAGTATAAAACCATTTATACAAAATGTATAAGATTATCAGTACACGTATACGGATTAGGGCCGGATTAGGGCCAGACCACATTATATGCTTGTTGCTATCGCAATATAGTAACATTATGATACACATTTCTGTACACAGTGGTAGTGCCAGCGGTCAGCCCCATTGTTATTCGCTGAAGCGGTTTGGACCTTCTATATTTGTGGGAATCATTTCATTTTCATTCCGCTTTGCTCGTATTTCCTCATTTGTAAGTCGCTTTGGATAAAAGCGTCTGCTAAATGAATAAATGTAAATGTAAATATGAGATCGCTGAAAAAAATATATTTTACACTCTTATAACATCGCATTAAGGAAGTAAATTTCGATATAGCGTATCTCATATTAATGTTGTCAACATGAATAACATAAAGGAAACACATGAATACAGTGAACGCTGCACACGCACACACACACACACACACACACACACACACACACACACACACACAGAGGCATTCTGAGCAAAACATCCGCAGTAATATATGAGGCTTGGTCCTATGGGGAGATGGGGGAAGTGCTGTGTCCTGCGCTGTCTTTACTGAGACTTAAGAGTAAAGCCGAGCAAGAAAGCTGTTTTGTTTTCATCGTACTGAGGAAAAAGTCTTCTCTAATTACACGTTGAGAGATGATAGAAAAAAAAGCTTGTGATGTGACGTGAACCAAATACACTGCATCGCATTTTTCTACCAGGATCATTTGGGTTTACAGTGTATGACTTAAACGTATTAAAAATACTACAGTGATACTATATCAGATAATTACTGGGTGAAATAACTAAGCATTATTTGACAATTTTCCCATCTTAAGCTTACCAGGTCATATCGAGAGAGTGGAAAGAGTGGAACTGACAACATGAAGCCCAAATGTGGAAATAATAATAATAAAAAAAACCCCCAAAAAACAATCACCTATGATGTGATTTGTATTTGTCTCCACTTTTCTGTCTCTACCTAATTCATGTCATAGCTAAACAAATACCATGCAGTGATATAGTGTGACACACTGAACGTACTTATTAAACATCCTGGAAGTCCTTTGGGAGTTGTGTTCCCGCCTCTATGAAATGCACAGATGCTTCAGTCTCTCCTGTAGATCCATCCACAGCTGCTCAACATAAATTTATGACGGTCCAGCGACATAAAATTCCGCATGATGTCCGGATGAGCAGCTAACACAGCAGTCATCGTTAATGCTTACACATTAATGTGATCGCTTCATGGACGTAAATACGACGCAGTAATGTTTTCTTTCACGTTAACGCGTCATTTAAACACTTTTGATTAGCGGCACAGACCCTGAACAGATTTTGTTTGACCTTGAAATGGAAAAATATATGCGCAGAAGTTTCTGGCCAATCATCTTGAAACATTGTTTTCATCAACTGTTTATGTTTTTAGTACAAGCCGTGTCATAACTTCGCCAATTAGACCTTTAGGGTTAATTACCAGTTCATACAGGATTTCGCGGCGCATTTTTGCGCTGAAAAAAAAAAAATGCTTGATCTCGCGCCGGCTTTTTTTGCACGGCCTTTCGCAGCGATGTTTGTTGGTAGATTATATCTACTCATGTTTGACACACGTGAATCGAAGAGGGCTTTGGCTGAACGCGTGTCGTGATGACGTCACACGGCGCATCTCGGCCCGAGTCTGTAGAGAATCTGCATTCATTTTTGAAAAATCGCGAGCTCTTGCGAATATTGCGGCGTTTCCTGTTTTTGATTTTGCGTCCATTTCTGCATTCATCGCAAAATCCTCGAGGGACTGAATTGCTGAAGCGCCCTTTCTTGATCAGCTGCCTTTATCTAAATAAAGTACCTTAATGAAAAAAAAAAAAACCCCAAACAAACACAAATTATATAAGTAAGTTCTATTTTTTTGCAATGCAAATGCAAGAAAGAAACCCAAGTGCGGAAAAACTTAGCATTTAACTGAGTGACAGAATTTTGGGAAGCTACATACACATGAACTACATCCACCGTCGACTGGTTAGACCGGACGACCTACAGTATTGTTTGTGACTCTAATATTGACCGTTGTAGAAGCCTCCTATATTGTATGTAAACGAGTGCTTTAACAAACCAAATAAGACATCCTATTGACATGATCCAAACAATAAATATTCATTCTGGTCAAATGAATGCATGCCAGTTTTTAAACAACGATGCGTTATGGGTCCTCCAAGTAGTTTTAATACACTGCAGGGCATATAGTAGATCTATGCTATAGTCAGGATGTGCTATTTCTGTCCATATTGTGCGGCCTCACAGCCCTGGGGGATGAAATTTTTATTTTTTTTGCACGGCCATTGAGCTGGACTGAAATTGGTTTCTCACTAGCGCAGTAATTGTTTCAGTACAGCCGTGTCAGCAAGCAAATATGTACCCAGGCAGTGACTGACATTTCCAAGACATTTATGAGGGCACTCAGCTCCTGCGAAAGTCGGCGTTCGTTTTAACTCGCGCGATGGCTCGGGAAGATTTTTACAACGCGCTCATCAGAGCTGGAAAACTGGAAATAAAACTGAAAACGAAAGAACGTCATGAAGAGTAAAATGACAGCGATTGATTTCCAGACTGATTATTTCCAGAGTCCTTCCATTATTCCTTCCATTGAAGCACACGCTGTCTGATTTGATCTAACACATTAATTATCGATTCATCTTGGTCCAATATATATATATATATATACATATTAAATATCAGAATATGTATAATTATACAGTAAAAGAATAAATGAATATATAATGAGTGGTAGGTCTATTTACATTGCGAGGACATACAGTGAGTATATTGTAAATATCAGCTGTGTGTACAGTTAAATGGCACGATGTGATTGATCTTTGTGCTAGTCTATGAGCATTACCGCCTGAGCTACTCAGCTAAGAGTTAGTTCTTAGACGTGTAGAAGTCCGCCCGAGGTGGGAGACGACAGCCGGCGATTTTCTCTGTAGTGTAATGAAAGACGTGATGACTGATTTGGTAATGGTTCAGTGGAAATGGACGAGATGAGCTTGTGACAAGCTGATTTTCTTAAGATAATACAGGAAGTGCATGCGCCATGGCAAGCTCTGAATCCCATGTAAAGCACCAGTAATGAGGGGGGAAACGGATCTGAGACGACGTTTGACATATTTACCTGCATCTACTGGTAGATAAAATGGAGAAAAAAAACCCTGAGAGGTTTTAAATGGTGCATATTACAAACAGTGGTATAATCCCATGACGTTTTAAAAAAACAACAACTGTTTACCATCCATTTGTAGTTTGGTCTATTCTATTCAAATCACATCACACTATCCTTGTGCACTAAGCAGCCGAGGCATGTCGGCGGATTTGTTACGCAACATAAAACCTCCTGTATTGACCATTAAATGGCCTGTGCATGTTGAAAGCAGAATGAGCAAATGTTTACTTTGCATCTGCGGTTAACGCACTGGTAGTAGTTGTGATCCTACTTTATTATCATTGGAATAAATAAAGATTAGAGAGCAAGAACTCCATAGAAGAGTCTCAATTTAAGCACCAGAGAATATCTTTATTGTCCAGCGCATGATTTTCTGGACAAATGTGAAGGAAATGTGTCCTTCCATGTGTTCTTTTTTGAGAGGGCATTCCCATAATTCCCAATTCCCAATAAAAACGCAGCACGGTTCCAAGTGTGACAAGCGCCGATGTCATGGTTTGTTTTCAGCTCCCTCTATGCGCTTTTTGTTTACATTGCCGTGTAATTGTGCTTTGGTCCTGCCCCTGATCCTGAGATCAGTCTGTTACCTAATGTGTGCACCTGTTCAGACCCCTGATAAGTTTGCCTATTTATACCATTATTTATATCTTTGCCACTTTTTCGGTAGTCAAGTTAATTGATAATATACATTTCTAACCCTTAGTTTAGCATGTTCTCTGTTGTTTTTTTTTTGTTTTGTTTTTAGTTAAAAAGAAAAAGGAGCTCGTGTGGGAACGACTGTTTAAAGCTACAACTTACTCTGAATGAACGAAAGTGCCATGTGTCTTTTTTAATCGATAAAAAATTGGGAGATTGCTGTGGCAGTAGAAATGTTTGGGGTGCAAGTGTGTAAAACTTGCAAAGCGCTCTGCTTAGAGATCCTGACTACGATTCGTTGTCTTTGCCATAATAAACAAAACGGCCGTTTCTGTCGCCAGAGCAACGTACCAATTTTATGAACGAAAGAAGACTGAAAAGACTTTTTTGTTTTATTTCTGAATCATAAACAGTACAAAACAATGTGAACATTTGTCTGTGTGAAACTAAATAAATTTTTAAAAATGCGATCGATTGAAACATACTGAGCTCCATAGCAGCGTCTGATGCATCATTCTAATGGAAAATAGAGCTCCAAAGTTGGCTAAAACGCCCGTCTTCTGCTGCGTCTCTCTTGGGCACTGCATACCGTAGTGGCCCGGAGCTGGTGTTGTTTAAAAGCTACCGAACAGCTCTTTTTAACGCTTATAACGTGGTTGTGTAACCTTGTAACGTATAATCAAACAGTTCAAACAGTACAACCGCATTAGATACATAATTAATCGAATGCCGATATACATCGATATACTACGATCGTAACATTTTTTTTGTGTCACACCCCTATTAATAATTTGTTTATTATTTTTAGCTTATGCAGAGCGTCTATAATCTGTCTCCGTTGTATATACAGTGTGTTTCGGAGGACGAACAATTCACACTGCCAGGGAAATCTGGCAGATAAAGACATGGTCATTACTTTTTAATGCAATATTGTGCCAGTAACATAAACCGTGATAAACTATGATATAAGTTTTGTTTTACAGTGATTTAAGTATGTAATATTGACACATGTCCACCTACTAAATCAGACTGAACACAAAATCAATGCGTTATATAAAGACAAATGAGGAAATGAGCAGCACTTCGCTTCTCTAGCTGTAATCTAATGCTTTTGGATTGATTAGCAGGACAGCAGCACCTGAGCCACTGAGAACGAACATGAGTGCGTGCAGAGGCCAAGATGAAGTCAATACTGATTCCACTTGGCTGATTCACACACACACACACACACACACACACACACACACGCATATTATTGCTCACATTTAATAAAATAAACGTATAATATGATAGCATTTATAAGTCATACTTGGACTCGGGCTTTATGACTCGTACAATGTGGCACAAAATATTGATCCGTGTCTGAATGACACCACAGCGTTGCTGAAAATGAATTTGGATTGTGTTGACCTTGCAGGAATCAAAAGACGGCCCTTATCTGTGGACGGACGGTGGGTCTTCTTCTGTGTCAGTCATGTGGAATATGAGGGACACACACATACACTGCTTGAATGAAAGGCTTGGATGAAGGCTAAGGCAGGCCAATTTTCAGGTTAACAGCTAATCTGTGAAATCAACTCGATTTATAGGTGCGGTTGCAGATGTCATGCCACATTTCCTCCCATACCAGATCAGGTAGCACTGACAATCAGAGCAGATGCCTGGCTGGGATATACGGCCTGTGATCTGAGCGCGGAACAGCGAGGATTATCAGCGAGTGAGGCCAGAGCACAGATGCCGATCACGCTAGTTTGTCTGTATTGCCTTTCCATCATTTTCTTTTTAAACGTCCAGGCGTTCACATAACATTATCTCATGCTTTAATTCCATGAATGCCTATCATTTCTAAAGCGTTTGTTAAAAGTCCTAGAGGAAAAAATGCAGGATGCATGTATTTGAATATGTTGCGAATAAATTGGTATTCCTGAACGCACGATTCATGCTAATTAGCCGCGAATGTGACTCCGAGGAGGCAACGCTGACCTTAAGGGTAAAAAAAAAAATTATGCAGCTTCTGGACTAGGGCTCACACCAGCAACCACCACATCACTGATGTCAGGGCTGGTTTGTCTCTCGTGACTGCTACTGTTCGTGCGTGTACCGAAAATTCCGCACAAAGAGAGGAACACATTTCCAATAACACTTATAAAATTCATTACTTTAAACAAAGTACTTAGCTTTGTTTCGTGATCATGTTCCTCAACGTTATTTCACATAAACTAATCCTGCACTGGTTGGTATATTACAGTTACAGTAAAAAAATTTTAAAAAAGGCGTGTTTTTGTTTTTCAGGGGCTGTTAATCACAGCGAATCACAATCGTGTGCATCTGTGCGCTCATGTATGTGGAAGAGGGCGGATAGCGCTTTCCTCTGGGTGCGTTACGCTGCACTGCGGCGCATCATGAGATGCAGTAGTTGCGTTCATGTGTACGAATACCAATTTGGTAGCTGTTGTATAAGCTTTAGTAACAGGGTCACTGTGGTTTAAACGACTTATTTGTTTCCTTTTTTTTTGGAAATCCAATCCAAGAACCAACTACTTGTCGTTCATTAGAAACCGTCGTAGGTGGGTATAACTGTAGGAGAGGACGGGATTAGGATTTTAAGAATTATCCCGTGCACACCTCTATCGCCATGTTACGTTTGGTCAAATTGTACTTTAATATCGCAGTCATGGGAATTAAAATGAGGGTACACTATTTAAGAAAAGACGAAATCTATATTCTAGCTTGGGGGGGTTTCATCGAACTCTTCAATTCAGAGAACTTTCCAAGAAAAATCCATTTAGGTCGTAGATTCTGGGATCTAGTTTAAATGCTGTCCCAACAAGACATTTACAGCTTAATGTTCAATATGCAGTCGCACATAAAAAATTTATATCCTGAATTTATATATTTCTGTGAAACTGCTTTGCGACAATGTCCATTGTTAAAAAGCGCTATGCAAATAAAATTGAATTGAATTGAAGTAATACTTGATCGAATAAAACATATATACTAAAAAACAAACAAAAAAAAAAACCAAACATAATTTCCAATAATCTCAGGAGTTTGGTCCTTCTGTGGTACAGTTTAAGAGGAATAAGACATTTCAGGAAGTGCTGTAAATGGAAAATAATCAACTTTGGAATAGTAACAATAACCCCTAACCCTAACCACCGCATCGTTGAGTATTTTACTATAACGGCACTCTCTACGGTTTCTGCATAGTGAATGCTCAATTACAGCACTACAAAACATCCTTTATGAATATTTCACACTTTTGTGATGGTCAGCTGCATTGGATTCAGTGTGAGTTCAAGTCTTTAGTAGGACGGAAATTCCTGCCAGCTGGATTTTCTAATTTAACACTAGATAATGACAAAAACGAAAGGGGGGGGCGGCATTAGCATCTTTTTAAATTCAACACATGGTGAAGCCAGGCAATATTGTGAAGTACTCGTATTATTCTCCTGCCACTGAGTGCTTTATGGGTCCACAGTCCCTTCAGAGCTGAATAAGTGCAGGTGTTGAACTTCAGGTGATGAGGATTCATCTCGCTGCTAGCATCAGCAGTCCACACGCTGCTTGCGCTAGCACTTCCTCTGAGTGAAAGCAACGGCCTATTTTCACACAAATAAACACAGCCGCACAAGGGACCAGCGGTTTTCACACTTGGAAAGAAATAGTATGGGCTGTATTTGTCTTCGTAAAGCAGATCACAGGGTGTTGTGTGGGATATCCGAAAGAACATGCTAACTAGCAAAATAGCTGCTTGATCATTCTTGTTGATTTCCCCTTAAGTAACGTTTCCATCAGTGTTTCATAAAGACTTTGTTGGGCCTGCCTTTGACAGAAGGATTATATGGAGTTTGTTGGCTCTGAGTATGTGATACGATTTGGTTAATCAAAAGGTGCGGTTAATGTTTAGATTAATTGTCGGTTTACGTTAATACTTCACCTGGATGAATCATCCTAATGCAGACAAACTAAGGATTTTAGCTGTTAAGTGACCCAGTTACAATTTCTCAACTCTCGACTTGACTTGTAGTTTGGAAATCACTATGGTTTGGTCTTATTAGCCATAAATCCATCCATCCATCTTCTATACCGTTTTATCCTTTTCAGGGTCACTGGGAACCTGGAGCCTATCCCAGGAAGCATCGGGCACGAGGCACCCTGGACAGGGTGCCAATCCATCGCAGGGCACGCAATCACACACACACTCACACACCTATTCAGTACCCCGGAGTACCCGGAGGAAACCCCCGCAGCACGGGGAGAACGTGCAAACTCCTCACACACAGGGCCACGGGGGGAATCGAACCCCCAACCCTAGAGGTGTCAGGCTAACCACTAAGCCACCGTGCGCCCCCTTAGCCCCCATAAATAAATCCACATTATCCATTTTGTCTAATCTCACCGGATTATTTTCTACAGATTATTTACCTGACTTATTTTGTTTTAGAACTGCACGTTTATTTCCGTTTGATCTTCTCCAACGTGGCCAGAACCTCGTTACATTTCTCAGCTGGTGCTGCAGAATACCGGCTCTCTTTCTCTTCACTGCATCCGTCAGCTTTATTTTTAGTTCTGTTGAGACCACAAAGATGCTGAAACACTTTGGAGCAAAGCTTTGTGGGTGTGAAGAAAAGGTCAGATGTGAAGGATGCTCCGTGGAGGAATCTCGAGGATTCGAAATGGCCGCGTTTGTTTGCAGCGCACGCAGTTACAAGGACGAATCGTCAAACATAGAGTAGGACAGGAGCACGAGGTGAAGATTCGAGCAAACAGCGTGGAACGTGAATAACCTTTGTTTCCTCGTCTTTTTATTTGTCGTTTGGAACGTTTGCACGTGGCCTGGCTGCTTCAGCTTTGAGGTCTGGATCGGTTTTAAAGCATCCAGGCAGTCTGAACTCTTAAGACGACAGTATTCAGAAGACGGCTTCACTGAAAACGAATTGTTCCGAACAATAAAAGAACAATAAAAGTACAGCCGTTAGAGGTGAAAAGTATGAGGAATACATGAAGAAGAACTCTTAAGAGGAACCAGAGCCAAAAGGGAACCCATCATTGTAAACGTAAAGACCAACAGTACAACGTTAAAAGGATGTTCAGTCTGAACAGAATCCTTGGATGAGCGCAGAACAGACTTTATGATTGCAGCAGCAGCTCTTATCCAGGTATCCAGGTATCCAGGTAAGGTTATCCACTGATACAAGGGTGAGAATATAAAGATCGCATGGTGCAATGCGCTGCTGCCAAGAGGCTTCGTTAAATATGGATGTGTCTGCGATATAAATGGGACCACAGGGCAAAAGAATGTCAGCAGAGTCTGTTTGTCACGAGGATCATGAATGTGAGAGCAAAAAAAAAAAACCCAACTCGTGTTCAAAAACAGACAGGAGTCGAACATAAAAATAAATAAATGTAATAACGTACAATATGAACGTTGACATAAAAGCCATTAAATACTTAATATTGACATTTAAAAGTGCATTAGGTAAGATTAGTTCTTTTTTTTAACACTAGGTCTCTAAAGACTTTGACGTTGGAATGTGTTTTTTTTATTATTAGCATGGAAATTAGCTTGTTAAACATGAAGCTAAATAGTGAGTTCTTGCTAGGGGACTAGCGGCTACTCTAGTCTAAGATTTTAGGGAAAAATAGGAAAGAAAAAGTTACAATAACCTGGTTGCATAAGTGTGTGTTCAAAAGTCGTTATCATACAGCTGTCATCGATGAAATGATTCGGATTAACCCCAAATAAAGACCAGCTGTTTCCGTAGGCTCTTACAAAGCCTTTACAGGATCTCAATCTCAAAAGATTCGCTCAGGAGAATTTCCAAAGCATTAGATGTACCATGGAACACTGTGAAGGCCATCATCAACAAGTGGAGAAAATGGAACACCGCACTGACATCACCAAGAACAGGACGTCCCTTCAGAATTTATAAAAGGACAAGACAAAAACGTACCAGGGAGGCTGCCAGGAGACCTACAGCGACATTAAAGGAGCTGCAGGAACATCTGACAAGTTACTGAGTACTCTCTGCATGTGACAACAGTCTCTTGTATTCTTTACACGTCTTGACTATGGGGTAGGGCGGCTAGACGGAAGCCCTTTCTCACAAAAAACCATCCGAGCTCAAGTAAATCACCCCAAACCATGGGGCAAAATGTGTTGTAGTCTGATGAGACCAATTAGTAAAGGTATAGTAATTTCATAATTCCAAAAGGTATGTTCGGTGCAAAAGAAGCACATCACCAAAAGAACACCATACCCATGGTGAAGCATGGTGGTGGCAGTGTCATGCTTTAGGGCTGGTTTTCTTCAGCCAGAACTGTGGGTTTTATCAAGGTAGAGGGAATCATGAATAGCTACAAATACCTGTCGAGTTTAGTTCAAAACCTTCAGGTGTCTTCACAAAAGCCTGCCATTATAACAGCGGTGTGTAGACTTTTTTTTATATCCATTGTATTCTATATTTTAATGTGGTAATGCACGGTAAAACATGGAATATCTTTTTTATTATTATTATTATTAATTAATTTTTTAACAGAATAGAGGTGAGAGTCCCTTCAAAACATGGGTTCCACTTTGTCGTCCTGTATTCATTTAAGCTTCTTGCTGCAATTTTCTTAAAATAAAAATAAAACAATTTCCCCAAAGCCAAAAGGAGATTAAACTGGAATGTTCCATGGGACTGAAGTCTGTGAGGCACGAACATATTAAAAAAGGCCGCCAAATAGCTACTGGTCCCGCAATGCGATGTTCCGCTAGTCCCTGCTAAAGTGCTTAGCCGTGTCTGAGGAGATCAGGGACTGTTTTAAAGCCCCGTTAAAGGCACTATGGTGATGGACAGTGTCCATTCGATGTGGCCCTGAATGGAACAGAGCCAGAGCCAGGTTGAAATCTTTTAAAGCCATAATTGATGTTTCTCCGGTGAACGGCTTTGATACGCCAGCGGCCTTAGATAACGCACTGAGTCAGAAGTGCGTCATGTTTCATCATGGTACGGCGGTTACTGGGGCTGTAGGAGGCGGTGATGTATGAATTTTTGTCTTTTCTGTTGAATTGTGTACTTTTTGATTGACAGGCGTTTAAAAAACCTGAGGGCACACACTTTGTGTTGTGGAAAATGTTCTTTTTCTTTTCTTTTTTTTTTTCTCCAGACTAGGCATGTGTTGATATTAACTGTTCGTGTCACGATAATTAAGGAACATTTTATCACAGGTTTACAACATTTTTAGAACAACAAATATGTACCGTACTGAGTTTATTTAAGCCATTGGAGATTTTTATTCCTGAATATTACATTAATTCAGATGTTGATTTGAAACACTGGATCATATAAACAGCACTTCAAGTTAACTTGAATTCAAGATTTTACTGAGTTTTACTTGAACACCTTGTATTCCTAGTGACCAGTCAATAAGGCTTAAAGCTACAGTAAGTAATAACCAAAAGCATGTTCATGGATATATATTCTGGACCACTAGGGGTCCCAGAGAGCTCACTCTGAGAATCGTAAAGGTCTACACAGCTGCATGCTGATGTATATTAGAAAATATTCATTTATTTACCTATATAATTGTGATTAGCTCTTGTATCGAAGCGTATATAAACCAATAAATCTAGCTAGCTAGCTAATACTAGCTACCACGTCATATACACTGTCTGTCTGTTACGTTTGCTAGCTTAACTTAGTGATTGCTGCCACAAAAACAACAGCTAAGAACATGCTAGCTGCTGAATCGAACATCTGCTTTCAATCTTCAATCTTAGCTGTCCTACTGCTAGCTCTTAATTAGAAACCGTTCAGTTCTGGATCCCAAACGCTGCCCAAAAGTTTTTTTTGCATACGAGCTCAGACAGTCTGGAAAACTGCGAAGTGTCCACGATAATAATATCCTGCATGCTGAATAGTATAATCGATGATCAACACATGCCTACTCGAGCCCATGCTAATTTGGTGGCACACTGACCCGGTTCACTGTTGATCTCACCGTTGTAGGGGAAAGACTCGAGGGTGGTTGCCATGATGCTGAAGGAGTTCCCACGTAAGGCCTCCTCAGATGGAAACCCCCTCCTCACCGTAACAACCAAGGTGGGCTGAACACACACACCCACCGACACGACATCAGATTAGCTTGCGCAAATAGCACCAAAGTCTTTGCTAGCTCAGTTCACTTCGGTGGCTTTCATTAGCTCAACTCACAAGATCAGCGCTATAGCAGCATTTGTTGAATGAGTATTTTCCAGGTATTAGGGAGCTATCTATAATATTAGCATCCATAGCTCAGCAGTGAACTGGATAAAAGTGTTCGACCATAAGCAGCTATTTAAAGAATTTGGGCTCTAGAAATTATTATTTTTTTTTTTTAGATTTATTTCTTTTCTTCTTGACCACACCTCTCATCCATGAAGCTCCGCCTCCAAGAATCCATGATGGCTGGGGAGTTCATCCATGCTTGTGTTTTTCCACTCTTTTTCAAAATCCATGGATTGTGGAAGTGTGGAATTGGAAAATAAAAGACACAGCTTACTATTCTAACTGTTAACACAGTGACTTTGAATATTTTTTGACATATTCTAGTAGTTTTATTGTTTCATTGTATCAGATTGTAAGCACTGCTGTGTAGACGCTTCACCTTCAACCTAAGTGACTTGGAAAAAGTGAAAGTGTCAGCCAAGCCTATATGGATGGTATGGGGTTTTGTCCCATCTGGTTTGTGCCAAAGGGTCAGTATTCAGGACACGAATTATGAGCTGTACATTTTGTGGCTTTGAATGGTGTGAACGGTGTGGAAAAAATATATCGTTTATGGATAGACATGAAAATCACTCCAGACTTGGGAGAAAAGAGTGTGAATCTGTCTGTGAGTACGTGAGTTACGTATCTGTTTAGGTGAGTTATAGAGTGAGGTGTCAGTGCCAGTCCGTGTGAAGGCCATCTATCTATCTATTTATTTATTTATTTATTTATTTCAGGAACTGTAGAATCATATGAAAGAAATTATATCGGACAAAAAAAAACAAAATAATTTTTTTTTTTTTGCAGATTCAAATCAAAGAATCTGCCCTGAATAAGCTATTTCCCATAACAGATGCTTACATATAGTCCACAAGACATCATATGCACACTTCCACATTCAGATATTAGACAACGCCTCTGACCCTCCTAGTGCGATGCAGGAGTTAGAAAATCACTCCAGACCTGACAGAAAAGAGTGTTCTGTCAGTATGTGTGAGTTAATTATCTATTTATGTGAGTTATAGAGTGAGGCGTCAGTGGCAGCCCATGTGAAGGCCATCTTTATCCTTCAATTTTTATCGCTCTGGATAGTCCACATAAATTTTTACTGGCAGATATCCAAAGGATGAGGATGAGGGACGGAATGGATCGATACAGCTTATAGAGCTACAGCAGCTTCTGATTTAAAGCAACACGCGCATTATTAAACAGGCTTGTTTCCATACGCTTTTCTCTATGATTAATACATAATCCACTCACATATCATTTCTAAACTTCCTCCTGAAGACTGGATCTGCATTTCCCTCTTTGTAATGGTTTCAAGACGGAAACGTCTTCAGGACGCAGGACAAAACATCTGCAAAGTTTCAAAAATCAAAGCGCACGACAAACGGAGTTATCGACTCCCAAAAGAAGGAAGCGATTCTGAACAGCTGAATCGAGTCCATAGTGATTCCAGACTTCACTTCCTGTACTAACCGACGTAGGATTGTAACAAAAAGCCCCGCGTCTGGTCTTCATCGGCTGCTCGCTGACAGCGGTAGACCAATCACGACAGACTGGGACATCTGACCAATCAGGGCAGAGTATGCTCTCTGAAAGGAGGAGTTTAGAACGAATCCTTTAGAACGGATCATTGAACGAGTCATTTGTGACACTGGGGGGAAAAAAGGTAACGCTGCAGTTTAAATTACAAGCACGTTAAAGTGTTTTTTGACCTCGGATGCGTGTAAATCTATCGTGGGAGACCTTTAAAACAAAATTAGGCGCGTTTCAAAACCATAATAGGTGCGCTTGAATAAAAATTGTTTTAGTTGCGCGTCACACGTTGTCGTCGCGTGACAGGAGTAACACGCTTCAGAACGTGCTGTTGTTGGACAATCATTTTTCTTTCTTTTGGAGGTAACGTATTACGCTGTTGTGAACTTTATCACATCGTACACAGGATGCTCAGATAGATTTTCAGTCAGATGCCAGATGATATGTGGCGCTCGGCTATACTAAATGACATGACGAATAACATTAAACGTCAGTTCTAAGCCAGAAAACTCAAAACAGTAATCCGGTAAAAACTCGAGAGACTGTAACACCGATTACGATACATATACGTAGTGTGAATCCGTGTTCAACGCTTCAAAATGGTTCACAGTGGTAAACGTTTGATGTTTAATGAGATTCAGTTTGATCAGTAACGATGGTGTTGACAGAGATATCCATGTGTCGGAGCTAATATCGGGTCAGCGTGTATAAATAACAGCTTGTTTATCCAGGTTTCACAGCTGCTGTTTGAATAAATGTTGAAATCCACCAAATGTTATTAACGCTATTGATTATGGCAGACATCCAAAGGAAACTCCATGGAAGCATTCATGTTATAGAAACTGGCATGGATTATTTTCTGTACGCCAAAACTGTCTTTTCATTACAGGAATATTAATATTAATGACTGTGATTGAGGATATGCTGTATAACATAGCAGTATGACAGCATCAGCTTATTGTGTGTGTGTGTGTGTGTGTGTGTGTGTGTGTGTTTGTGTTACAGCTAGGTAGCGAGCACCATGAGAGCCGGCCGTTACTGAGCCCCTCCATCGACGACTTCCAGAGCGAGAGCAAGAGCGATGGAGCCACACGACCGGTCACCTCTAACACAGCAGGTTCCTGCTCGCTCATCTGTTCTCCCTCTCTCTATCCATCATCTGTTTCTCCTTTCCCTTTTTTGTCAACTCATCCTATCCTCTTAGTCACTCTGCCCTCACCAGATTTTTCCAAAATCCTCAGAAATACAGTAACTAATGTGTCAGATTACATCGTGCTCACAGCAAGATGGGTTGGGTTGTTTTTTTGTTGTTGTTGGTTTTTTTTTTGGTTTTTTTTGCATCTGGAGGCTGTTCATGTTACAGAAAATATTTCATTACTTCTCTTGTTTTTCTGTTGTCTAATGCAGTGACATTTTAAGGGCGAGAAAAGTTCCAAAGTGCGAATTTATTTTACAAAGTAATTTACAAAGTACAAAGTAATCTAAAATTTACAAAGTAATCTAGCGAATAAATAAATAAATAAATAAATAAATACTGAATTATATATATTTTTGCTGCTTGGAAAACAATTTTTGTCTTTGAGCCAGTAATAAACTATCAATCTATCTATCTATCCATTTCAAATAGTAGGTGTGCTTTTTTTTTTTTTTTTTTTCTTCTTTTTTTTTTAAAGAAAGTCATTTGAGCAGGTTTTTTCTTTCGTGTGAGCGAGCAATCAGATATATTCAGACGGAAATAGAACCAGATTAATTTGTTAGACAGCGTAGGCAAATATGTAAAAAAAAAAATATATATATATATTTTTTAAAGTAAAAAGCCCTTTTGGTTCAGGCCACGCCCACTTCAGGTTTAAATCCCGATACAGATACAAATAGTTGGAGCACTTAACACATGCCAGTACTGATAGGTGCAGACTGTGAGTTACAAAGCTAATGTAGCTAACACATTATGGAAGCTTAGGTGCTACCAGTTTAAGATTCTGCACGTTGCTCATTAACACGATTTGTTCATGTACCATTTTATAAAACAGCCAAAATGTTGTCATTCAAAACACTTTTAAAGTGCAGTTCGATGTTCAGACTTTAGACCACGCCTTCTACGTGAGTGTGATGCTGGTGTGGAGTGACACCGGACTGTGTGCTGAGAAATAAAGTGTTTCAGTTTCACAATGGAGCTGCAACTGTTTTTAGCTCTGTGAAGTCTTTTTGTCTATTGTTATAGATAACAGTATCGTACAGTGTCAGAAACCACGTCAGCAACTCTATCGGAGACGCCGAACAATTCCAAAAAAGCCGTTTAAGGCGACGAGAGTGTGTGAGGAATCAGATATGTAGTTTACACGGTGTTCAACTGGAGGCTGTAAGCTTCACTTACTTGTTAGCTGACCGATCACATTTGGGGGTAAAAGCGTCATTTCTTTCTCGCAGTCATCTCGACAGCGCTGGACCTGGTGGACCTGAGCGAGCCGTGTGAGAGGAGGTGGACTTGGGAGCGCCGCAGCCCTCGCGCCTCTTCCAAGAACAGCCTGCGCAGGAAGAAGACGGATGAGACGGAGCTGATCCAGGTGGAGACCGAGCAGCTCTCTCCTGGACACCTGAACCCCGAGAGAGCCTCGTTAGACTCAGGTGAGTTCCAGTAAATTTGGAATATTTTATCGGCGTCTACCTTTATCGGAGTCGACAACTTTGTAACTTTTACGTTTTTCAGACGCGTTGTTAAATTTTTTTAATGCTCTATGTGAAGTGAATGACAATTGCAACGAAAACGTTAATAACTTTTTTTTTTGGGGGGGGGGATGTACGCAAGAGTGAAGTTTTATTTTAGAAAAAAAAAACAAGGCTGAATCCCCCCCACCCCGCGCCCCCTTGCCTGGAACTGAAATAGACTTGACAGGGATTATATATCATGAATCTATACAATATATACAAGTAATACAAAAAAAAAAATCATAAAAGCTAGTGAGACTAATTGTGGAAAGGTTTACGGGGGTGAATACTTTTGCACACCGCTGTAAATCTACTTTTTTTTTTTTTTTTTTTTTTTTTTACATATGTTAACATCGTTAATATACTAGGTTAATATCCTTTCCCATTCCGACATGGTTTTCGGCTGATTTTTTTTTTTTTTTAATTTTTTCGAAGTGGGCGTGGTCTAAATTTGGATAACCGTGTAGCACATTCTCCAGAGAGCTGTCAATTAAATTTGCTTAATAGAATATTAGGAATTAAAGCGCGCCCACACTGACCACTCTGTGAAACCTTTTCTGGCTGCTTAATAAAGCACTCAGGTTTGATATCAGACATTTTTAATATTTCACACCGTATTCGCTTTAAAATTCTCAACACAGCCGCAGTTTCATCGCCGTCGGTTCTGAGTAGATATATTTATTAAAGACATATTCCTCACACAGAAGCAGTGATGTAATGACCTGTCATTCATTTATTCAAGGTGTGATCCTCTAATCTGCATGACGTGCCGCATACGCTGACTCGAATATTATTACTGCGGGCTTTTACGCCACTTTCAATCGTTTAAAGAGGTCCCTTAGGGGCTTATTTTAATCCGTGCTTTTCCTGTAATTAGTTTTTGTCCTTTCCTGGTAGGACACGTATTTTCCGTACGATTTTAGAGATGACGTATCTTACACTTCGCTCAACGGTTATTAAACCGGATATAACGGTGAAGAAAAGTGATGTTGATGTTGAGTTTCCTCACAATGTATCAAGTCGAATGTGTGTATTCTAGTTTAAGAATATTTATCTATACATTCCACACTGGTTTACCGAACAAACTTTTTCGAAAGATTGCTTTAAGTTACAGTAAACTAAATGCCATTCGGTTGTTTTAAAAAAAATAAATAAATAAAAAATTATTCCACTACATTCAGAAACCGCTTCCACTTCCGTATAACCCAAGCTGAAAAATTGTGTTGTAAGGCATTTTTTTTTAACGCAGAGACAAGCCTTAAGCTCTGTTCTCATCGTCTTATCGAGTAGACAGCCTTAAGCTAAGCATTATGCTGCTTTGTATTTTACATTGAATAGCACAAGCTCGTGTTCACGCTGCGATTCCAGGATCTGAACAAACGTGGAAAAGGAAAAAAAAAAAAGACTCATCTGGCAATATTTTTTCCGGTGTGCTTCAGGACGAAAAAAAACACAAAAAAAAAAAAAACGTTTTTACTTTCATGAGAGTTTTTAACTTTATAAAGCCTGTGAGACGGAACAGAGATAATACCTTTTCCAATAACATCCAGCACGAGTCGGTTAAATGTCTCGAATGACAGCAGACACAAATCACGCACGTCGTGTTTGCAGCTTAAGCCCATTTCACACCAAAATATGACCCACCTTAACTACTACTGTGTAATGCTTCTCATGTGACACTTTTACAAACGTTCTGCCCTCAAACGCAATCCTTTTAAAGTCAGTAGCAGTTCCAATTTTCATGGAGTATGAATTTTAAACCGATGACAGAGAGTGCGCCGTTACAGGATAAAATACCGAGCTGACGTTCTGCTTTTGCTGAGATACTTGATCACATACAGAATAAAGCGCTTCAGGGTGTGCGGTTAACAGGAAAATAATCAACGACAGGGTGGTGTGTACTCCTCTTCGGTCTACCCCATCCACGACACACAGCTGCTCTGTGCTGAAAACCTCGATTTTTAAAAAAAAGCTTTACCTCTGACTGGCACCGGAGACGCCTTCCGTAAATGTGCTTTAAATGTCTCTTCACAATATCAGCAAACACACACAATTTTTTTTTTTTTTTTTTTTTTTAAACGTGTCTGTCGTACAAGTCTAAGTGTAAGTTGTTACTATCAGTTAATGAACACTCCTGTGGATATCCATAGAGTAAAATTATGCAGAAGGTAAATCCCTTGCTTCAACACCTTGCTTCTTCTGTCTGTGTAGTGAGCAGCTCACCCCGGGACAGATGGGACGAAGTGAGCCTTCACCCGGACAGCGCCTGGGACGGAGGGAGGAAGTGGAGGTACGAGAGGAAGAGGTGCACCTCACATCACTCCTCCAGCGAGCTGCTCTGGTACGACTTCAACTCAGAAATGTAACCTCACATCGTTCTAATAGAGTGCAGGTTTTATTCGTCACCGGGAAAAAAATAAACCTTTTTACACCACTGATTCTTATTATATAAGTATACATTATGTATAACTAAGGCAAATCTTCTTTTTTTTTTTTTTTTTTTTTGGTGAACGGTAACACACGTACACTTCCGCTAAACGTTGTCGTCTCTTCAAGGTGCGCTTTGTAACGTTTTAAAGTATCTCTACACCTAATAATAATCATACGTTTCAAAAATCTTTTTAGGAAAAACCATGATTTGAAAACACCGCTTAATGGCGGTAATCGTGGGAGAATCTGTAGCACTGTGCGGTACAATTTTCAACCGTGCCCATTAAAGCAACCTAATTTAATCACACTGTTTGATACCGAACAATTTTTTTTTCTTTCTCGTTGCAGGTCTGCTGACTTCAAGAGCACCCTCTCAAACAAACACACGCTGGAGATGAGCATGAGTATGGAGTCTGACCCCGGGCCTACATCGCAGGTACAGGTTCCTCTGTAGACCGCCGCGACGCCTTCACGACCCACTGGCAGTTCGTTTCGTTCCATTACGTACACCACTGCTCTGGGAAATTCTCGAATCAGAAGGTGTTGATGAACCCTTTCGAGCAGTACACTGGCGTTCCATTCCAAATCTACTTATCGGAGATTTTCGATCAGCACGAACAAATTTTATCATTAAATATTTTATTATTAAATACTATTTTGTGAATTATTTTATCGTCGCAAGCTCGTTATAAGATTAGTCAGGACACTGTTGGGTTTCTGTGTGTAGAGTATGGTGACTGGGTATCGTGGTGGGAAATGGGAGGGGTGTGAGCCCCCTGCTGGCCAAACAATTCACACCTCTCCACAATAACCTCAGTATAGAGATAAAACAGACAGCACAACTACAGCTTTTTTGATATTAAAACACTGTATACAACTGCCACATAAAAATTATAACACTTAAACCTAGTAGGCTAGGTTAAAAAAAAAAAAAAGAAAAACTGCAACTGAGTGTCTACTTTCACATGAGCCATTAACCTCTGCTGTGGAGTGCGACATCGCAAATAAATTCAAAACAGATGCGAATTCCATTTTTGGCCTCTGGTAAAAAAAGAGTTTATTTTCTAGAACAGCAGTTCCAGCTGGAACATAAACGAGGTCTATATTAATGCACTCAATCTAATTTTTTCCCTCCTACATAATAAATGCACACTTCCGAACGGTCTCCAAGGTAGTGCACCTTATAACGGCCGTTCAAAAGACTCCCTGACACACTCGACTGGCTCTCAATGTAGCCATTTTATACGCACAAGCTTTTCATCTGTCGATTATAATTCAATTCAATTCACTTTTATTTGTATAGCGTTTTTAACAATAGACATTGTCCCAAAGCAGCTTTACAGAAATATATGAATTCAGAATATAAATTTGATATGTATGAATTTGTCCATAATGAGGAAGCCAGAGGGTGAGGGGAAAACTCCCTGAGGCGATATGAAGAACCAGAGGAACCAGACTCAAAAGGGAACCCGTCCTCATCTGGGTGACACCGGAGAGTGCGAATATAAATAAGTCACTTCTATAAATGTGCTAATACTACGTACTCGAATAGTGCAGTTGTGTAACCAGGAAAATTCATTACAGTTTTTACGTCAAGTCTGTTTTGTTGAACTTCTCCACTGTTCACTGATGGAGGCTTGAGTGCAAAACTGTTTGTGGTAATTGCAGTGCTAATGCTATAATAGTAATGCTATCCTAGCATAGCTGTTCATATGAAACCATCTATATATGGTTTTACAGTGGTACCATCCTCAGCACTTTCAGTGATCCTTAGGCTGCACCATGTGGGGCCATCTTCAGCAGCAGCATGTAACTTCCAATTGATGAGAACAGCATCCAAACATCCCAGTTCACTACAACACTCTATGCCTGTGAGCCCTCTAGATCTGCTCCTTTACCTACGAAAAAAACTATTCACAAAAAGCTTGACTAAACAAATATGTTTTCAGCCTGGACTTAAACACTGAGACTGTGTCTGAG
>JANDJT010000103.1:20853572-20865044 GCA_024331685.1 Stegophilus panzeri
ATATTTGTCCAGCACTGTGTTTCAGTACCTTTCTTCAACTACGTTCAACACACCAGGTTGTATTTCCCGAAGAGCTAATACTGTATGATCAGTCTGGGTTGCCAGGTTTCAGCCTTGCATAAGCATTCACTCCCCTTGAATTTTTCCTTGAACACATTTTGTAGTGGAACTGAAATTAACTGGTATTGTGTGTCATGAATCTACACAAAATAGCCCCCATAATATTGAAGAAATCGCTCATCAGAATAGTTTGTCTCATCAGGGGGTGAATACTTATGTAAAGGCTGATTAAATATTCAGGATGTATATAACAGGTTTACATACAAAGAGTCTTATTTATAGGAAAAATGCACAGAGGGAGACTAAGGGGGACGCAAATTTTTGCACTCGATTGTCTGAAACATTTCGAGATGACTTTGTTTAAATTATGCTAAACTGGTAGCTATAAGCTTCCACTACTTGTTAACTACATTAGCCATGTCACTCCAATGACATCTCTTGGATGAGCTACAGAAATAGTAAAGAAAGCAGAGTTATAGAGGCGCAGTTCTGTTTCGCCGCCACACGATGGCACTGTTGGTCCACCAAGTCCCCACAATGACACCAGGGCGATGAGTGACATTAAGTGTGTCTCTCCTCGCGACACAGCGGTCCCTCTGAGGCATGTCATGTGCCCAGGTGTGCCAGCAGGATGTGTTGCCCCGAGCCATCTGTGTTCCAGAGCTCCCCTTTGACTGAGCAGAGCTCGGGGGCTCCACGGGGGGCCGACTTCAAACGTCTCGCATGAAAGGTCACGGCAAGAAAAAAAAAATCCCTACAGCATCATGTTGAAAGTGGGGAAATGTATGAAAGCGCAATCGCACAAATGGCCAAGCCGATACTAAACCCGCTCCCAGATACATGCGGGTGACAAAAACCAGCATCATCGCCTGCAGTGGTTGGACTGTACAAGGTCAAAGGTCATTTGCCTGACTATTTTAGGGTCATATACTGTATAATAAGATCCTATAATAGCTAATAAGATGTAATTTTATTTTATTTTATTTTTTTTTTAAGCTAAAGTGATCAAGGAGGGCCATGAGAACGGTAACGCACTTCCCCTTATGGAAAAGTTTAAAAAAATTTCACACGCGAGTAATATGTGAACGTGTGGAAAATACCGTATCTTGTCGAAGAAAATCACATGTAGAAAAAATACACGCTAAAATTATGATGTGAAATTAACCTTGTGAGAAAATCACCTTGAAAAATAAAAAAAAAAAACATGAAAAATTAATTTGAAAATAAATTATTCTGGGGGGCAAAAGGGGCAAAATCACGTGGCAAAATAAAAGCACGTGGCATATTAAAATTTTAAAATAAGTGAACATATTAAAATTGTTACATATTAAATAAGTGAGTATATTAAAAAATATGTGACATATTAAATTTTTTAAATAAGTGAATCCTGAAAAAACATGCCTTACATGTCCCAAATTAAAATAAAATAAAAATATTATGAATCGATTTGGAAAAAAAATACAAACATGCAATACCTAAAGAGAGATGAATCATGCGAGAGAGGGAAAAAGAAGGAAAAAAAATGAAAACGTGTACTACGTGTGAAATTTAACTGATGAAAGTCAGTGAATTGTAATTTAATCGCACAGTGACATTTTTTTTTTTTTTTTAAAAACTCGTTTTGATTTATTTCCGTGTAGAAAATGCGCATATAAACCCAAATGTCAAATTCACACGTGAAGTTCAAGTGACTTTTCTCTGAGAGTTACAAGCATGAACAGACTTTCCTTTAAGCTACAACTATGCAAGCCATATTTGTTTGTATTTTTTAAAAAATTATTATTATTGAACCTCTTTATAACTGCTTTGTATGAAAGCATTATCCGAAAATGATACACTGGATTATAATATTGATTGTATTGTTTAAAATATGCTGAAGTGAAAAAAAAAAAAAAAATTATTTATTTTCCCCAAATGAAACGATATCACGTGACGTGACCGTGCATGTATAATCGCCTGGAATGTATCCAAATCCCGAACCTACGGTTTTCAATCTAATGTCTGAATGCTCAATCTGCTTTCCCACCATAATAATCGAATCTTATGTGTCATATCACCACCACTGCATTAATGACATCATCAATGACATCAGCTCATAATGTAACACCTATAAACTATTTATTGGAAAACATCAGATGATTGATTATGGTAGATTTGAAATATTACAGGGTGTATAAAATGAACATTCAGCATGTTAGAATACTTCATATAACCTCTGGGACTATTTTGTAAATAAAGTCATGTGATTTAAAGAGGTGAGATATGATTATGTATTTATAACTGATATTAAAATGTTATTTTAGAAGGATTCATAATGGCTCGTGTGTGTTTCTTTATTATTATTATTATTATTATTATTATTATTATTATGATCACACTGGCATTCTATTACTACATGAATTCTTTATAAAACATTCTAGAAATTGTATATAAACATGTAAGACTTTTAAATAAAATTTAAAACAAGAAGTTATTGCCTCAGACAGGATGTGCTGTTATAGAAAAATAATCAACGACGGTGGTGTGGTGAAGCGGAGATATTGTTACCACCTTGTTTATTTTCTAATTACAGCTACGTCTTGATGTGGGTTTTTTTTTTTCTCTCACACCGCTGCACTTTGTCAACGATTGGCTTTTTAAAAAAAGCCAATTTGTAGTCACATTTAAAGTTGTGGAACGTCCACCAAACATGTTAGTTCCTGTTCTCACTTACGTTATAGCAGCTATAAACAGTCATTACCTCTGAGTTTGTCTTTTTCTCTCTCTGTCTGGTTTTTTTTTAAGTTGATAAGACAAAAAAAATGCATCTTGTCATGTTAGTGAGAAATCGCAAAATGTGGCAGCTCAGTGGCTAAGACATTGAAGTATTGATCGGAAGGTCATGAGTTCAAATCCCAGCACTGCCAAGCTGCCACTGCTGGGCCCCTGAGCGAGGCCCTTAACCATCAACTGCTCAGTTGTATAAATGAAATAAACGTAAGTCGCTCAGGATGAAAGCGTCTGCTAAATGCCGTAAATGTGTGTTGTTCAATTTAGTCAGTGATGTTCAAGTCATGTTCATTCACCTTGATATGCACCTTAATAAGAAATTAGTCCTTAGAAGGTGTGACTAAATTTGACGCTTTCTGTATTTTTGGCTTGTAAATTAAGGTGCGTATTTGACCGTGTACAATAAATCATACACAATTACAGTGTTTATTTAATTTTCACATCTGACAGGTAAGATCGATAAACCATACCTTGATAAACCATACATTTCACTCTTGTGCCCTATTACTGCGGGGTTTGTCTCTTTAAGGCTCTCCAGGAGCTCACACCCCTCCACCTAGGCTGGAGTTAAACCCGCTGTGGAACCGTTAGTCCTCCACGGTGCCAGCAGTCTGATCCATAGAGTAAAAACACACAACGCTGAGAAGGACACACTCCACTAGGGACCAGCACGTAGACAAGCATCGTTTTGGGTAAGACTAATAAGCCACTTTCCTATATGATTAATACACATGGAGTTTAGTATGTCCTGGATTTATGGGGTGCAGCATGTAAAACTAGTCTTAATGAAGTGTCCTGTGTCCTGTTGGGGGACTCTTTGAAACATGCTCTAATCCTTAAAAGTAAGATTTCCTTGCTGTACACAATATGCATCAGGTAATACATTTTAAGATTCTTTCCATTATGTTTTCATGATTATTTTTTCTCCTTCATCTGGAGTATGATCATGGTGAGGGGTAAATAAATCCCAGTAGCTACTGAAGTGACTTTTTTTTTTTTTTAATTTGTTTATATGAATGGTTGTAGAGCTCCCACCCAAAAAGATGTGGGTTTGAAAATATGATTATAATCATAACTGTAGCTTGCAGATCCACCTAAAAACCCACATGAAACCTGTTAAACGCTGCTGTCATACAGCTCTGCACAGGCACCTCCCAAGTAAAATGTAAGGTGTCTTTTTTTGTTGTTGTCTTGATTTGGATTAAATTATAATGAACATTGTGGGGAAAAGAAAACAGTACCATGTAGTATAAAGTTCACAGCTTTTTCTGTGCACCATGCAACTTTCCTAATTATAGTTTATCATATGAAGTATAAGTAATCCTAGTCATTTCTATGTCAAACTTAGACTGATGCCAGAATCCAAATACGTAACACTAGGGCTGGGAGCCGATCCCAGAAAGAATCGATTTTCCCATCCCAGTCTTTAGTTTGGGAAGTGAGAGTCGATTCCAAAGCACTGCGATAAAATGTCAAATTTTAGATAATAATAATAATTATTATTATTATTGCTGCTGTTGCCTTGCCCTATCAATCATCATACTGTATTAATATCACTTTTCCTGCTCTCGCTGCACTATAAATTTGTGAAATCGACACATGGAATCGACTCATTTCCAGCACCTAAAACTTAGATTCGAATCGGAGTCGACTCCAAAAGTTCTGGAATCGAACATCCATCCGTTTTCGCGAGTTCAGTCATTTTGATAATTGAGGAAGCTAAAGGACAATACCATTCTCATAGAAGGGGGTTTCTAACTAATTCATGGTGCACAGCTGGACAGAGAACACGACTGTTTTGCAAAATTTGCCGGTATGAATAAAACACTCTATAATTATTTATATTTTCGATCCGTTTGACTGTTTTTAACGCTTTTTATAATAAAAAGATATTTCATTTCATTTTGTCGACTCCCCCCTCCGCCTGATTGTTGCCATGCTCCAATATCAGTATGGGTGTGGTGGTAATCCCGGTATGAATTGGTCAGATTCGCGTCAAAATTTGGCGCCTGAGGCCTTGTTGTTTTTCTGGACATAACAAACGACCCACACACAAAAATGACCGAGTTACATTTTTAAAACAATCTACAAAAGCATGACTAGGAACTGACGGAAGGTCTGCCGGATCTTGAGAGCTATCAACAGTAGGTAAAGCCTTGAAACGGTAAACCATTAGCAGCTAAGCTACTGTTAGCAAGCTGTAACCTGGTAAAAGTGTTGCTAGTCAAAGTAGGAGCGCTGAATTTAAGGCTATTAACTGATTTTTTTTTGTCACGTTTGTGTTTTGTTTTTGGTTTTGAAGAGGGAAAATATCTTTCACGGTTTGTCAGGTCGACGTTATGGAAAGCAACATGTGGTTTGAAATTGTAGCTAAATCTTTATGACTTGGATAGTTAGCTAGTTTAGCTAGGTGGGAGCAAAAATACGTCTAGTGTCTGTAGTATAGCTTCCTTGTAAACTTTCTTTCATCATTATCATCTGTTTGTTGGGCAAATTGTGGATCTTTTAATTTGAGTTAATCTGATACTGAGTCAGATCTGTTCCATGATGTCTGAACTTCTAAATCAAATGTCTTTCCTCCTTTTTTATTTTTTTTAAAAGTCAAATTCTGTGCATGTCTTAACAGTGTGTCTGACTTCTAAAGATTAGGATTTAGTTAATTTTAATCTTGAGCTGTCTGTATTTTTGTATTTTCTTATTTCCTCCTGTGAAATGCTTGCTGAGGAAGGAGCAGGTTTCCTTCCTTCCTGTTTTTTAAGTACTGCAAGGCGGCTCTGTGGTTCTTAGAAACTTGGGCTAAAGTGCACCAAAGGCCACAGCTTTTACTTCCGACCTAGACGGAGAACAGATGGCGCCTGCGAGCGTAGACGAAACCACCTTTTGTGAGCTTGCGAGATGGCACACTCCATTGCAGTTTCGTATAGGTCTTCGCATACATACAAAGGGCCTCTCCGGTACTACAGGTGGCACTGTAACAACTTCAACACGATTTCTACGACTGCAGGAAAGATGATCGGCGCTTCTCAGAAACGGACCGACCGATTTGCAGACTTCGATGCGTAGCTTGTTCATCGAGCAACTATAGAAATAATAATACGTCCATCAGCCGTAACGTTAAAACCACCGACAGCGGAAGTGAATAACATTGATTTATCTCGTTACAAGGTGAACAGCCCATGTGAAGTTGACGTGTTGGAAGCAGGAAAAATGGGCAAGCATAAGGAACTGAGTGACTTTGACAAGGGCCAAATTGTGATGGTTAGTCGAGCCACTGGGAGTCTGTGCGGTCTGGGTGGGAGGAGCATACTGTCTGTCTTTTGTCAATCAAAGCAGCACTAGCCAATCGTGGGCATCTGTATGTGGAAGAGGGCAGATAGCTCTTTCCTCAAAGAGCAGCACGGCTGACTTCACGTGTCTCGGAGGAAGCATGTGCCAGCTTTCACCCTCCTCGGTTGCTGTCGTATTATAGTGGGCAGGAATTGGAGAACAAATTAGACCGAAAATGAGGAGAAATATATATATTTTAAGTGGCGGACATATTTGTGGGGGGTTATTTTTCTCTATATCTGCTAGCATTTTCTAGTTAGCAGGGTTATTTGGTCTCACATCATCAGCCTGTGAAGGATCAGCAAATAAGGATTGTGATATTTGGAAGTTGCCTATTTTGTGTGTCTGTGTGTTTATTTATATATATAAAAATATAAATTCTATGGT
The DNA here is from genome assembly GCA_024331685.1 of Stegophilus panzeri. NCBI lineage: Eukaryota > Metazoa > Chordata > Actinopteri > Siluriformes > Trichomycteridae > Stegophilus > Stegophilus panzeri. The sequence goes on from JANDJT010000103.1 coordinate 20,860,116, forward strand.
GTAAATTGTGCTGTGGTTCTGGCCTGCACTAGTCTTTTAGCGTAGGAGTAGAAAAATAGTAAAAGGAAAGATGATTAAAAGAAATCCGCGGGATTTCAGCGGCCTTGTACGTTTTCCTTGTGTACAGAAAAGAGCGCGAAACCCTGTTTTTATATTTTAAACCCACTTATAAAGAAAGTCTAAGGGAAGTTGTTGAGTTATGTTAACTTAGTCAGTACACAAACGATAAAGGTATTAGGATGAAAAGAAAATCTTGCCTTGCTCATAAAGAGTTTAACACCGAAGCAAACCAATAAAATGTAACATTTAAAAAAAATATATATATTTTGCTGGTGATTGAACAGATTGTATGCTTTGCAGGCCTGCGTGTTCATCAGCGTGAGAAGTGAAGCAGGAGTGAAGCCCTCAGCGGAGGATCATGAGCGAGCTGGAGCAGTTGCGGCAGGAGGCCGAGCAGCTGCGCAATCAGATCCGAGTGAGTCCGGCCGCTACGTTTACGTTTACTCCTATATCCAAAACAGTGAGGTAACGACAGTAACACGGCCATAACCGCTGAGTCTGTAGCGGATTAACGCTCCCTTTCGCGCCACGTTCTTTCAAGCAACGCGACAAATCGCTCGTGTCACTTAGTAGACAAGACATAGAGCTCACTGTGCGATTTATATACACCACTTTTGTTTAAACTGCCTTTAACCCTTTACTGCACGGAGTTGCCATATGGTAGCAATTAATTAATTATTTTTAAATTTAATTATTAAATTATTAATTCATCAATTAATTAAGTTATAGATGGGCAATAATACAAAACCACTATTGTTCTATGTAACTGGGAAAAGGGGTTTTTAACTTTGACATAACAACAACAAAAAAAACCCCATGCCATTTCACATGACCAGGAAATGCTGATTGCGTTTTCTTTTCGTTTGTGTCATCATTGGGGGGCTCTCGAAATTGCATTAATTTTTCAATATTTAGGCAAAACTACTTAAAGGAGAAAATGAAAAACCTTCTGAGATTTATTTGTTGTCATTTTAACCAGTTTCTGTAGTTTGAGTATTCTGGTAAATGGTCAAATGTAATTGTTGCCATATGGCAACATCATGTGATAACGGAACTGTGGTGTGTGCGTTCATGAATTATAAAGTAAGAAAAAACTGTTGAACAAACCACTTCATTTTTAAAAAAAAAAAAATTTTTAATACTTGAAGTAATTCAACTAGTAGAACTCCCTAAAAACCTTTTTATGTAAATGTAATAATTCTATACATGTTTAATGGGAGGTCACATAAGACCGGATGTGATTAAACCACGGTTATTGGTTTCTTCCATTTTGTATGTCAAACAGTAAATGCAGACTTGTGAACAAGGAATTGAATAAACATTCGGACCATCCGATCGGTTCGAAAACCCATTCGAGCCGATCTTTTGGATTTATTGCTCACCTGCATCATAGGCCATTTGCATAGAATCGAGAAAATCTCAATACAGGTGTCGCTTGTGATTAGTTTCACGCCGAACATATTTACAAGACTACATGTTACATATCGTATACCCGTTGCTAAGACACTGTATTTATTTATTTATTTATTTATTTTCCTTGTTTCTTATTGGGAAGTCGTTCATTTCCAGTGAGAGCTGGTGACAATAGGCGAGGCAGCCTTTACTGGGCAGGTCGAGTTATGCACCAAAGGCCCTGTCCACACCTGGCATCAACAGGTGTCCTGGCTGACCCCTTAATGAGTGGACAGCACTAAGTACAGGTGTGAACGGGGTCCAGTGTGTCTCGAAGACGCTTTCTGATCATATTCAGAGGCTATCTGTGACACACATGACCACGTTACATTTGTAATGTGAACGTAAAAGTCTCAGTGTCCCTGACGGCAACAAAGGAGCGCCTAATCGACTGTCATTGCCCTAGGGCGGAAAATCCATAATCGTCGCAAGACTGTTTGGAAATGACGCTGAATGGTAGAGCTCTTCGCCGCCGGGCAGCTTATTTTTGTAGCTTCTTTTATCATATCATCTCCTGTTAGCAGACCATGTAATCAAAATGTTCAAACCGGTGCGTACAGGTACATCAGAAGTATGGGAAACTTCTACCCGAAATGAAACGATGTATGAAATCTGGATACACGTGGTGCATTTGAAAATGCCAGGTGTGAATGGCTACGCGTGCAGCCGTCCACTTGTGATCGGATCGCTCGAGACGGACGGTATAATATCAGGTGTGAACAGAGCCGAAGTTGAGTTGCGACGTGGAAGTACATGCAAATGAGAACGCAAAGTGATTTGGTGGTGTGAGTAACAATAGGGTTGAGGTGAGGGACGGCGGTATATTTGGTGTGCGTTACGGTTTTTTCTTCCTACTCGCAGCTCCCGAGTCACACTTCGATTCTCGCTGCGCTTAATGAGCTTTGAATATTCGATTCGGCTAAAATTGAGCAGATCGATGCTGGTTTATTTCCGTATGTCAAACCCGTTAATACAAATAGTAATACAAATAGTATTACCTTGAGGTTTTTATTCTTAGTGGGAAGACGTCTGTTTTGTGGTCCGATGGATGGTTTCGTAAGCGTTCTGTAGCTAGCGTGTAGGATACAGGTTTGTGTGCCTGGAACGCCCACTAGTGGCCAGTGTAGAGCGATTTGACGATGCAACATTGAAGGGGGGGGATCCCTCCATTTCTCAAACGAATGCAGGTGATCTCGTTTCGCTCTGTGCTTTGTAAACAAAGACTCTCCCTGCAGTTTTATCATCAAAATCATCCTTTCTTTAAAACGAGACGAACAGTGTCATTTAAAGCCATCCTGCTTTGCTGACTACATTTTGCTTTTTTTAAACGATTTTATTGTTGTTGTTTTGGTAATCAGTCTCCTGAAATCTCCTTGCTGTGTGTTGCAGGATGCCAGGAAAGCGTGCAGCGACTCCAGTTTGTCCCAGGTAAGCAAATCTTACCTATTAATAAATATGAAAGTAAATAAAAGATCTACAGTATAAATGTAAAATATCCACTACAACCTGTGTACGAGTTTTAACGGCCTCCTCTGTATTTATTTATTTACTTTATAGTCTAATATTGTAGCCGTTAAAATGATTAACACTTGATTGATCAACTCGATGACTCGGTTCTGACTCTTGAGATTTGTACGTTTGATGGAAGACAGGACATTACCAAGGTGTTACAGAGAAATCCAAAAATGTTACACAATTATACGCCTTTCTAAAAAATATATTTTTAAAGCTGTTACTATAGAAACGATAACGTATTAGAACGAGCGCGTTAATATAAACGTGACTTGCAGCTGCGCTACTGTCAGAAAATTAATCCACACCTTAATCTGACCAATCAGAATCGAGAATTCATCGTCACTGTGGTGTAAGAGTTCTTATTTATAGCGTTCAATCGTGGGCTAAATCATAACACGGTATTTATTTACACTGTAATAGCGTACTCCTTTTAGTAATAAATAAAATGATTGAGTCGATTCTGACTCGGATTTGTATAGGCTTGTAATGTAGAATTTGAAATAAAAATAAAGCACAGTAAAGCCTTTTTTCACATTGTAGTATATTAAATAAAAAAATAAAAAAGTTAGAGTTTCAGTCCTGATGAAAGTAAAGTTGCTTATCGAGAACCTGTGGTACGCTTGAGCAATACAGGATATTATCGGGCTTTTATCCTCGATCGATCGAAGCGTTCCTGACAGTTATTGCAACATCACCAACTAAACAACTTCTCCACAACAGTCCCGATGCTAATTTTAGATTGCGACGGGCTTTGGCGTTTCTTAGCTGTAGCACATTTTGTACTCTTTCGTCATCACGGCCCCGCCCTTTCGTCATGCAGACCTTTCTACTGTGTTATTTCGTTTTCTTCCACTGATTCTGTCTCTCCACCTTGTTGGTAGATCACAGCTGGGCTGGATTCGGTGGGGAGGATCCAGATGCGCACGAGACGAACCCTGCGGGGCCATTTAGCCAAAATCTACGCCATGCACTGGGCTACTGATTCCAGGTCAGTGTACACAGAGGGAGAGATGGAGAGAGGAAGAGAGAGTTCAGAGGAGAGTCAGGAGGATGGGTGGGTTCCCTCAGAGGAAACCCTGCGGCTCTGTCAGTGTACACTCAATGAATAATGCAGCAGCCTGCTCACAACTCAATGGTGGCCTGAGATTATACCCCCCATCTCTCTCTCTCTCTCTCTCGCTCTCTCTCTCGCTCACTGTCTTTGGAAAAAATAGTTTAGAGCCATTAAATGTCAGCTACGCATACATCTAGTCCTGTAATTAAATTAGCATTTAGCTGGGCATCTATCTGGTGTAACCACTGCTTGTCCAAAACGTTTAGTGCTTCCTGAAAACAAAATCAGGAAATAAATAGTTTATTCTTAAACAGGAAGATTCTGATGTACAATTTGAGTTTATATATGCATGTATGTGTATATATATATTTTTTCATTTTACTTACTATTTGTGTCACGTAATTCATTTAAATTTTCCTGTCAGGCTGGGGAAAATCTGCATGTCCATCTTTTATGAAGAATATTCCTCAGTAACATGCTAAAACTGGAATTTAGAATTATTTTTTGATGCTGATTTCCACCATCACAGCCAACACTATCGAACCTTCACTTGACAGACTGATTTGTGCAACAGTTCGGAAATAAACGGGTATTAGGGCTGGGCAGTATGTCACAATACACTTTTCTGAGATCACTGGTATTGCAGTATCATTTGTTTTAAGGCAAAAGATTTTTTTTTTTTTTTTTAGTTTCAGTGTTAATGCATTCTTGTAGATATTAAGTAAACATATCAGCTAATTTAAAAAAAAAAAAAAAAAATTATGTTTGAATGCAACACTACGGTTTTGTCGGCAATTTGTAACTAGTTGACTTTTTATTTTTTTTTTTTTTTTTTTTTTTTTTTTTTT
>JANDJT010000103.1:20870609-20895728 GCA_024331685.1 Stegophilus panzeri
TTTCTTCTGGACGTTTAAGATGGGTTTTTTTTTTTGTGTTTGTGTTTTTTTTTTTTTTTTTTTTTTTTTTTTCTTCCTCTGCATTCAGCTGATGTTGTCTTAATTTTTATAACACGAATACAAACATTAAAACCAAACGAAACATGGAGTGAATTTGTGCGCTTTAATATTTGATGTGTGTGTGTGTGGGTGTGTGTTTGTGTGAGAGATCACGATGATCAGAAAGCAGTAATTGGCCTTGCTGTTCCAGCAGTGTAGAGAGGACAGTTGGACCTTGTTGTATCGGAGTGCGTTATTTAATTTGTCTTGAACTTTAGAAGTTGTGTATAGCTACTACTGTTCCTCATTGTAACCCCGGACAGGCCACGCCCACACGGAACAACGGTAGCGGTCACTACATGACTTGTCTTTTGCTGGTGTGAACGTTGGGTCAACTCAAACGTCGCTCGTCACACTTCCTCGGTCTCTTGCTGCTCTCGATGAAATTCCAGCGCGAGCGGTCGTGACGGTCGTGTACGCAGAACGTGAACGATTGTCGCTCGAGTGTGAACGCAGGGTCAGCGGTGTTGCAGGAAGTTCAGCTCGGTCCTTCAACAAAAGTTTCCTTCATTTTAAAACGAATGAATCATTTATAAACGGCTCCTTTTTATTTACCAAGCTCGTAAACAATGGACCTACAGAAATCTCCAGTTCCTGCGTAAAACTAACGGAAACGTTTAACAGCGACATTCATCGAATGTGTACGATCAGAAATCCCAAGTCCTAATCTTTTGTACCTTGAATTCACTTCCTCCAGCGTGTGTAGGAGGGGAAAGCCACGCTGCGGTGATGAATATACACTCTGTCTCCGTGATGAAACGGAAAACCTGAAAGAAAATGTTGCTTTTCTTTATGTAACTGTTACAGCAGTAACGAGTGAGTCGAATGGCGTCCGTTTACACTCCTGCAACATGGTTTCCCCTGTAGTGTTCCTGTGACTGATTTGACTCTGCAGGGTTTCAGGATGATGAAACACTCAGCTGCAGTTTCATCATCTCAGAAATTTAGATGAAATACGTGACGCCGGCTACTGAGAAACGAAAGCGCACGTGATGTAAATTTGTTTCATGTTACAGAATCGTCACCTTCAGAATTGCTGTACAGGACGCGCACACACACACACACACACACACACACACACACACACACACACATGGCAAACATGCGTGTACAAGTGATGACAATACACTTCTTTTTTCTTTTTCTTTTTTTGGTCAGGGGAAAATAATGTACCAAACAATGTACCAAACCTGTAGGGAGAATCAAAAGGAGGTGTTTTTTTAATAATTACTTGATTTTTTTGCTTTCATTTTCAGATTGCTTATTTGGATTCCAATATATTCTTAATTTTATTTATTTCTATCTGGAAAGCACAACCCCCATTTAAAAAAAAAAAAAAGGGGGGGGGGTTACCATTTCTGCTGAATGAGATTTTTAAAAGAAAATATTATGATAATTTGCTAATCTTTTCCTGCTGTTTAAGTCTCTCTTTTTTTTTTCTAGTCTACTTCTACAAAATATCGAAATTATACCATTTTGTATTCTGTTACATCAGCAATGTTTAATCATAACTGTTTTTATAGGAGAGATTTTAAACCATTTCTTTAAATAGCATTTTCAGGAATTGTAATCATTCTTCATTCTGGAAGAATTTAATGAGGCTTAGAAGACTAGCGTTTATGTCGTCTAGTGATTATCGGACAGAATTGATGTCGGAAATCTGACCGCTGCACGCACAGGCTGCTTTCTTCTCAATCGGCTTGGAGGGAATAAAGGAATTTAGTTGTCTGTTAACAATAGAACGATGTGACGGATTTATTTAGTAGCTCATCTGCAGTAAGTGCTTTATCCTGGTCGGGGTTGTGGTGGATCCCGAGGGCAAAACCCGGGAACGCCGGGCACAAGGTGGGAGAATTCACCCTGGGTGGGGTGCCAATCCATTTCAGGGCACAATGCGCACTGGCACAAACCTAGGAGCGATTTAGAATAGCCAAACCACCTTTCTGCTTGTTTTTGGGATGATGGAGGAAACCGGACGACCCGGAGGAAACCCACACGGCCGCGGGGACAACTTGCGGAATGAACGACGCACCCTGGATCTGTGAGGCGGCAGTGCCACCTGCTGCGCCCTCCTTATACCCAGTTATCAGCACATAAATAATGGCACCATCGTCCTCACTGCATTCTTTGGTGTTATCAGGAGAGGGAATGTTGTGACGTTACGTATTCCTATAATAACAGTGATAATTGTTTATAGAGGACTTGTCATTTTAAGTCTACAATCTCAATGCTTTAAACATCAAAGTGTAAACAATATTTCAACATTCATTTCAAATCCATGGGGGAAATATCCTCTGGATTAAAAAAATCTGTACAGCTGGAAAACTCATCTGCTTAATAGCGATTTTATTCATCAAATTAATCACAAATACAAAATCGAGTTTGTAATCAGTTGCAGTGATTATACACACTGATTATTAATAGTCAAGGGGGGCGTGGCTTCTTTTAGAAGTGTTCACTGTTTTCTCTGTCTTTCAGAAGTGGGTAAGTATTTTATCTAAAGAAAATTAAGCAGATCAAAAGACTATTTCAGACTAGTCGATGTCGGAAAGCCCCACCGGCGCTCTCACACAGGAAGCTCGGCAGTGACACGGAGCTCCTACAGTGATGTGCCTGATGACCTTTAAAAGCTGAGAGCACAGCTGCTGCCATAAAGCTCAGGCAGTTCCCAAAAGTACCACTAGAGGGCGGTGTGGTCACGGCAGCAGATTCATGAGTGTGTATTTTACCCTGTGTTTACCATTAGAGGGCGCTGAAGTCAGCTGAGGAAGTTTTACTTCCGATTTTTAAAAAATATATATTTATTTGTTTTTGTTTGTTTATTTATTTATTTATTTTTTAATTTTTGAAGAATATGGCATATTTGTACCATTACGTCAAACAAAACAAGAAGTTTCACAAACCAGACAATTTATTATTATTAATAATAATAATAACCTCAAATTACTTTCTATGGGTCTTCAAAAAGATGACATTTCTAAGACAAAGATCTAAGAATTTATTTTCCTCTCGATAATCTTGAGTGATTCAAATTCTTTTTTGAAAATAGTAAAGGGTATGGACTTCATGTATTTCGACTTGTTATAAAAATATTCCTAGAAGCAAGAAATTCTGCCAAGAATTTTTGTCTTCCAATAAAATGGGTATACATTTTGTATCTAGCAATAAGACATGCAAACAATAGTCAGGTTAAAAATAAAAAAATATTTTTCACAAGATGTATTATTATAATCAAAATGAATATATTTTTATTTTTTTTAACAAATCATTCGTAGTATACACATTTTGAAGTCTTTAAACGAAACTGTAAGGCTTGTGTACACAGTCCGTCATTTTGTACTTTCATGTTCATTAAATAAATGCAAAATTGAGTTCACATCTCAACGGTTACCTAAAAGAGCCGGTTCAAAGAGTCGATTCATTATCGAACCAGACGTCATTGCCATAAATGGCCTTAAATGACTCACTCTGTGAATCAAATGTCACAACTGCAGTGACATTCGACTAAAAGAACCGAATCTACAAGTGAATGTGTCGATTCCAAGATCCAAAGTTGATGAACTTAATGAATCAAACGTCACTAATTAACTCACTCAACAGCAGCTACGTTAGGCTAGCATGAACGTTTGCTGATAAAGATGCTAGGCTAATAAGCTATATAACTCGTGTCAGATATATAAATATATACGTTATGTAGTCTCATTTCACGATTTAAATTTTTTTTTTTTTTTATTAATTTGTTGCTTATTACATGAGCTGAGGTCTTAAATTCATGAAAATTGATCAAAGTGAATCCGGAGGCTGCGCTTGCTAAGTTTGCTGAAGATACTACACAGCAAACACGGTAAAACAACTTTTAATACTGAGTGTGGGTATTTTTTTAAAGGTAAAAATTGTTAATCAAACTTATTAAAAGCCGTAGGTACAAAGTGTAAATTAAGGCACCGTACGAGTTTATACACGGATACAGAAACTAGGCTTTTATATGGTGCAATTAGGAGGTTTAATTGAATCAATTGAATCAGACGTTCGATTCATTGAAACGGACAGTTCGAAAGAATCGACTCAGTATCGAACTAGTCAGGTATGCAGTAGCATAGAAACACCAAATGCATTACTGTCGGTGTTTTAACTTGATATGTTTTCGAATAAAGCATTAATTAAATAATTAAAATATAAATATTTCCTTACTTTTTGATCTCTCCCTCTAAATTTCAATTTTAACGTTACATATAGTTGGCAATCTAGAAATAAGTTTAAAACTTTATAGATTTTCTGATTTTTTTTTTTTTTAGAAATGTATCATATTCATACATTGTTTTTACAAGAAAAATTCCTAAAAAGGTTCATTGTACTGCTAAATGATTTTGCTTATGTTTGTTTTTGTCCACAAGAGGGCAGTGTTTCCCCACGTGCGAATATAACGGTAACAAACAGGGAAATTCTGCCCATTCCAGACCATAACTCTCTCCTAAAGACGACTAATCACATAATAATGCAATCTGTGTGTCTGTATGTACCGTTTTGTGTATAAGAGTGCTTCCCCAATGTGTTTGGAATGCAAAAGTACAATTTATCTACGAAAAAATTAAATCCCAAGATGTTAAAAATGAACCCTGAATACTTCCGAGCAGCTTTTTTTATTTTTATTTTTTATTATTCACTAAATTGCAATATTAAGATATTCCAAATGTCCTGCGCTTTCACATCTTTCCTTTTTTTCCCGTTCATCCGCCTAGATTTCATTTTGAACTTCTTGGAATTCCTTTTCTCATCCAGCAGAATCTGTGTGGGATGCAAACTTTTGCACACAGATATTTCTATTGTACTTGGTTGTTAGCTAGGCTAGCAAGTTAAAATGAATAATGATGGGTGTAGTGAAGCTGCACTTATTCATCGGTGAAGTTTGATTTTGTTCTGTATGGAAGAATTTTGCTGCCACGCAAGATGAAAATCCCCTTCAGCATCTCATTATAGCAAGAAAATCATCTTTTTACTACGAGGAAATGATTCGTCATTACGAGGGGAATATCTTGCTATTAATCGAAAAGCCTCTCGTTATAAGAAGACATCTTGTTACTACAAGAAGCATTCGTTATTACGAGAGAAGCGTCTCCTAGTTATGACAAAACATCTCATTACCATGAGAACATCTCGTTGGGACGTGAAAAGCGTCTTATTACTAGAAAACATGCTTTTACTATGAGAAGATTTCCTTATTACGAGAGATCCACCTTTTTATTATGAGAAAAAATCTTATTATGTGGAAAATTCCAAGCAGTTTGTTACTACAAAAACAAATCTCATTTATTACGAGAGAAACCTCGTGAAAAGCATCTCGTTACTACGAGAAAACAGCTCCTCGTTATACTGTAAACAAAAGTACTGGGCTACTATAAACGCATCATTATTGTGAGGAAACATCTTTTTAATACGAGAATCACCGTTTCGTAAAATGTCCCCTGAACCAGAACCTAACTGGTAACCATGTAGGTTATATTGTAAAAAAAAAGAAAAGAAATAAACAATATTATTTTCTTATTTTTCTAGCATATTTATCTCATAATAACAAAATGCTTTTCTCATAATGTCGCTTCTGTCGTTCTGAGCTGCAGTTATTTATTTAAAAAATTCCTGAATAAATATCACTGAGGGCCTTGGGAATGACACGAAATTCCTCCAGACTCTCTGAGAGGTTGAGTTATAGATTTTAGGATGCGAAGCTCTTGTAATAAAAACATCCCTGAATGTAGAGAGGCGTAGAGAAAACGCACGGCAGCCCATCAGCCCCGAGTCGGCTAGACGGAGACACTAGTCGTGGCACTACAGGAATGCAGGACTGGCATCTGCGAGACAGCGCCGAGCATCTCGCACGTCGTGGAGAAGGGACTATCATCACGTCACGTCTCCGAGTTCTGGGAAACGAGTTCTTTCTCGCCTAGACTAAATACCAGCGAGACGGAGCGATTTTCCAAACGCAGATTTTTAAAAAAAATCCCCCCCCAGCTCTTCTCTTAATCCTAATTGCTTTCAGCCCCTTTCTGTCGAGACGATGATTATTCTGGAGCCGGTAGCCATGATTTGAGCGTGGCTCGGAAAGTCGTTCAGTCTCTCCTGGATTCCTTCAGCCAAAGCACCACCTAGAAATAAAACGCACATGCACGGCATATGAAACGAGAAACGAAGCATGGGCTGTGTGGTCATTCTTGTGTACTTTACCCTCCGAAGCTAGCAAGCTTCAAACCGTCGTCACGTTCCGACTCTGACAAGTTCAAACATGATTTATTAGCATATTTTCCACCACGGTTTATGACCATTTCGCTCTTATTTTGGGTTCTGCTCATGTTTTCCTCCCCCCTCCTCCAGGCTTTTTTCCAGAAAGAAGAGCTCGAGGCTCTGGAGTCCGCTGGTCTCTGGCACTTGGAGCGTCCGTGGCAGACATGTTGAAGATGCGTTCAGGCGCCGGAGGTCGAGGGCCTCTACCTTCGGCTCGTCCGCTCCAGAAACCGACGCAGTCCTTTGTGTGCTGCTTCCACACCTCAGGTAATGGAGTAACTATAAGAGAAAAATAATCACTGTACTCACGTCATTCCCTGGGGCATGCCGTGCATTATGGGTACTGTGACGGATTTGCACCAGTCTGAGTATGTGTAATGTGGTCTCGCCGGTTTGACACACCATGTCTTGGTCAAAAATTCTGAAATAGGTCTGTGTAAGCACATGTCTTTAAATTATTGGTGTTAATTATTTACACACATCATCAAATGAGTTTCCATTGGAACTGTGGCTTGTGTGTATAGGTCACAGAAAAGGAGGTGTGGCCTTGGTGCCTGTCAGTCACTGGAAAGGAGGCGCAGCCTTCCTCTCCACCAAGCTAATACTGGAATCCCATTGTATCATATTGTATTAAACGCTTGGCTGAGTTATTGAGCCCATTGTATAATTTTGGGAGGAGATAAACCATCCCCCAGCCCCCCCCCCCGAATAATTTTTGTCATGCACAACCAGCTTGTTTCTACTTTCAGTGGATTCGATTGAGATTGTGGAGGGAACGTTGGCGTGAGCTGTACTCTCTCACCCCCTGAACACTACAAACAGAAGCACTTCATTCTCTAGAGATCTCTAACTATATCAATTAACTAATCAACTATTAACTATTAACTAATCAAATCTCACACGCATCGCCCGTGTACTTGTGCTCGCTAAGTTTGTGGGGAAAAAAAACGCTCCCTTAAAAGTAGAACGAACGGCATCGGTAAACGCGCCATAATAAATCGGTTTAACGACGTGGAATTTGACCTCAGAGGAAAACGCTAACGCAGTCCTAAAACATAATGGATTCAGCGTGGGGTACAGACAGCGATCTGGCTCTCGCTGCGAGGAGAGTGCGAGTGAATCAACTCGCCGTGCTCATGAACGTGGGTTTGGTGTTGGCCCACCAGAACAAACGACGAGACGTTAACTTGGCGCTTACGGAAGGAGTCTCCAGTGCCTTTGTAAGCTGTAACTTTTCTGACATCTTCAGGAGAGGTTTACACGTTTACACGTTCTTGTTTCTCTGTAACATGACAAAACGTCACGACTGTTACAACATTAAAAGCAACTATAAACGGATAAAACGTGCACGTCGTTCTTTAATAAAGACTCGTAAGCCGTGGTATTAGACGAACGAAACACTACGGAACGTGTCGTTATCGGAAAACGATATATTTTGTGTGGTAACAGCGACTCTGCTTCAACACACCACCCTGTCGTTGATTATTTTCCTATAACAGCACACATGATTCCTTACATAATACTTAGTTTTATAAATGCCTGTCTTTAGACCAGGGGTGTTCGATCTTATCCGGAAAGGGCCGGTGTGTGGGTGCAGGTTTTCATTCCAGCCAAGCAGGAGCCACACCCGATTCCACCTGTTTAATCAGCCGATCTTGACTTGGGTACCACACCCGCCCTTTCCGGATAAGATCGGACACCCCTGCTTTGTACAAAGGTCACATTTACAGATCAGAAAATGTACAAATTATTCTACTTAACACCTTAGATTAATTTATTAAATGAAGTAGGTGAAACAGTCGAGGCATGTTCGGTAATTGGTGCTTTAGTTTTGACACACAAACTCACAATTGAAAAAATAATTCATAAAATAATTCACAAATCAGCGATTCGGCTTCAAGATGAACCGATTTTTTTTTAACTCCGAGACGTCCTTTTGCAAAGTTTTATCGATTATACACCATGTATACACAGGATTAATTAACAACCTGAGGCAAGCGTGTGATAATTTGCTAAATTTGTATTCTCCATTACCTGTTCTCTATGTTAGCGTTGTAGCTCCAGAGTAAAACTAAAGAAGCAAGCACACGCTTGCCAGAGAAATGTTTTTGAGACGGCTCTTACCGGTAAAATAAAGTGTACTTCTTTGTTAATATACATAAGATGCTGCTCTAATGGACTTTGTGCTAACACACTGACAATCCATTAGTCACGTCGGCATTGATTTAATCCCTTGTACAACACATTAATCCTTGCAGAAGCCTGCGTGTCTGCCAGCAGTGGCCTAAATATGCCAGGCTTTGTCCTGAACGCCAGCGGCATGGAGCGCGTGCCAAAGCCTCACTGCCCTTAATTTACCTCAGGTTTACCTCAGACGGTCTGGACCAGGGGCTGCAGTGTGCTCTGTACCCGTCCGTGAGGACCGGCTCGTCTCTCAGCACGCCACGTTTACCCTACGGTCAGGAGACTCGCACGAGACAGTCAGAGTACAGATTTGTGTCCACGGGCGAAGCGTAAACCAGATTATTTAAACCGTCTGCAGGACGAGATCGGAAAACAGCTCAGGAGACTTTATGTGGTGAAACGGCTGACATTTTATTGAGGCCTTTCTAGAACTTGTTGAACAGACAGTGTAGTAGTGTTCAAATCAAACTCATGAATTCTTGAACGCTTTACACGTGGGAAGTCGTAATACCGTCGCTAGGCGACTTAGAAATGTGTACTTGCCTAACTAGCGTGTTGGCGGTAAATCTTTTACACGGACTATATAAAGGCAGAGAGACGGTGAAAACGAGACGACTGATTCCTTAAGATTTGTCATTCAGTTACTAAGAACCTTGAATTACACTGTAGTCATACACTGTATGGCTGAAAGTATGTGGACCCCTGACCATCACACATGAACCATGAACATTAACATGGAGTTGGCCCTTCCTTTGCTGTTCTAATAAGCTCCAGTCTTCTGGGAAGGTTTTCTACTAGATTTTGGAGCGTGGCTGTCGGGATTTGTGTTCATTCAGCCACACGAGCTTTAGTGAGTCATCAGGTACTGATGTCAGGTGAGGAGTCGAGTTCTTCCACTTGGCCTTGTCATGCTGGAGCAGGTTTGCGCCTCTTGGTTCCATTGAAAGGAAATTATAACGCTACAGCATACAAAGACATACTATACAGTACAGTTGTGTTCTGAGTTTGTGGCAACAGTTTGGGAAAGAAACGCATGTATGTGAGGGATTTTGGCCTTATATATTGTAATTAGCCTAGAACCGTGGTTCTCAAACTGTGGTTCGTGAAGCATAGCCAGGAGGTTTGTGGGAGGTTGTGTTTATTATCGAGTTCTTATAGTTACTCGCCTTTTTTTTTTTTTACTTGTCGCTTGAATCGATTGCGTTTAATCTAAACCTCAATAACGAGGCCTGTAATGATGTCTCAGCAGTAAAAACTCCGACTCCAACAAACAGCCAGAATACGGTTGTAACGTGCCTAATATTTCAGTAGCTCATCAAATAAATCCGTGCTGAAAGGGGTCTGTGGAATAAAGTGAACCGTGAACCTTGGAACATCCCAAAACTGCAAGATCTATTATGTACAATGGATATAAAAAGTCTACACACCCCTGTTAAAATGGCAGGTATTTTTTGTGATTGTAAAAAAAAAAAATGAAACCAAGATGAATCATGTCAGAACTTTTTTTTTTTTTTTTTTACCCTCAATGTGAAATTACGTATAAACGTATAGAAATTGAGTGGAAAAACAGTCAAACTTTTTTTTTTAGGGGAAAAATGAATAATAATAATAATAATAATAATAATAATAAAACTTATAATAACTGAGTTGCATAAGTGTGCACACCCCTATGCTAATACTTGTTGAATGTTGAAGCACCTTTTGATTTTATTACACCACACAGTCTTTTTGGGTAAGAGTCATGTTGACATGTTGACCTGGTGACATTTTCCTACTCTTTCTTGCAAAAAATTTCTAGATCCATCAGATTGTAAGGTAAGGGCATCTCCTGTGCACGGCCCGCTTTGGGTCACCCCACAGTATTTCAGTTGGATTCAGGTCTGGGCTTTGGCTGGGTCATTCAAAAACGTGGATCTTCTTTCGGTTAAGCCGTTCCTTTTGTTGATCCGGATGCATGCTTTGGGTCGTTGTCGTGCTGAAAGGTGAAATTCCTTTTCATCTTCTGCTTTCTAGCAGACACCTGAATGTTTTGCACTAAAATCGAGTGGTATCTGACGCTATTCATGATTCCCTCCACCTTGATTAAAAGCCCCAGTTCTGACTGAGAAAAAGCAGCACTAAAGCGTGATGCTGCCACCACCATGTTTCACCGTGGGTATGGTGTTCTTTTGGTGTTCGTTTTTTTTTTTTTTTTTTAATGCTGTGTTAATATTAATAAAGTGCAAATTTAGTTGTACCTAATAGTAATTAACCAACATTTCTGAGGCAATAGTTGATATTCCCAATGGATTTGTTTTCTTTCCAAGGTCACTGTGCCTTTACAATGCCATGTTAGCTATAATAATAATATATATTTTTTTTTTGGTAAAAGTTCTATTTTAAATGTATAAATACATTCTTTAATTTAGTTCATGAATTAAAGAATTAGACTAAATAAATGAGACGTGTAGAAAAGTGAAATAGTAGAAAGGTAAGTAAATGAAGCAAAAGTCAAGCCACGAAAATGATCAAATAAATTGTTGTAATGGTTCATTTCTAAACGGTGCATCTACCGCTCTAAGCCTATAAAATCTTTCTTGCGCTGTGTGCATGTTTTGGCAGCACACCGCTAACCAGCCAGCGCGATTAATGCTAATAAAAAATTCCCTTCTGCAGACTTGTTTACAAATCGAGCAGCCTAAACAATTTTTTTCACCGAGTTTTTGGCTGTACCCACCGAAGGGGGGGGAAAAAAAAAAAGAAGAAAAAAAGAAAAGGGCAACCTTCTTGTGTCTGCACACCAGCAGCACTTTAATTTAAAACAGTCTGTTTTCTGGAGCAGGCTGGGATCTTCATCTTCTCCGCCACACGCTCCAGATCCTGAGCGCATAAACACACACACAACCTCAAATCTGTGTTAATGTGAGTCCAGCTTGGACGGATTAGGATGAAATAACTGTAGCGTTAACACTGGTGATTTTACTGGCCCATTGTGCCCAGTGGGTGTTCTTGCAATAAATACACCCATGTCATATTATGGCTCTTAAATAGCTAATAAATCGAAAAGGTGTGGTGTGGGTTTTTTTTTTCTTCACTCCACACACTGAGGCTTGCTGTTTAAAGCAGTAAAGCAGCGCAGTAAAGATTCTTTAAAACATGAACCACTGCGGGGTTTTTTTTTCCCCCCATCGTGAACCCGATGGCTTTGCCGGGTTCGGTGTTAATAAAGTCAAGTCCCTGACCCTCGACAAACTCTGATCTGTCTTTTACAAACTCCACAAACTACTTGAACACCCTGCTGATCGTCTTTGCCACCACAAGTGTGCAGTTCCCTGCGTTCTCATCCAAAAAAAAAAGGGCAAATACTGTTTCCCAGTGAATGGGGTCCTGTATGTTACCTCTCTCACTCTCTCTCTCTCTTACTCTCTCTCTCTCTCTCTCTCACTTTTCTCTTAGGTTTTGTTATGCAGATAATGTGAAAGCAATATTTCTTTTTGTCTATATCGTTCAGTTGTTGGGGAAATGAAGTGTATCGAGTGTCTTCTGCTTCTCCTGAACCAGCGACTTCCAATGCTCTTCCCCAAGCATCAGTACAACACAAAGCTGCAAGACAGAGCCTTTATGAGATTTAATGTCATTCACAGCTGACTGAAAGCTAAGTTATAACAACATAAACATGCAGAATTTGGCTTGTGCTAATGTACGAGAACGGTCACGAGTGTCTTTGCTGTCCTGCTTTTTCGACGTAGAATAAAATACTTAGCTACTTTAGTTAGTTATCAACGCTGCTAATTCTGCGTTCACCTTCATTCCATTCATCAGTAATAAAATACTCCATCGTGGGGGCGGAGTGAAGACGCATTGGGGGCGTGTCTATAAAATGGCCAATAGGAGGCCCATGTAAACCCAAACAAGCATACGGGTTTTGCCTTAAACAACTTATTATATTTTTTATGATATGTTTTACATATTTTCCAGGTTATTTGTACAGGCAATAAATATAAAGAACGGTTCTTGCACTTTTACTAGCTTTTATTTATAGTTATATCATTTATAACTGATGGAATGTAGGCGTCATTTAGGGTGCGAAAATGTGCAAGTTCCTGAGTCTGTTCGCGTACATGGCAGTGCTGACGTGACAACTTCGGGAGTTTCTCGCATCGCAATGAAAAGACTTGTTCAGACAGGGGATTAAACTCAAGCTAGGGTCATTCCAGTTGCATTAATGTCAGAGATGATGACATTTAGATGGAAACTTGCAAGCTTTTCCATGCAACCTGCCACACCTCTTCCTTTATCAGCGTGTAGCAGCGGTAGCACGGCGGTTAAAGGTCTGTGCCAGTGGAAGGTCGGGAGGTTGGGAAGGTCAAATCCTGTCCTGTCTCTTTAGAAGTTTGTGTACTATGCTAAAGTTTTTTTCCTACATGAAGAATGTAGGTGTGCAGTGTACTTCAGCAATGACCGAAGATGTAGTGCAAAGTTTCCAGAGAGGCCAGATGCGAGGCAATAGAAGGCAATAAAACGCATTTATTATCGCTTTATTATTGACGTATACGTAGCGTTTCACACACAAGGCCACATTAAAGTATCCCAGAAGCGACTGTTGAGTTTTTGAGAGAACTCTTAACTGCGCAGCTTATGCTCGGTTTGGATTCCTTCATATTGTAAAATGAATAAATAAACGTATGTCCTTCTTGCGTTTTTTCTTTTTCTTTTTTTTTTCTCCTCAGCTGAATGAAGACTTTTGTCCCCAAACTGGCAACCGGTTCAAAATAAAAAAAAAATAAAAAAAAAAAAAAATAAAAAAAAAACCCTCCCGTGCAAATCTTGTTTAAAGTCCACACGAGTGTTCACCATCCCATATACAATTTATATTAAAACTGAAAATAAACTCATTGGCGTTTGGTGTGGGGTTTTTAAAAACGGGGAACACAGAAACGGTGTATTTAAATTGTAATCCTGCTTATGCTACATCACTGCTAAGAAATAAATCCAGTTGTCCTATTTTTAGCCAAAACCTCCTTGTCGTGAGTTACAGCTTCTACAGCCGCAGATCCGTGTACTGGCAAAGGTCAAAACACTACACCGTTTAAGACTCTGAAAGTCAACATTGCGAAATTAATTTCCTTGCCTAAATGCTTAGACAGATCCAGCAGGCATTGCATATTCATTATACAGCAACTAGACAAGCAGCGACTTGAAACCTCTCGTGTTTGTTTTAACATAAATTGGCCATGAGATGGTGCCAGTGACAGCTTGGGTTGACTTTGCATGCGATTTTTGGAATTATGTAACCAGGCTCCTTGAGGCTCGAGCAGGTTAGTACTGAACCAGGTGCCGCTCTAAGGACCACACTGTTCATTCAGTTGAGGAGAAGAAGCGGCAAAGTCAAGAAGGACAGACTGATAAAACAGGAGGTGTGGCAGGTTGTGTGGAAGGCTTTGCGAATTTCCCAGTAATTGTCATCGTCCTCGATAGCTAAAATTCATCATATCTGACACGCACATTTCTGCTCCACCCAAATGTCCTTCAGTGTTTGGAAACACGAGCTGGATTGGTTCTGCATTCTCAAATGATAGAGAATGGACCAGTTAAAGCAAACGCCCTGTGTTCTTTGTTTCCTAACTTTTTGTTCATTTAAAACAAATGCTTTTAAAGAACCGATTCACATAATTGATATCTTTCTGGAGAAATTATGCAGTAGGGATTAAATTAGGTATTTTTTTTTGAACATCAAACAATATGCACTAGGACCCAGAGGCCCATGAGTGAGGGCAAAGCAAAGCTGGCAGGAGCAAAAGAAAGAGCCCAAATGTAGGACTGGCAGGAGAAAGAGAGCCAGGAATGCTCAGACAGGCGGATAGGATGAGGGTAAGACGAGGGTGAGACGAGGGAGAGATGAGGGATCAGGGTGGATGAGGAGAGACAAAGTGACAGATCGAGATTCACAAGCAGATAAGGAGTAACAGAAGGAGGAGTGAAGGGACGAAAGGAGGGGAGGGGCCTGAGCTGCCCAGGAGCTTAAAAACAGCAGAGCGCGAAAGGGAACCTTCATAACACGTAGTGAACGTGGAGTAAACTCAAAGCGCTCGTCTGGAGGAATAAATCAGCATCGCTCGAGAGCCTATGGAGCGGAAAGGAACCGAGGAAGCAAAGCAAAGCAAAGCAACAGAGGGACTGTAAGGTTAGTGAGAGAGCAGGGAGTTACTAAGAGAGCCGATCCCACCCACTGAGCAAGTGTACCATACATACACACACACACACCGGCTTTATCACAGCCAGTCACGCTGTAACAGAACCGTGTAGCTGCCTAATCATCACACAAACGCATCAACGGTGCCACACATGCTGTATTTACGGAATACACGCACAAGGACTCGTAATTCACAGCGCAACCTGAGGGAGTTTAGACTGTAGCAAGAAGGCATAGAGAGTCTTGGATGACACAAGGGCAAGACTGAGCTTGGAGGGGAAAAAAAAAAAGTGACGTTAGGCCTTGTAGCTCAATATAAATATTCCTGATCTCCAGAACTGAACCTCACAAAGAGATTTTCCTTTTTTTTTTTTTTTTTTTTTTTTTTTTTTTCTTCTTCTCCCCCCCCTTCTCTTAAAACCATCGCAGTACTTTTTCTTCATGAGAAGCATCAATCCTTTGAGGAACTGAGGATCCATCTTCACATCAGCTATATCCATTTGAGAAACCCCGTTCTGGAAAACACTGCGAGAAGCTCAAACATCACTCTTCACCTTCCTGGGAGTGGGATGGGACCTGAACACTGAGGATCCGTGAGAAATCCCTGCCCTCTCACCCTGCACCATGTTGCCCTGGCATGGGCCGAAAGGGCCGCTCCTGCCCCTGGTCCTGAGCCTCCTACTCACCACCTGCACTGGACAGGACAGCCTAGAAGATCTAGAGCTTGACGATGAGAGCAATTCCGTGAGCACAGAGAGTCCTGTAAGTTCAGCATCCATGCCCATGTAGCATGCACCTGAGTTTAATGCACAAGGGAATGTTTTCATGTGGTTTTGTTGCAAGCATGTGGTATTACACAAGAGGTGAAAGCTACAGTAATTTTTGTGTTCGAGTTCTGGAAAACATTGCCTCATACTAAATGACTGTAGTCTGTATTATATACCTGACACTGCCGATGCATGCTCCGGTGGGAATGCTACGGCGATTTCTAACGACTATGATTGGTAAAAATTTGGTGACTATGTGTTCTGCAGGAGACCGTGTCTTCAGACATGGACATAGTTGACCCTCACAGGACCTGGATAGCTTTCAGGGATAACTCAAATAAGGGTGGAAACAAGAAGCCCAAACAAAATAAAAGAATCTCAAAGGTAAGGTTCTGACTTTGGGACTTTTGGACATGTATGGTGAAAATCTTACAGAAATGAAGTGAACCAAACTGTGAAGGATGTATGTGCTATTGC
Organism: Stegophilus panzeri; assembly: GCA_024331685.1. Classification (NCBI taxonomy): domain Eukaryota; kingdom Metazoa; phylum Chordata; class Actinopteri; order Siluriformes; family Trichomycteridae; genus Stegophilus; species Stegophilus panzeri. The sequence goes on from JANDJT010000103.1 coordinate 20,886,585, forward strand.
TCATATAATAATATTTTAAATGTTAAACCTCTGAAGAAGCCTGAAAAGGGTGTTTTGGTTCACCTTAAAGGTATGTACCCTACAAAAAGTAGGATATCATAGGAAGTGAACAACCCTGGTGGAATTCTTTCACCAAGCCGTGGTACATCTCTTCCTTGCGTAGTTCCTCCCTACACATAACCGGTATAACCCCTCTTAATTTCTCCAGCATGGCCTGCCTGGTCCTCCAGGCCCTCCCGGACCCCAGGGGCCTCCTGGTCCTCCTGGCCCGATGATGCCCAACCAGGACGAGATATTGGAAGACCTCCAGCTAAAGCTGAAAGGTATGGCAATATTAATGATTCCTTAGATATAAAGGAACTAGAAAGACCAAAGTAACCTGTTAAAGAGGTCATAGTTCATCCAGCCTGGTCAACATGGTGTCCAGACCAATCACAACTCTCAAATTCACCTATTAATGTTGAGGCTGACGTGTCATACATTTCAGTGTTGTGTATATAACATCACCCGGTGTGTGCCAATGTAGAAATGTCCAGTTTTAGTGAACCTGTGCCTCAGGTTCTTGTTCTAGGCCTCCAGGATGTAATCTAATTCTGCTGTAGCCCATCCACCTTCAAGTTTCAGTGTGTTCGGAGATGCTTTTCTGCTCAACCGGGTTGTAAAGAGTGGTTATTTGAGTTACAGTAGCCTTCCTGTCCACTCATTTTCTTTTTCCACATCATTCTGTATAAACTATAGAGGTAAATGGTGCACTTTATATATAGCGATTTTATCCAAAGCGCTTTACACTGTGTCTCATTCACCCATTCACTCACACACCAATGGTGGCAGAGCTGCCATGCAAGGCGCTAACTTGCCATCGGGAGCAACTTTGGGTTCAGTGTCTTGCCCAAGGACACTTCAGCATGTGGAGTCATGTGGGCCGGGAATCGAACCGCCAACCCTACGATTAGTGGACAACACACACTACCACCTGAGCCACAGCCGCCACGTCTAGCCGCCACGTCTAGCCACAGCCGCCATAGTCTAGAGACTATTTTGTGTTAAAATCCCAGGAAATCAGCCGTTCTGAAATACTCTAACAAGCCCATCTGGCACCAACAACCATGCCACGTTCATAATCACTGAGATTTGCCCGTTTTTGATGTTTATTGTGGACGTTAACTGAAGCTCTTGACCTGTATCTGCATGAATTATATGCACTGTGCTGCTGCCCCATGATTGGCTGATTGAATAATTGCGTAAATGAGCAGGTGTACAGGCATTCTCGGTGCATGTATGTGTATATGTTCACGCGTAATGCAACAGTAAAGCTTATGTTTTCACCAAAAATTCATAATACACATACGCAAGCTTCCGCTTAATTACACGTTCCTGAGATAAAACATTCTGATGAAGAAACCTTGCTCATAAAAAAAAAAAACCAAAAAAAACAATCTTATTCAGTCAAAAAAATGTTAAGAAATAAGAGAAAGAGATTGACAGTGAAATGTAATGGAGCTAAACATGGCTTTCTGTCAAAAACTGACCTCTTACCAAGTGTAAATATCCTGAGTACAATCAAATTGATCTAGTATTTCCTGTTATAAGATTACAATAAACCAAATATAAGTATCATTTTTACTCATTTCAAATAGTCTTGTTCTATTGGCGGATAATTTTGCTTCTTTCTAGAAATAAATGCGCAGAATTATCCGCCAATAGAACAAGACTATTTCAATCCTGAAACGAGTAAAAATGTCTAGAAATAGATTTTCATAATCTTGTATTTGGTTTATGTTAATCGTATAATAGGAAATTCTAGATATATTTAGACTATATTCTAGATGTATTTCACTTGCTAAGATGTCATTTTTTTTTTTTTTGCCCTGAAATGCTTTGTGTTGTTTGAAAGCTTGATTGATTTTGAGCGCTTTTTTTGATCAGAAACCAACTCAAAACAGCCCACAATCGAGGTTCCCTCTAAAAGTTGGTTCTAAACGTCTCTACACAAACAGGACATTGCAGCTTCCAGCTTTATACGGCTGAATTTTAAATCAGGGATGGGCAAATTTGTTGGCTCAGGTACACATTAGGTTTTAGATACTGGTTTGGTTGTAGCATACTTTTATTTTCCATTTAGCTATGATCGCAACAGATTGTATCACGGAGACTCGTATGGTGCGGACTCGGTATAAAAATAAAAAAAGTTGTTGTAATTGTTAATACGGTGAAGTTTTTCCTTAAAGAAATGTTTGTTTAGCATTTTAGGAAGGAGTCTCCAGTGTCAGCGCTTTGTGACAGTCAGAGGTAAAGCTGTAACCCGAGTCTTCTGACACGGAAAGCCTTCAGGACGGACGGGTTCACGCTTTGTGGTTTCTCGCTAACATGCCGAACTTCTTCTTTTTTTTTCTTTCTTTTTTTTCTCCCCTCTTCCTCACTTTTAAAGAGAGATGAAAAACAAAGAAAGGCCAGTGATGGAAAGACTGTTTACAGCTGCTAAATCCTGACCGATATCAGGAACAAGCTTGTTTCACGGACGTTCCACAACGATAAACATAACTATAAATGGGTTAAAAGTATCGTGTGTCATTCTCGAATAAATAAAAGTTGTAAACATTGGCAAATTGCTGTCTTGCAAGAGGAATTAAACACTTCAGTGCGTGTTGTTATCGGAAAGTATACTCGCTTACCAGAGTATAATCGAAATGCGCTGCAGAGCTGCTTCAACACTTAAAGACCTGATAAATAATTCTTACTTTTGCTCCAGGCCAAGATATCATAACCAGGCTGGAGGAGCCAAGTTGTGCATAACCGAATAAAACAACCGACCGCGCAGACATAAATCAAACATTGGGTTTTCTAGGAAGTCAGCCGGTACGCTTGTAAACCAGTGTGATATATATATATATATATATCTCCATCCTCAACCGCTTATCCGTTATCGGGTCGCGGGGGCAGCAGCTCCAGAGTGTGTGTGTGTGTGTAATAAATAAATAAATAAATAAATAAATAAATTATATAATATACCCATTTTATAATACTGAGTAATGTATGGAGGGAAAAGAATGGAGCCAGTACACACACTTAAAACACCGATGTTAATTGTGATCTGGTACACAGTGTACAAAAGAAAAACCCGAACATATTATTACACATACTTTTAAATAAGTATTTACACACGTAAACCTGCGTATATGGCACTAAACCCGACAGTGAGCCGCTAAATTTTTTAAATTTTTTTATTAAACGCCAGTAAACGAGTGCAAAGTCAGTATAATTAAACATAGCTACAACGCTAACACATGTAAGTCATATATCGATAAGCCACTAAACCACATGAGCAGATGTGAAACTTAAAACATTTTGAAAGCTGTTACTTAAGTAATTATGGTTTTTATTACGCACAGAACACCGCAGGCCAACACCACCACTGTGGAAAAACTAAACCACGTACCGAACGGCGGCGAAAATCTCAAACCGAGCAAAGGCGTGATGAACGAGTACATAAAGGACTGAATAAATAAATACAGTTCAGTAATAATAATAATAATAATAACAAAAAAAATATTGATATCAGTTCAAAACTTGCCTCCTGCTCACAATAACAGAAACAGTAGGTTATGTAAAGAATAAAAGACTCCAGGAGAATCCTCAATGACAAGGCAGTGTGTGTGAGTGTTACCACATCGAAGTGGATTTATTTTCCTACGACCGCATTCCATGAAGTGTTTTATTTCTCTTATACCACAGCAGTTTTAAAACAATGATGCTGTTTAAGTTGAGCTCGTCATGACCGAGAGAAACCACTCGTCTCGTGTAAACTCCTCTGACCCGAAGATGTCGGAAGTGGCCGTTTTACCTCTGACACCGGAGACTCCTTCTGTAAATGTTAAATAAACGTCTCGTTAAGGAAAACTGTACCATATCGACCATTCTACACGGTTTTAAAGCTGTTTATGTGGAAGGCCTGCCGCACAAGTCCATGCGAATCGATGGAAACGATAGCGTATTAGAACGAGCGCGTTAAATGATGCGACTTGTAGCTGTACTACTGTCAGAGCTGCTGTTCTGGAAAATTCATCAACACCTTCTGACCAACGTTAACACCATCATTACTGGCACCTGTACAGTAGTTTGAGACAACTTGCAGTTTTATGTCAAAGATCAAACTGCCTTTGTGTGGATGTCTGACTGATGTATTAAATGATTGCGTGGCCTGAGGTGTGTGTGTGTGTGTGTGCGTGCGTGCGTGCCAGCCACACATTGCGGTGTGTTGTATTGTCTTGTGCGTTGTCGGGGATGTCGAACGTTTGATCGTGGGCTGGTTTGATCCTCTAATAGGTGTAATTTTCTTGGACGTCAGTGTGACTTGGCCCCATTATAGAATTCCCTGGATTCCACATTGTGTGTGTGTGGAGTGAGTGTTGGCAGTTGGCCAGGAAAGCAGACACAGGTCTGTTTGTGCTCTGGAGCAGCGAGCTGCAGGCTGTTCTGACAGCAATATAAAATATAAAGGCTCTTATTCACACGGCAAAAACACAGTGGCGCCGCAAACTCGAGCATGTTCAACCCCTACACACACACACTCTCCATCCACTCATACACACTCGCACTCCAAATATTTACATCTCCTTTTCAGACACAGATTGTTTAATGACTTTATATGTAGCCAAGTGTCAGTCAAAGATAATCTCGAGCGTTTCAAATCTCGCTTGTTTATCTTCAGTATTTAAGTCTTGAGAGCAGCAAGGGTGTGAAGTGCTGACAACTTGGCAAATAGCACAGCTATAACGTAAACACTCGGGGCAGCACGGCAAGAGGAGAATAAAGTTGGGCAGCTCTAATCTAATTAATTTTTTGGTCATGTCTGATTTGAAAGATTATCTGCAATCTGAATGGAAAAAACGACATTACAAATGACTATTTCTGACTTTTGGAGATATTTGGAGATCATTATTATTATTATGCAACTGCATTTCTAATCAAAAAATTATTTCAAGGTTCCCGAGTGGTGAAACAAAGGAGATGGCGAGTTTGAATCCCAACGATGCCACAGCCGTCACTGGCCGTGCTGTCTGGGTGGGAGGGGCATCACGATTGGCTAGTGTCAATCACAGGGACACTAGCCAATCTTGGTCATCTATGAGCTCATGTATGAGAGAGAGGGCAGATAGCACTTTCCTCGTAATGCAGCAGTTTGGAAAGATGCAGTTGGTTGGCTTAACATGTCTTGGAGGAAGCATGTGATAGCCTTCACTCTCGTGGTTGCTAGCCGTCATGTGATAGAAAGCTGGCTGGTGGGGGGGGAATTGGCCAAAACTAAACTAGAGAGAAAATAAGAGACGTTATTGTGTTCCTTTGTTGAAGTCAGAATTAATAAATTAAGTCTCCTTCCCCCCCCCTCATTTTTTTGGCTGTCTGTGCCAAATACGTCTAGGACTGTTGCTGGATTCTACTTGCTCATGATTCATGGAATTATTACATAACCACCACGAACCATCTCATCGTCGTCATCATCATCCACTGTGGCTGCGTCCCAAACCACATACACAGGCTACATAAACATCACCACAATTATCTCACCATCATCAGTCCGCTGTGGCTGCGTCCCAAACCACAAGTGGTCGCTTGCTTTTAGTGAATATTCACCCAAAGTGTGGAACTCCCACAAGACGCACTGTACAACAAGCACTGTTCTTACTTTTAGTTATGTTTGCATCATTTAACATTTTACAAGCAATTGTTTAAAAAAAAAAAAAAAAAAAGGTTTTCAATTATTGCGATTTTATGATGATTATTATTATTATTATTATTATTTTTACAATTATTTATTTATTACTATGGCTATATCCCACATACGCCTATATGCCACATAGACACCATCATAAGTGTCGCTTGTATTCAGTGTGAACATTATGTTCAAACACAGTGCATTATGGGTATTCTGTGTGTCATCATCCATCGTATGTTCTATGATCAGGACAACCCAACTAGGGCAGTATATTGTGAATAGGGTGGGGTTTTTTTGGGACATGTGGTTAACTTAAACTTTGCCTCTTGTTGCTGTCAGAGATGGTGGGCAGTCAGTGTGTACTCTGTGAACAGCCCCCCCGCGTGGCCACAGCCTTCCACAGCCACCTGCACCACAATCTGCTGGTCCAGAGACGGAGCCTGCAGGAGCTCCAACCTTTCAGCAGCGTAAGTTCCCTAAACTCAAACCATCAGCGTTGCCGTTTCTTGGCTGAAAGCCGTGACTTTGGCACGCGGCGCCCCACGCGTCTGGAATAAACTTCAAACAGCTTAAATGTGGATTCTGTTATTGCGATGTCTGGGGCTTTAACACATTTTATCACGAACCAGAATCAAAAAGTCACTTTATTGGTGAAGTCAGATTAACCCACGAGAACACCGGCGATCACACACACACTCTCTCAGTTTACGTTTAAGGCTTTTCATCAATCCAAATGAATTAATTTGATTGCAGATTCTGAATGAACTGTTTAAGTGTGCACTGAACTCTACGAAATGTTAAAAAAAAAAAACAAAAACAAAAAAACCTAAAATCTGACTGCATTAGCATGACAGGTTTTATCATTTCAGTCGAAGTAGCTAACGTCGGTTGTGTTTTTGATCACTTTGCATATTAAAGTTGTATCTGAAATGATGTAATATTGGATTTTAAGAATAAGAAACGTTTGGCTCCCGACCTTGCGAGTGTGCTTTTTGCGCTAGCCGTTCTAGCTAGTATCAGCTACCTATCTAGCAGAGCTTGTTACTTAACTGTATAGACACGTTCTTATCTTTTAGTTTGAGTCGCCATATAACGGAATTCATCTTATTTTCACCAGCACTTTGTCCTCCATGTTGGCTTTTCTCACTTCTCCCCCAACCTGATTTAAAAAAAAAAAAGTTCTGAATTATGTCCGTTGTATTTTTAAACTTCTTAAAGACCCAGACATACGTTCCACCCCTTTTTTGCTTCCTGATAGATTACACACACAAATTAATAATAATAATAATAAATCATATATTTTTTGTTCTAATGTTTTTTTTTTTTTCATTCACCTTGAGACTATTTTTCTGTTTATATCATTAAATATGATCGTCCACTTCTTTTCACTGAGTAGAAGTTCAAATTAAATCTGCACATGAAGGATTTTTATTCCAGTTTCATCATCAGTGGAATTATTTGAATGTGTGTAAACCTTGAAATGAGCAAAATATGAAGAAGAAATAAAAGCCTAGTGTAATAAATAGATTAGTGTGTGTGTGTAGTAATCGTAATATGCGTCTGTTTCACGTTATGTACAAATTGAATATGTATGGCTTTATACATTTGGTTTGAAATGTTCCATTTTTCTCTCTCTTATATAATAATGTCGTCTTTTGTTTGTAACTCAGCACTGTATATTGTAAAATGAGGCCTTTGCCCTCAATGTGTTTTCCCAGATTGAAGTAAATGAAATGAAACGAGCCGCTGGCGCACAGATGAGACGAGCTGGCGATGGAAAAGAGCATCTGGAATAGTTTGAGTCATTTCTCTTCTCTCTCTCTGCTTCCCACAGCCTTCAGACATGGAGCAGTTTCACCAGAGAGGCCAGGGCTTCAATGCCAGCAGCGGCCGCTACACCGCGCCGGTGTCGGGGTTCTACCAGCTCATGGCCAGCCTGGTGCTGGGTGAGTCAGTCCACAGTGCACACGCTACAGCATGACGTAGGGCTGTGTGGGTTAAGGCTGATGTCTACGTTCACATCGTCAAGAGTTTTGTAAGAAACAAGGCACTTGTGTTTTACAAAACGTGCTTTAGAGTAAGCATTTGTAACTTTTTTTTTTTTCTTATGACTTAAGTTGCGTAACTGTTCATACAAATTAAGTCGGAGGAAAAGTTACAAACACTAGCCCACCCCCCTTAACCGTTAATATGAATCGAGGGTTAGGGGCGGGGTTAGCATTTGCAACTTTATTTACATGAACAGATATGACTGTTAAGGGTTAGGGGCAGAGTTAGTGATTGCAACTTTTCTTACAACCTAATAATTAACAGTTACAAAAGTTAAGAAGTTAGAAATGGTAACTCCGCCCTTATGACTTAATTTGTACAAACAGTTATGAAGGTTGAGTTAGGGGCGGAGTTAAAATTTGTGACTTCTCTTATGACTTAATATGTATGAACAGTTATGAAACTTAAGTCAGAAGACACGTTACAAACACTAGCCCCCCCCCCCCCCACACACACTTAATCGGGTTAAGGGCGGGGTTAATGTTAGTCACTTTTCTTACAACCTAATTATTATGGACAGTTATGAAGGTTAAGAGTTAGGGGTGGGGCTAACTTGTAACTTTTCTTCTAGCTTAATTCATGAGTGGTAGAAAATCAGTATGGATTTAATGAATGTTGTAGTTAAAATTTGTAAAGTTGTACAAATTGGATTGGCAGAAAAATGGAATATTTGTTGGAGTACATTTTCAATTAAATGTATTTGAGTAATCATAACCGCTGTAAATTATTCCCCAGTGAAATAAGTGACCTAAAATGATAATGCAGTGAAGTACAATTACTACAAAGAGCCTTTCATCTTTGACTGTGATGTACTGACAACTGTTATTATTAAACGGTATGGTCTTTATACCGAGCATTTCTTCCCCCAACCACAATCATTGCATCATTCTGCATGTTAAAGCCCATGCCCTCCCTGCAGCGTGGTTGCATAGTTTATTTATTCAACAGTCAGTGCAAGTGTAACAGTGACAGATAACGCTCAGGGGAACAGGGTGTGGTCTTTACACCCAGCATCCACCCACTATAACGCATCCCTCATTACATTTGTGTGTGTGTGTGTTTTCAGAATCCAGTGAGACTCAGAAAAGGACCCAGGGGCGACAAAAAGACAGCGTCAAGGCCTCGATATGTATCGAGTCTCTGTGTCAGAGCAACATGTAAGTACAAAGCCGGGGTTATGTGTTCAGCAGATTTAGCTATAAAATTACGTTAGCCATTTAAAAAGAAATTCAGTCTCGTTTTCAATGGACACTCCTCCATCACTCCGCATTCCAGGTTTATTCCCCTTTGCTGTTTATAATAAGCTCCACTCTTCTGGGAAGAAGTCAGTGTTCCAGTTCAGCCCAGAAGGTGTTCAGTGGGGTTAAGCTTTGGGCCTCCTA
>JANDJT010000103.1:20901804-20924289 GCA_024331685.1 Stegophilus panzeri
ATATATTTATTTATATATATATAAAATCAAAACAGATCAGCAAAGCATGAACCAACAAAACTGAGTGAGGCAAGATTAAAGTCAAAATTACAGACAAAAGTTAAAAACTAAAATAACATTAAACCAAGCAATTAAAATCAAAAAGTCAAAACCAATAAATCAGAACCACGATAAAAGCAAAACCTTCTAATCTTATTAACATCCATAAGAAAGTTTTAAAATGTTAAGTCTTACATTAATCTCAGGTGTGGGTTGTTGTGGAAGATTTAGGAAGATGATGATGTAGTACGTGGGACTGGTGTGTGATTAGCTGTTGAAGTATTTGTGATTGAGATGTCTTGCAAAAGTGCATGCTGAGAAATGGAGTCCGAGAATTCATGTGTGTTCAGACAGACAAAAAGTCATTGATTTTGATCATTAATGATAGAAAAAATTATAAATAAGCCGCATCGTAGTATAAGGAAAAAAGCAAAGCAAGGGGAAAAACGTATCGGTTTATAGTCCGGAATATACGGGATGTATTTTAACAGGGTTTTAAACACCTCATTTAACCTAAAAAGTGACTTATTTTAATGACTATTTTAGTCATTAAAGTCGTAAAGATGCTCGTCATTAAGTGGATTCACTCCCAGGAACACGCACACAAAAATGAGCGCTGTGGACTGTGTGCTCTACTGAGGGATAAGAGATGAGGTCATCATGCTCAAATAGTGGCGCCTGCTGTCTGGCTCTGTGCCCCACTCTCTCAACACACACACACACACACACACACACACACACACACACACACACACACCCCCCTTCCAGGGAAATATCCAACGCTGCGTTCGTGGTACGAGTGCCTTTCCTTACGAGGGCCTTCAAATAACGTGCAGAAAGATAAATGATCCCATCATAATCATGTGGCTATTTACTCATGATGGCTCCACTGAAAGCAAACTCATTAAACACACACACACACACACACACACACACACACACAGAGAGCACTCTACCCAGCCTGTGTCTGCCAGCTTGTTTCCTGTTAATTGCACAACATGGCAGGCTTTCAGTGTAGAATAAATTATGTTTGTTTTTCAGGAGAAATGAGTGAGTTTCCACGCGCAGCATTACGACTCGCTCCTCCGCCTCGCTTCCAGCACATTCCCCACATCCCCCACCACCACCTCACCACCACCCACACAGTCTGCTCCCTCTTTTCTCCACTCTCTCATCTACAACAATGCATTGTTGCCAAAACACATAATATCCATTGCAAGGCAAGATTTTAAGAAATAACCCTAAAATAACTGAGACCTAAATACTGACGAATGATGTTTGTATTGAACTCCTCTGGTCCAGACCGACAGTATGACGTGCGCAAATGCGCCTTTTACAAACAAAATGCTCGAAATTAGTTGTTCAGCTAAGAAACCGAGGCGTAAATGTTGTGTAAACACACACACACAGTATTATATACTAATCACGGTGACAGTTCAGCCCAGAAACTTTAAAGACCATTTTTAATCGTGGTCTGTAAAGTTGAAAAGCTTCTGAAGTTTGCACTGAAGCTAACAATTAAGGGAAGCTTATAGCTACCAGTTTAGCATTGTTAAAATTTTTTTTAAAAAAAGTATAACTAAATTATCATATATTCGACGTCCTACAGGTAACTAACATCGTTTGCATATAAACCGACTTCATTATCAAAATGGAACTGTATTAGCATCCGAGTTACTTCTAATCAGTCTGTACAGGATTATCTTGTGATCGTTGCGGCCAAAAACACTCGATTTCGCTGCGGCTTTCTTCAAAGTTTGCGACCCAATTTGCGGAGCTTTTTTTTTCTCCCCGGAAAACTACTCGAATCTGCGAAATCGCAGCTGCTCAAAATTGTTTTGCACGCTCCTTCACAGTGATATTTGTTGGGAAATGAGAGCCTGTAGCTGTACTCACGTTCGACGCACGTGAATCGAAGAGAGCGCTGACTGAACGTGCGTTGTGATGACGTCACGTGACGTGTCTCGACCCAAATCTGTGGAAATTTTTGTTTTAATCGCAAGTTCCTCCAAATATTTTCTTCATTTTGCGATAATTTGTTTGATCGCGAAATCATGAAAGCCTGGAGGGGACTGCCTAACAATTCCACTTTCAAACTTTAGGCCACGCCCCCTACCTGAGACTGAAGCAGGTATGACATGACACCAAGCTGATTATTACATATTAATTATTAGGGTTGAGCAGCATGACTGTATGATATCGATACTGTGGTTAAAATGATGTCACAATACATTTTTACCAAGTTATCATGCTATCTTTTTATAAAATAAATACATTTATGTACAAAACTGAATGGATTCTGCTGATCTGATGTTCAATTTTGTACTCAATCCTTAAAATAAAATAAAAGGTTTCTATTAACAGATTTTCAGTGTTTCGTTTTTAGAAAAAAAAAAATATATATATATATACACATACACACACATATATATATATATATATATATATATTTTACACAATATAGATTATATAAATTGTTTAAATATCGTCTCATGAAATCATATATAAACAGGTTGGGTTTTTTTTTTTTTTTTTGCAATACTCCAAGCAATTTGTGAGCAAACTTATATATTGTTATATTTATATACACATGTATTAATAGAATCGTGATTATATATTAGAAAAAGATTTTATTACACATTTTAAGTTGATCAGATTAGATTTGAGAGTTTTGCAGGTCGTGTTTTTGTACAGCTCTCTTATGGTGAACAGAATTATGGGACATGTTCAGTAAGATGCTGCTTTCAAATCTGGAATCTTACTGTAGGTTTTAAAACTATTTAATAAGAAGATTTTAATTGTTGGCAAATCGCCGTGGTATACGAGGAATTAAACACTCCAGGATGTGCCGTTTTAGGAAAATAATCAACTTTGTACAGTAGTTGTAACATTAACTCTGCTTCGTCACACGTGATTTTCAACACACGTCAACTATGAAATATTAATAAAAGGATATCTACACTTTTAACATCATTGTTATGAACCCAGCGAGACGGGGAACATCTGACCGAGACGAAGCCCATCCAGACATGCAGAAACTCCATGACTGAGAGGATGAATGTGCTTGGTGAGAGATGTTCGAATCAGACATGAAAGCGGGTCATTAGGGGCCATGTGGATCATCTCGCCACAGATATTTCTTATCTCACTGAATCCAAACTTTCCACTCATTCATAAAAGGTTCATGTTCCCACATCGCCCCCTGTTGGCCTAAATTATACAGCACGTTATGTTGAATACTTACATTTTAAGAAGAAACATCTCTGCTCTCAAATGTTATAACATCTTTCAAAACTGTACAGAAATCGTGAAATATTAAGATAAATAAAACAACAATGTGACAAAAAGTGGGTCGGTCTAACATTGTGTCAGCCTTTGTTTTAGTTGACCCCCTCACACACACACACACACACACACACAGACACTAATAATAATAATAATAATAATAATAATAATAATAATAATAATAATGAGTATTCCGGCTCTTCAGTGCGAGTCGGCTCAAAGAGTCGACTCATTCGCAAACAACACACGAACACTGTAGCATTAATGTACAGTAGTTAGCACACAGATGCAGCTAACATCAATTACCACAAAATGAATAAACTACCTAGCTACCTAATTTAGTTAGCATTCAAAGTGGTGTTGCCTTGTTGAACAAGGCAGTGAATGCCTTCGCTAAGTAAAACTGGCATTTAAATACACAACAATATCAGCGTTTAATATAGAATTTCACAGCCATTAGCTAACTAATTATTATGTACCAAACAACAGTACTAAAAGTACCAAACAATTAATTAGCACTTGCTAACACTTACCAGCCAGAGTTCCTCAGGAGGATGTGCCAAAAGGACCACATTTAAAAAATAAATAAATAAAAAGAGTAGAATTTTACGAGTTTTGCACTGTCCAGTTCTTTCCCCTTCATTTCTCCTCACTTTTGGGCTCCATTTTCATGTTTATAATCGAAATCCATGATAATGTTTTGCCATGTAAACTGCCTGCTGCACTGCTACAAACAATTAGTCCAAGCCACGTGATTAGACCAACCATTAGCGAGTTCTTAATCACGTGACACAATTAGACGCATCCTATTGGATAAACCACGCCAAAGCCATTTACCAAACCCGGAAAAGTTCCCGGATTACCTTTCACCTTCCACAATATCTGTTTAAAATAATGTTACATTTCAAGAGGGACATTTCTCAGTTGAATGTGAAATGTTATTAGATATAATTAAAAAGAACAAAAGTTAATTGTATATATGAAGTAGATTTATTTGCCTTTCATTATTTACTTTTAAAAGTACTGGAATGGTTAATGGAGTGGTTTAACTGATTTATGGTAGCCTCATCCCTTCCTTCATAGCTATTTAAATAAATAAATAAATAAATATAAATTAATCTCATCAAGTACAAACAAACTTAAATATATTTATGCAAGTTATGATTACAATTTCCCATTTTTTTTGTTTTGTTTTAATGACCTCTGAAATAGGCTAAGTAATGTGTCTCTTTTACCAAAATAAAGCATCTTAATTAAACATTTGCATTTATGGATATGAGTCATGTGTATACATGTCTTTTATTTTAATTTTAGAACACTAAACAACAAATTTTCCACATGATTACATTAAATACTCATCATAGTTTCAAAGATAAATGCAAAAAAAAAAAAAAAAAAAATGCTGCCAAAAAATTGCTGATATAAAATGTATAATTTCATGATTTTTTTTTACACGTGTAAAATATTGTTGTTTCAGTACTTTCATGTTTTTATGTAATGTTTTATTTTTATTTTTATTTGATTTGATTTTTTCTTAAGGATTAGTGCTGCTTTTAAATCCCAAAGTAATTCCCGATAGGAATCCCGGCTCTTTTCAGTGAATCAAATCATTTGACTCAGCTCATCAATAAGAGTCGACTCTTTTGACTCCACAGGGGCTCATTGCCATTTCCCCCTGATTCTTTTAATCACTTATCATTTAGATTGTTCATAATAACAATATAAGGTGGTTTGAATATCACAATATAACTTCACAAAAAAAGTGCTAATTATAACAGTTAGGTGAAAATAGTCTACATTTACTTGTTTCACACAGGCCATGTTAAAAATTAATCAGCAGTCCCTTGTGGTCAACATCGATATAACATGCTAATTGTTAGCCAGTTACTTTCCAATAGGATTGATATAAATTGGCCTTCCAAGGCACCTCAACAGTGGAAAACATTTGGAGAGGGAAGTTTTTTAAGTAAAAACAATGCTGGAAATGATTTGCCCTAAACTTCAGGGCTTACATTGAGCAAATAAAATGTTTACAAAATGCAAAGGCACTGTCATTCATACAAGTTTTTTTTTTTTTTTTAGTCCTATCGTCTAAACCAGCCCAGCCTGGGAGATGATGGACATGCTCTCAGACTGTACCTGGGCACCATTTTGGGCGTTTTAGGCACTTCTAATGGAGCAGCAACTTTCACCGTATTTTTCCCATAAAGTCTCTTTTCGTAGTCTAGAAGCTGGTCCCAGAATCCTGAGTTGAGGCGGATCGAGGGTCTGCTCTGCCTCACCCAGTGGTGTGCCTGGCACAATGTCACTCCCTTGTACTTCATGAGGTAAGCCATGATCAAAGCAGGTGAGCGACTCATGCCTGCCGCACAGTGCACCAACGTTCCACCCGCTCTATTGTTATGAATGCGGGCTCCCACTCGGTCAAAGTGCTCACTCAGACATGCAGTGGGAAGATCAGGTACTGCCACACGTACACACTCGACTCCTGGGTATGTGGGGCAGCTGTGGGACAGGGTGGCGTTTACGATGAGGGTGATGCCCTTACGAGTCATGAGGGCTCGATTGAGAGGGGCGTCGGCTCCGCCCAGGAAAAGGCTTGGGGTGATCTGCGACAGAGACATGAAGCTGGAGAGGACAAAATTTCAAGTTTACTTCTAACAACTAGATCACCAATTGACTCTACATTCACATTCCACTCACTAATTTTGCAAAGCACATTCCAATTGCAATAAAAACATCACCAAGCTTTCCACTCTCTTCAACCAATCCCACACCCTCTGTTAGGGTTGCCTTTTAAGGAAAAGGGATGGACAGAACAGCTCTGTGCTTCCTTGGGGATGGAGCTAAAGTCAGGGCCACTTAAAATATAAACAGAAACCTGAAACAAGAAAACCAGCCATATACATGACATGGCAATTCTGCAAATAACAAAAATAACGGTTTGACTAAAGTATCAATAAAGCTGTAGGATGACTACAAGTTGATAAACACTTTTAAAAATTACAAACTGCACCTTTAAATGGAAGAAACAGTATAAAAATACATCTAATAAGACCATTTGTAATAACAACTGACATGTTCAAGAAATATTCTGAACATTGTTTTCCATGCTGGACTTCTGGAAATTCATTTTGAAACATTTAATTAAGTAACATTGAATTGAATGAATATGCTTTTACAGGGCAGCTCAAAGGTTAAAAGTCTATTTCTTTGATATTTTAACAGTAAAACACAATAGAAATAGACGAATAAAAATATACAAAGCAATAAAAATATACAAATTCACATCACCACCTATCGGGGAAATATTTTAAATGTCCATTATAATAATATTGTGCATGTTAAAATAGTGTTGTTAATAGCACATGTCTACATTCTATTTTATTTATTATTTATTATATATGTATTTTACGTGTTTTGCTTTACTACGCCAAGTAAAGTTTTAAAAAATTTCCACAGAGTAATTAATGTGATTTTAATTGACTGACCTGGTCCCTTGTTGTGTTCTCTCTCTATCTCCTGACTTGTCTGTGTTTCTCTGCTATAGAAAATCAGCTGCTGGCACACTTGATCCATAAAAAGGCTTTGGGAACTAGAGAGCTGTAGAGAGGGAGGTTAATTTTAGACAGATTAAGCAGCTGTGGACGGGCCCAGAGAAATATCTGTGAAGTAAGTTCACAGTAAATGAAAATTGTTTAGTTTCTTTCTTTCTTTTTATGTTTCCCCTCAGCCCAGTCGTTACTGTGAACTTTTCTTTGATTTCAAGCTGGGATTGAATATAAAAGAAATTTATCAATTCTAAATCTCAGCTCTTTAGTATTCACTCACAGACATGGCCTTTACTTGAATATTATAGCCTTTTAGCTGCCAGAAATTGCATTTGAAATAGTCAAAAAATATTATTTAATAGTATTTAAGGTTGTGACATCAATAAACAAATGACCAAGTTTAAGGTATAAAGGTATGGATTTTTTTTTTTTTTTTTTTTAAACACAATTCTCAAAATTACTTTAGATATTCATTTCGTTTATATAACAAAAAACAAAATCGACTGTTACATGAAACAACAAAAACAACCTTTATTTTATTATATTTTCTATTTTATTATTCCGCCTTACGTCAATGACAAGCGACTAAAGTGGAGCGGTCGCGTTTTTCTGACATTTCACCACTTCCTGTTTGGGTTCCAACGCAACAATCATGGCGGAATTAAACCGACAGCTTCAGGAATATTTAGCCCAGTCCAAGAGCGGTGCAAAGACAATATCGCAGTCGAGCTCCAGCACCACTGTGAACATCGATGACGCCGACAGGGGTGCACCGGGCAGCTGGTTCGGTCGGTGGTCGAGTTCGTTCTCGGGACGCGGCGGATCTTCGACAGGCCCGAGCTCGAGCAGCGGGTTTTCCTGGCCGTGGTCTGCGGAACCCGATCCGTGTCTGCCGGGTATGAGTCGGTCTCAGCGGATGGTCGCATTCGGGGTGTGTATATTATTTTCAGCGCTGTGTTTCGGGCTCTCGGCTTTGTATGCGCCGCTGCTGTTACTGAAGGCGAGGAAATTCGCCCTGCTCTGGTCGCTCGGCTCGCTTTTCGCGCTGATCGGCGCCGCCATCCTGCGCGGCCCGAGCCGCTTGATCGCCGCCCCTTCCCCGGGGGCCGTGATATACCTGTGCTCGCTGGGGGCGACGCTCTACGCGGCGCTGGGGCTACACAGCACCATGCTCACGGCGCTCGGAGCCATCGTGCAGATCGGCGCTATAGTGGGCTACATGGTGTCTCTGGTGCCCGGTGGCAGCGCGGGGATGAGGTTTGTCGGCGGAATGGCTGCATCGGCCATCAAAAGGACAGTGACCGGCAAAACCATGCCCATATGAGCACAACAAACTGAACTAAGACGGAACACTAAGAATGTCTTTTAAATCTTGGGCTGCTTAGTGTATTAATCTGGTGTGCAGATTACACATCAGCAGACTGGTTTCTGCGTTTATCTGGATTAATTGGAAACTAATTCAGATTGTTCCACTGTGAAATGAGGACCAAAGTAGTACTTATGCACGTCTAACAGATTTTGTGACTTTGTAAATAAAGATTTGTGGAGATTAACAGTGTACAATGCTTATCTGGGAATTATTGGTGGAGTCTGATACGAGAGGAAAAGTATCTTCACCCATTTGGTCCAGTTTCCTCTACAAACTGCTGCTGTGTGTCTGTCTTAGTTCCAGTATATTTTATTTTTCAAAAATCACTGATATGTTTTATCAGGCGAAATGAAAGCAGTCAGCCGCAGTGGACATGATTGAACACCTCTGCGAATACGTAACGTCTCCTATTTTGTTGAATTGTAGACCCAAGACAAATGAATTCTGCTCATAAAAACACGACGAATGAGGTGTAGTGCACCGGCGTCTTTCCGTCCAGCTGCTCGAGTACGCTCCCAGTAGATCTTCAGGAGAGCTTTCTTTCTATCGGGCTTCATCTCCAACCAAATAACTTCCTCTAGGAGGAAGAAACACTTTAAATCAGTGCCTCTGGGATTTTGCGATGGTAGAAATTAACGCACAATCAAGCAAACGCCGCAGTCATCAGGAGTGCTTGAAGTTTTGCAGTAATTCAAATGATATATAGCTAAAATGTCTCATTTACCAAACATCACTGTGAATGACCATGCAATTGCAGTTTCGCCAATTCAAGTAGTTTTCACACACCCAAAAAAAACCAAAAAAACCCCTCAGCAAGTCGCATCACAAATTTCGAAAAACACTGCAGGCAAAATCGAGCGTTTTTGACCACAACAATCATGAAAAGAAAATTCTGCGAAATCCTCTACGGACTGATAATAAACACAGTGGGGTAAGGAATATAACACTGGCACTCTGGACACACAGCACAGTGTTTTATTCCTCTTGTACCGCAGCAATTATTATTATTATTATTATTATTATTATTATTTAAGAACGACAAGTACTTTTTTTTTTAAATCAATTTATAGCTGTGGAATGTTAGCGAAACTAGTTAGTTCCTGTTCGCACTTGGATTATAACGGCTATAAACAGTCGTTCCCTCACCAACCTCTCGATGTCAATGACAATAAATAAATAATAAAAAAGCGTCACGTTGCGGTTACCAAGAAACCACAAAGTGTAATACTCTCTCGTGAAGGCTTTCCCATACTATTGCACAGCGCTGACACTGGAGGCTCAGCGACTATTCCCAAAATATAGTTTATCGCTTTAGAAATTTGTACTCCCCTTACTTTGCACATCAAATTTGGTACAATAAGTGTGTATTAATTCATTGCAAAAAAATAAAGAAGCAAACTGAGGACAATCAGGATGTCTTGGAACGACTATATATCAACTTTGGGGGGAAAAAAATTATAAATTTATTTTGTATACGTTTGTTTATTTCCTTCCTACAAACGGGCCAGATGTGATCACTTTTTCTCCTGTGCTTTTAGATGACTAGATTTAAGGAGTAACTTAGTAAAATTATTTATGCATTTACTAATAAATGCAGTTTTTTTTAAACAATACAGTAATATCAACCTGTGTTCAAATTTTTTGTGAAAATAGATAGGTAAAAAAAAAAAAAAAAAATAGGTAAAAATGTGAAAGAAAGGAATTGACAACCGATTTGATATAAATCTTGCACAAACTTCTATTGCCATCTCATACAAAAAAAGCACAAAACAATATGACAAGCTTTTGACAAACTGTACACGTCGGAACGAAGTCGGCAGCCTCGAGAGTCGGCTGCTCACTTCACAGAATTCTGTTCTCTTATTATTTTACATAAAATTAAACGACCGGATGCGCCGTATTTCAAAGTCCGTCCTTCCGTCCCTTCGTCCCTTATTTCAGTTGCTGGATTGGATGTGCGCACATGGTGCATTTTTGAAGCTTTAACAAGGGGGCTGGAAAGCTTTGAGAGAGTCCAGTCCACTGAACATCAACATGAATATGAGTGAGATCAGAACTGAGTGAGAAACAGACTCTGTAATAGTGCACTGCGGAGTATTTGGGGAAGGATCGTTCAACAACAACAAAAAAAAAAATCCCCAAAATGAAGTGAAAGGTGTGAGCTTGTCTCTCGTATCTGTGATGTACGTGTGTGTCCAAGTGTCAAATTCAGGTCGGCTTGAGCAATTATTGACTGAAGAACGCTCAGTCACAGCATACAGGCCTCAACCAGGCTCATGTTCCTCCGATCAGTACGAAGAGCGTGAGCCGCTACGACCTCAGGACAAACTGGAGAAAAATCGACGCACAAATGGGCGTCGATGAGCCGGAGGAGATGATGGAGCAGATGTGCGGCTCTTTTGGTCCTTGTTTATTATAAATTTTTGCCTCAATCCACAGTGTCCAACCCGCTGACTTAAGGGTGTAGCTCCCCCTACCGTCCCCGGCCTCCTCTCAGTCCACGGCCACCGCGAACCCATCCTCCTCTACCGCCCCTGGATGGAGGAAGACCGTAACCGACGTCGTCACGTGGTGGAGGCCGACCTGATTGGAGGAGAAAAAAAAAAAAAAAGAAGAAGAAAAAAGTTCACGAGATTTCAGTTGCAACATTCAGCCTACGTGCTTTCAGACTAAAATAAATCCAGAGTATCGAGGCCGAATGCGGCGTGGTAATTTTGCTTCAGTGTCAAATTCATGTATGTCTATTTTAACTGAGGCTATTGGCGTATTTTGTAAAAATCGGTCCCCTTTAGATCACGGTCTCTGTGTAACCTCTGGTGTCTCACCTGCCCCTCGGTCATCGGGTCCGGCTCCGGGTGAGTCCATGTCTCCGGTGCCTGGGCCGTCGTGCCAGGGACGCTTGCGAGGTGGAAGTGAGGCCATGTCCATGCCCTGTAGAGAAGAAGAGCGCTCCCTACTGACCGCAGACGGGCTGTCGTGCATGCTGTGTTCACCTCTCTGGCCGTCCCGATAGCCTTCGTGACCTACACACACACACACACACACACACACACACACACACACACACACACACACACAGAGCATAGTGTCACCATTATACGTTTCCTTTCTACAGTGTGGGAAATACAACAATTCAACTTCATGTTCAGCTTCACACTATCTGCCTACACAATATCCCTCCCACCCCAAAACTTTTTTTTTTTTTTTTTTTTTTTTGTTTTACAGTGGTTCTACCTGAGTCTCGCCCTCCCTCCCAACCCTCTTGGTTTCTTCCTCCTTCGTAGTGAGCCGCAAACTCATCAGGAGTTGGCAGAAGCCCCTTTCTTCCTACACCACCTATGAGATACGACATGTTCAAACTCATGCTGATTGGACGGATTCTCAGTGCCTGTGTGTGGCTGAAAGCATGATGTAATTTTTGAGTCGAACCTCCACGTGGTGGTCCTCCACGCGGCCTCCCTCTCCCTCCGTTCCCCCAGCCCTGGCCTATCTCGTCCTGAGAATCGAAGCTCTCGTCTCCTCCGTACTCGTCCTGGTATCCTCGGCCTCCATGTCCGCCTCTCCTGAAACTAAAACAAATAAAATTCCAGAGTCCATTACAGCACGCTTTTCTACCCATATTGCATTCGATTATGATTCTTAATGAACAGCACACCCAGGCAGTTTTGTGTACGAGTGCATTTCTAATCTGTAATTACGTTGTATTGTACTTACGAATCGTCAGAATGTGGCGGTCGCCTCGGCCTCTGCTCGTACGCGTCCCCTGCATCCTCGTACCCATCGTCAAACCTGTAGGGACACGCTACAGTATAAAGAACATACCTCGATATACACCTTTTAATATAACTCAATGAATTATGGATCCCCAATCCTGAATAGGAATAATGAGTGTTTTAATTTGTACATTCGTAAATTATTTTCTCTTCGCCAAAAATCAGAACAGCTGTTTATCGAACATCCTCCAACTTCACAAACATTTAGCTAGAACTATAAGCGCAGTCCGTAAACGCCCCTAAAATAGCTTTATTGACCTATCATAGTCATCGTCGTGAGAAGGGAACCTCTCCTGGTTTTCCCATTGCCCTCCAGAACCTCCTCGGTGTCCCCTGGGATCTCCATGGAAGTCCTGCCCCGGTCTCCTCCAGCCCTCTTGGTACCCTCCGTCCTCCCCCCAGTACTGAGAACCTCCGTCCGAGCCCTGGTGCTCAGGTGGAAGCCCCATGTGATGGTTCGGAGGCCCTCGAGGTCCATCTACATACAGCGACACAAACACAGGGATGAGACAAATAGAATACATAAAAACATGCGTTACGATCAGATATTTTTATTTGATCTTTTTTTTTCCCCTGGTGGTCTACTATGAACAAATTCAAGTGGTCTCTTGAGCATACCTTTGGCACCAGGACCATGCATCATTGACTGCGGGCCAGAATTCTGTCCCTAGAAAGTAGATACAGATTAAAACTGGGACTTAAATCAAAACAAATGTAATTCACGTAAAGGTCCACTTTTTACCTGGTTGAACTGTCCTCTGTTTCCCTCGCCGATGTGTGGCGGCTTGCCCTGCTGCATATATGGAGGAGGTCCTTGCATGTTACCTGGTGGCCCCTGCATATTGTTCGGAGGCCCGTGTATCCCTCCAGGAGGCCCCATTCCGTGCATGTTCCCCATGCCGTGATTTCTGGGTGGAGGCCCCATCATTCCTCCTTGCGGAGGCCCCTGTGTACCTATCATGTTCCCATGAGGTGCTGGTCCGCGCATGTCCTGATGCAACATTCCTCCCTGGGGTGGTCCTTGACCCCGAGGTGGAGGTCCCATCATGCCTCCTGCAGGCGGTCCTGAAGCCATCTGGCCTGGCGGAGGACCCTGCATGCCCCTGGGCCCTGGTGGCATGCCGTGAGGCCCCATATTCCTGTGAGGTCCAGGGTGTCGGGGAGGTCCGTGGAGATCCGGAGGTCCCATCATGCCCTGCGGAGGAAGAGGACCCTGGTGAGGCAGAGGCCCTGGAGGTCCCATCTGACCGGGTGGGATATAGGGGCCGGGCATGCCACCTTGACCCATCGGAGGCCCCATGTTGGGAGGCAACTGCTGGGGTGGCAATGACTGAGGGAAGCCCTGTGGAGGCGGAGCCATGGGGCCTCCTTGCCCAGGGAAGGATGGCATGGAGCCTGGTTGGCCTCCAGGAGGTGGCATGGTCTGATCCTGGAGTTGGGCCATTCGCTCAATCTTAAGTTGCTGCAGATAAAAATGCACATTATTTCATTCAATTATATTTGACATTGTCACAGAGCAGCTTTGCAGAAATTCAGATGTCGATTTAGATCTTCAGGGGTGAAGAAAAATTCCCTTGCGACAACATAAGGAAGACAAACAGTACTGTGTGTGTTGAAAGGATGTTCAGTATGAGCAGGTCCTGACAAAAGTTCCAGGACTTTTATGATTACATAAGCAGATCTTAAGTACAAATCCACAGTATCAGTGACATGTTCTGCTTTGAAAAAGGGCGGAGATGGATGTAAACTCTTGGGAAGTACAAATCTTTAGGATGTCCACGTGGGGCAATCCAAGAGCTGACTAAGACAAACCTGACACCTCAGGCAGAGAACAACAACATAGAGAAACACGTATTTTAGCGCACCTCTAACAGCATGGGGTTTGTGTACTGCAGCGCAGCCATCTCCTGCTCAATCTCAGCCTGAGTCTTCTTCTTGCCATCCACCTTCTCATCCTTCCTCTCCTTGGGTGGCTCTCCTGGAACCATAGTTGGCACCTTGTTCTCTGCCCAGGCCTAAACAAGGAAAGAGTAGTGATTAGATACCGTAGAATATGGTTTAAACATTTAACAGGGTTCATACAAAATTCTTTAAACTGTTAACCACCCTCCATTCTTATCACAGAAGATTCACTGCAGATTTCTCCATTTAAAAATAAATAAATAAACGCATAAATAACTCTAATGTATTTTTATTTCGCTGACTTCGGACTTACTTGCTGGAACTGAGCAGGAATCGGTTTTGCGTAGGGAACCTTCTTCGTCGGAGGTTTCTTCAGGTCCTTATGCATCACCTCATCCATTCCCCAGTCCAGCCCTGGGATGCTCATCTCAGCCTCCGGTACTGTCTCTTTATCTGATGATTAATATCAGCAATGCATTAATATGGGTTTTATTTCGGAGTCAAACGGCACTAAATGCAGTATTTCCAGGAGAAAGAATCACAAAAAAACAACAAAAAATTAAACAAACAAACAAACAAACAAACAAACAAACAAAAAACCCTTATTTGACAATTTTCTGATTAGCTATACTCAATACTCATCACAGTATCCATTACCCGTTACTTTAAATTATAGGTCCAGGGTACCATTTACAGCAGGATATTAAATTCATTGTGTGCGTGTGTGTAGGTTCCTCACTGGTTTGTTCTTGCTCCATGGCTGCTTTCAGCTGCTCCGGGATCCCCATCCCAGGAATGGTGGCCAGATTGTTGGGCTCCATGTCATCTAGGAGTCAGAACATGACACTCAGAAAACCAAGAGAGACATTCATTGGTTTACTACACTACAGTTTAGGGGATGCAGGTCTAGTTAAAGAAAAAATAAATAAATTCTGGAACTGAGAGCGCACAGCATGGAAGCTCATGTCCATCACCAGAGCTCTGTTTATTGTGCAACAGTCCATGCACGCACAGTTACTACATGTGATCCACAATCGCTCACCGTACTCAACGCCGTCCTCTGACATTCCTGGTAGGAGATTCAGGTTGTAGCGGTCGCGCATCTTGTCTCCCGGTCGATTTCGTGTCCAGAATTTGCTGAAAGGTGATAAAATACATTTGGCGAATATTTAAAATGGATTTTTCCCCCCCCCACACGAGTTACCTTGGCCCTGATACACAGATTAAGTCTATTATCCTTTTACCATAGGTGTTTGTTTAGATACGAGTGCATTCTTTAATACGAGTCACACTTCTGAATAATTACCCCTCATTATAAACCAGCTATGGGTGTTATTTATAGTCGATTATAGTCGGTTATTTTGGTTTATCCTGATGCTGCACCTGTTCATTGTTCTGCGTTATGAGCATGTTTACACTACATATACATACAAACTATACTTTAAAATACATACCTGGTGTGGTCATTAGACCCCGAGCACAAAATGTGGCCAAGAGGATGCCAGGCTAAGCTCCAGATCATACCCTCATGGGCCATCTCCATACCGCCGACCTCCTTTTCCACCCTGTTGACGAGACATTTTAAAGATTACTGGTGTTCAGAGCACATGTTAGGTTCTGGAAGAATCGTGTGTAATTAATTACTGTGTGTAACGAAATGTGTGTATAAGCAAGCAGCTCGTACCCTGCATTCCAGAAGAGCAGAGATCCGTCAGAGCCTCCGCTCGCAAAAAGACCCTCGTGGATTGGATGCCAGGCGACGGCTACGACCAAACACCACGAACATCGTCAGTTAACACGCAAACACAACACGACACAACTCAGTGCACATACGCCTAAACCCAGCGTTTCTCGGTTTCTACCTGTAGCTTCCTTTTTGTGTCCCCTGAACACCTGCAGCTCTTCTTTCAGGTTGCGAATATCGAACAGTTTGCATAAATGGTCACGCGATGCGGTCAGGAGCCAGTTTCCGTTCAGGTTCCACTTCACTTCCATCACCGTGTTTTTATGGGCATGTCTGAGACACAAGATCATCAAATCAGGTTTTTACTGCAGAATCAGAGCATCAGATGTTCGCTTTTCATTATTTCTATATATTCATTTGGCTGAGCAAGACCCTTGAGCCTCGACGTTTGATAAAAGACCCAACCCGTGGCAGCTTGGACATGCTGGGATTTGAACTCGCAACCTTCTAATTAGTAGCTCAAATACTAAAGCACCACTTCCCCCATCCATCTGTTCTAAGGAGAACCTTTTTTTTTTTTTTTTTTTTTTTTTAAACCTATGAAACTTCAAGGAATACAAAAAAAAAAAAAAAAAAAAAAAAAAAAAAAAAAAAAAAAAAAAAAAAAAGTGAAAATGCCTGGCTCAAAAAACTGGCAATGAAGGGTATAGGCACTAGAGAATACGGCATAAAATATTACAAAACTTAGTGAGATACTATTTTGTTACATTATGAGATCATACTGTCTGGGCGTGGCCTAATATTCTAAATAGTGTGCTTGATTAACAACCCACTATACAAGACTCAAGGTACATTCACACACAGGAATTTTCTCACTGAGAGTCACCAGTCGGCGTTCCTTCTACTGGTTGCCATAGAAACATTTATCATTGGGTGGCGCAACTAACGTTCCACTTTTGACGACGACCCAGATCTTTGCCGCTAAAATGAAACATTCTGAGGGAGAGCATTTGAATATAAAATTCACCCGTGTGTGTGTGATTTTATATATGCGCATCATATCCTACGAGATAAAGGAGAAGCAGTGTGTGCTCTGTCATTGCGGCCATCTATCTGCGGTGTACTCGCAGGCTGCACGGCGGATCACGTGCGCTCTACTGTCTTCTCCCATTGGTAGTCGCTCTACCGAGTCGCTCCAAATGTGCATAAAGTTAAACTGTTCTCAACTTTTTCGAGTTGCTGGACACGCCCACGTCTAGTCGCTGTCTCTCAAGTCGCAATCTCTCATCGAAAATGAATGGTCTCCGGGCGCTTTGTCGCTTCGAGTCGCTGTGTGTGTGTGTGTGTGTGTGTGTGTGTGTGTGTGTGTGTGTGTGTGTGTGTGAACGTACCTTCAGGACTGCTCTCACTCGAGCAGAACTAAACACAAAGACGTACGCTGGACTGAACTGACGCATCGATTTAACCAAATATACCCAGTAGGCCATATTTACTAGGTTAGCTTTCACTTGCTAGTTTACTCAGACTCGCACAGAGTTTTGATAAAAGTTATGCTAGTAATTCATAATTCCTAAAGGGATTTACCATCTAATCACTTCTATAAATCTGTGCCACTTCTCCAAGTCAACACGAAAACACAATGAATCTGCACCCAGTCCTGCCATTCATTCAATTAACCCTCAGTGTTACAGAGTCGAACAGGTTTCAGATCCGGCTTTCTGCAACAGATTTATGTTTCTGGCTAAAATGGCTCCCAATAATAAACTCACAATGTTGCCAGACTCTGGCCAGTTTTTGGATCCCAGAACTTGATAGGCTGCTGGCTGTCTTTGCTGCCCGAGACCACCAGGCCTTTGGTGGGATGCCAGTCGACGCACTTGACGTCTGCTCCGTGACCTGGAAAGCAACAAATACGAACGAGTTAAACACACGAATAATCCTCCATCAAACAGCACATCCTACATCCGTCTTCACGGTATCGATTCTACTGTCTAGTGGTATAACAGAAGTGGCTGGTTAGGTGCGTGTATGTGTGTGAGTGTGACTGATAGAGAATGTAGATAATCAGCAAAAACTAACGTTATGGGCTACAATGACTAATCGAAGACCTTTAAAATTAGCCTTGAGATCCGAGTAACACCAAAACCGAGTACAAGCCGTGAATTAAAAATGAATCACACACTTATTTTCTGATCTATTAAGGCTGCGCCCGACCTCAAAACTCTTACTGAAAAATAATGTACCTTGCTGTTGCTTTAGACATTACTGTATAATATATATATATATTATATTTTTTGCAATGTCAAATATGCTCAAAGGTAGAAATGGCACCAACTCAATGTCCAGCATCAGTATCAGGAAGAGGGGAAGAAAAGGATGAATACAATCCGATTCTGTACAAAATCTAGCCGTACATATTACGAATTTCTTCTAGTGCATAATAATATCGATTAAAGCTGCGGTTATGTAAGTCATGAGTATGTATGTAAGTGAAATGCTTCAATTAAAATAATTTGATACTCCAAGTTTCAGTATTGATATCAGGAAACAAAGAGTATATATCGTATCGTCTCTAATCACAAGTGTTGCGCAATACTTGTTGTTTCCAGCTTGGTGTGATATTTCACATAGATTGTGCCTTCCAGTGTGCCAGCAGGCTCCAGAAATATTTCACTAGGGTGGGGAAGCCCTCGAGCCAAATAAATGAAACCGTAAAATTACAAAAGGGGCCGAGAGTCGTCAATTAAGACTTGATCTGAAATCAACCCCGCTTTCCTGAGGACCAGATTTTTAGTATTAGCGAGAGTTTGTGACTATTAGCTAAAGGAAACAAGCATTAGCAAACCAGTAACCTCATCGTATTAATAAACAAACTCGGTTCTGTTATTTACACCCTTAAAGGGAACTGGTTCCATGAAACAGATCATACAACAAAAATATATATACAGAGCCAGTTCGCATTTTATTAAGAAACTAGGTAACAACAACTTTAAACCAAAAGAATTCCGTGGAATACTGTATACTAATAGAATTCTGCAGACCAATAGACTTTTGTGGAATTGTCTAGACCGACAGAAGTCCGGAATTCTCTAAACCTATAGGATTTTGCTGAATTGTGCGGACCAACAGACTTCTGTAGACCAACAGAACTGAAATTCTGTGAACCAGTAGAAGTCTGTGGAATTCTCTAAACCGATAGAATTTTGCCAAATTGTGTAGACCAATAGAATTCTGTGATTTGACTTCTTATAAAGCAGTACAATTCTGAAAACCAATACATTTAGTGAACCAATTTAAATCTCTGGAATCTAAAACAGAAATGTGTTTGTTATGCATTTATTTTAATGTCTCTTAATATTTAAACTTATTTATTTAAACGTTTGTAATCACTGTGTAGTAATATCTGTAAAGCTGACTGAGAAGGACCGTGTGTGTGTGTGGATGATGTGCATGTACGTTCATGTTGGACATCAGTTAAAATGTTAGACATGAAAACACCAGCTGAGCGAATATCTTACAGAACAACAGTGTTTATCTGTCTAATGCAGTTCCAGAGAATCTACACCAAGCTGTTCGAGCATGGGTGTTTAAGACCAAGTTCAATACAGGAGCCACGTTAGTTAGTAAGTGTATTAGAAAAGAGCAGCTGGTGCACCAAGCGTACTAACAGACATAAAATGAGTGATGATGGATTATTCTAGATTCAGTTTAGACCGAATATGATGTTGTAATGCAATTACAAGTTAGCAAAACGTTGGAAGTCAGCGACGAGAGGTCAGAGAAGAAAGATTATACATGATATAATCTAATCTATAATATGATATTCCAATGAAGTGCAGTTTGGCAATCAAAATAAACAAGATCATTTTTATATATCAATTTGAACTATATTTCTGTTTCTGTGTGGTCTATCAGTATCGGCTCTATCGCTTACATGACAATGTCGCAAATAATAATAATAATAATAATAATAATAATAATATGATCAAGTGGCATCACCAATGACCTCTGTGTGTTAAAAATGACGTGTGCTAATTTTTTTTTTGTCCTTTAAGCAGATTTAGAGAACGCATGATACATAGTGGACAATACTTAGCAAAAAAGCTCTGATTTTATTTCATCGGTAATAAATAATTTTAAACATGCAATACATAATATCTTAAGATCTGTAAGCACACTAACATACCATCAAATCCCCAGCAATGACAGCTTTATTTATTTAATTACTAAGTGGGAACAGCACCAGTGTCAAACTGTAATTATAATTAAATGTTATATATACACATACATACATACACACTAACAATGCTATTTTAAGTCAAGTCAAATATGCAGAAGCATTTCCAATGAGTTTGAGGTCTTTAATTTGATAAATTCCTTCCATGACAGAAAAACACAATTAGAAATTTTTATTGGATTAACTGAATAAACAGAACCCACAGGTTTATTACTGTTAATTACTGCTTTAACAAATTTTGCACCCAAACCTTCATATTTTCACTCTATTTCAGTTTCATATACACCTGAACATACCACATGCCAATCATAACTTCTACAAAACACTGCTATAACCCACAGGCCCACTGTTGTTGTTGTGGACAACAAAATAAGACGGTTTATTTCAAAGGAAGTTGTTCGAGCAGGCAAAAATTCGGCTTCAGGGAACCGCATTTATTATTATTATTATTATTATTTTTTTTTAGAGCATCTTAAAGTTTAATGAAAGTGTAAGAAATCTAGAGAACAGAAGTGTCACTCTGACTCAGTAATGTATTTCTGAATGGAAGTTACATAAGAACAAGTTGTTAAGAAAACTATAGATTATCTTTAGAAATATTACAATAATAATAATAATAATAATAATAATAATAATAGGAAGCTAGGCAGCTGGTATGATGTGTAGGTAGGGGTAGATCTGCGGGATACGGTGCATGATGTATTCAGACTTTACCCCATGAGGTCCACTTCAGCTTTTTTGAGGCCAAGTCATCCCGATTGGTTTTCACTGGCTATTATTAACTGACGAATAAAATAAAACCGCATGAAAAATTACCATTAATATTATTTGTAAAGACTTGGCGCTTGGCTGTAGGCCTAGTTAATCTTTTTGAACCAAATTTTCATTCTTGTCACATTACTAGTGTGAAGGTAATTGGGTGTTCCACAGTGTCTATTTATATCGCAGAGTTCGACACGCCCATGCAAATGTCCACCTGCATTTATTATTATTATTATTATTATTATTATTATTATTATGAAACAAGTATAACTTGATGCCAGTGGTCTCACCAAGGATGTCCAAGTCCAGTCCTTCTTGTTACTAAATTTGTATGCTTCAAATATCCTTAAAATATACTTCAAACAGGAAGGACGCTATTGAAGAAAAACTATTTCGGACATTGACCCTGTTTGAATCGATCCCAAAATTTAAATCAGTTCATCTGCTGTGATAATTCCATACAAATCCTACAAACCTTCAACTTGAGATATCACGCTAAAAACGCCGAGCAGATGTACGGATAAATGGATGGAAAACCCGAAAACGAAAAATCAGCTTACGCAAAATCAGTAAAGAAGGGAATGTCTGATAGCCTTTTAAAAACAAGGTGTCCCAAAATGCCTTCAAAACATTTTCATACTTACTCTATATATCAAGAATTTTTTTTTTTAAAGGTAGCCTTTAAGAATGCCTTTGACAAAAGAAGAATTGAAATCATTCTCGTGGCTGGATCGGGAAGCTGTGGCCAGGTTGCGATGGACTTTAACAAGGAAAATGGCAAGCACATTGTGCGCACACACACGAGACTCTGTTGGCAAACATAACAAATTCAGAAAGACTTGAAGTGTCGCGGACCAACCGAGATGTGGACGTCCACCAACGAAGGCACAACCCACGTGGTGTGGCAAATATAGTCCCTTATGTATGGACTTTTGGGACACCCTGCATTTATTTTTGGGTTTTTTCCACTCCCTCCCTGCATTTCCTTCCTACAAGGCAATAATCTACTCTGTAAAATAAAACTAAATGATTTTAATCATTCATGAAAATGATGGAATTAAATAAATAAATAAATAAATAAAAAACACCATAAATACACCATTTTAATCATATTTATTTGCCATCTGATTATATGAAGTGGTGGCTTTCCACAAACGTCTACAGCTGCGATAACATCTTGTGTATGTTCCACAACCTTAAATAAATGGATTAAAAAATAAAACAATAATAAGTTGTTGGTTTTAAACAAATAAGAAAACTTGTTGCGGTATAAGAATAAAACGCATCCAGACATGCTGTTATTGGAAAACATTCACACCACCCACCCTGCGGTTGACCGTTTTCCTCTAACAGCATGCTCCCAAGAGTTCGATTTATTAATGACTTAATATGACAGGATTATTGATGGCTAGCTTGTAATGAAAATTTATTAAAAAAAGTAAAACCAATACTGATGTCAGGGTCACGTCAGCTTTTTCAATCAAAAGATGAACGAGTCGGCTTTTTGTGTTACCTTACAGAGGACAAGGAAAATTTTATTATAAATTTTTGTTTTTATTTGAACTCATAAAAGATGTATAAATAGAACATTTTATTGTACAGATCTCCCTTCCTCTCCACTCTTCCTGCCCAGTTCTCACTCAGTTCTTTTCTGTCTGTAGTTTTTTTTCCCCCCTGAATGTTTAACTATTTGTCTTTGATCATCTCAAACATTTTTAGGGCTTATGTTTGTCTTATAAATGTACAAAAAAGATAAAAGTATATTTACAGCGGGGGAAATGAGTATTGGACCTGTCAACATTTTTATCAGTAAATATATTTCCAATGAGGTTATTCACATGAAATTTTCACCAGACATCAGTATTAACTCAAGAAATCTGGAA
>JANDJT010000103.1:20925367-20935582 GCA_024331685.1 Stegophilus panzeri
TCTTTATATTTCCGGATTTCTTGAGTTAATACTGATGTCTGGTGAAAATTTCATGTGAATAACCTCATTGGAAATATTTACTGAAAAAAAAAAATGACACGTCCAATACTTATTTTCCCCCGCTGTAGATAGATATATAATATATATATATATATATATATATAAAATTAGGTACTGGTAAACCTAAAACATTTCCCCCACACATCCGAGACATAATGACGGGGGGGACCTATCCAGGAAGGTCACTGATTTCACTTACAATACTGTGGAGTGAAAAAAATCTTTAGCACATTGACAGAAGGATCATTTTATGAAACGGAGAGGTGATGAGGTGCAGAAACGTGTGAACGGAGTGCACATTTGATTTTGTAGACACAGAAGACATATAGTCCCCATTTGAGTGTGTTGCCCATTTCCCTTTTTTTAAAAAAAATAAAAATTAAAAAAAAAAAAATATATATATATATATATATATATTCCCTGACAAAGTGTGTCTTCAGGTCGGTCATTAACGTACCTCTTAGAATTCTTTCCTCGTGGCAGCGCAGAAAGTCCCAGATGCGCACAGTTCCGTCATCAGAGCAAGTGGCAAATTTATTATCCGTAGGAGAGAAACTGAAGACATAGCAGGAAAAGAAATCAATAATGAAGGATAACAAAGCAGCTCTTTGTGGGACTGAGACACTCCCAGCTTTCTGGGAGAGGGGTTTCTGTAGTAAGTGTGTCCCAATTAAACCGTCTGTGAATTAAAGACTTTAGATCTGATTCTCGTTCAAGCAGCATACTGGAACAGCAAGATGCTAACAACACTACAACTTCACCAAAAATGTCCAGCTACAAATGGAAACTAAAAACCTGTTCCAAATCAACAACAACTACAAGCATTAAAGAAGCAGAGGAACCAAGTGTTTGTATAATTAAAAAAACCCTCCCACATCCATCCATAGTCATACACAGGGAAAGGTATGCTATTGCTTGGTTGTGTTCACATGATCAGATATGAGTTATGATGCTAGCACATCACCCATGGGACCAAGGGCAAATTTCCAAAAGAGAACACAACCACGCAATAGATAATACAGAGATTGTCAAAGTGTAAACATTGCTAACAGGCAGGCAGGAAGAAAACAATGTCAGTGGATGGGCCAGATATTCCCCCCCCACCCCACCACGAGAGGTGCACCAGGCAACAGTAATACAACAGAAAACGACGTGGTAACTGTCTGGTGTGATTACGACTTAATAATATCGACCAAAGAGACCATAATCCCACCTGCTTGCTTTCTGTTGGTTCGCAAGACCGAGGCTGACGAATTCACACGTCAAACTTAACCCCGATCAACTCGCAGTGAAATTAATGTAAGTGCTACCAGACGCAAATGTGGATGTTTCAATGCAACCAAGCCGTTTCACCTTCAGTGAATCTGTTTTTACACTCAAGTGAATTTTAATTGCTTGTTTAATTGTGGTCTGAATTTTATCATAAAAAAAAAAAAAAAAAAAGAAAAAAAGTGCAGTTTTCATGTCCTCAACGTAGCAAGGGGACCAAAATCGTAAATGCTACGGCTTTACCGTAGACGTCGAAACTTCTGGGATTGTTATAAATAGCAATAAAAATGTACACTGCTCAGCCATAACATTAAAACCACCTGCCTAATATTGTGTAGGTCCACCTTGAGCCACCAAAACAGCACAGACCCATCAAAGCATGGACTCCACAAGGTTTCCTGTGGTATCTGGTGGCGTATCCTTTAAGTCCTGAAAGTTGCGAGGTGGGGCCTCCATGGATCGGACTGGTTTGTCCAGCACATGCCACAGACACTCGATCGGATCGAGATCTGGGGAATTTAGAGGCCGAGTAAACGCCTTGAACTCTTTCATGTTCCTCAAACAGTTCATGAACAATGTCTGCGGTATGTCAGGGAGCATTATTCTGCTGAAAGAGGTCACTGCTATTAGGGAATACCGTTGCCTTGAAGGGGTGTACTCGGTCTGCAGCAGTGTTTAGGTAGGTGGTACGTGTCAAAGTAACATCCACATGACTGCCAGCAGAAGGTTTCCCAGCAGAACATTGCCCAGAGCATCACACTGCCTCCACTGGCTCGCCTTCTTGCCATACTGCATCCTGGTGCCATCTGTTCCCCAGGAAAGCGACGCACACACACGCACCCTACCACCCACACGATGTAAAAGAAAACGTGATTCATCAGACCAGGCCACCTTCTTCCATTGCTCCATGGTCCGGTTCTGATGCTCACGTGCCCCTTGTAGGAGCTTTCTGTGGTGGAGAGGTGTCAGCATGCGAACTCTGACCGGTCTGCAGCTACGCAGCTCCATACACAGCAAGCTGTGATGCACCTTTCTATCAGATCCAGTGCTGACTCAGCAATTTGTGCTACAGCAGCTCTTCTGTGGGATCGGACTAGACGGGCTAGCTTTCGCTCCCCATGCCCACCCATGAGCCTTGGTCGCTCACGACCCTGTCGCCGGTTTACCGGTTTTCCTTCGTCGGACCCCTTTTGGTAGATACTAACCCCTGTGCACCGGGAACATGCCACAAAACCTGCCGTTTTGGAAGTGCTCTGAACCAGCCGTCCATCCATCAAAATTTCTCCCTCGTAAACATCGCTCAGATCCTGACGCCTTCCCATTTTCCTGCTTCCAACACATCAACTTTGAGAAGTGACTCTTCACTTGATGCCTAATATATCCCACCCCTTAACAGGTGCCATTATGACAAGATAAATCAATCAACATTATACACAGGTTTTAATGTTATGGCTGAACGGTGCATGCAGGAAACACTACATCAGCGTAACTGCCAAAAGACAACAGATTAGATGACGGTACTCCATAACAGTGAGAGGATTTCCTATTTAAGTATGGTTCGAGTATACATGATGTGTGGTTGCTCTGCATCCTTTTGCTTTACACTCAGCCCACTTCAGCAAGCTACTGTTTAGATATTAAAAATAAATCCGTAATCGTGAATCTATTCTATAACCACACTCCAGACAAACACTAGTCCCTGGGCAAAAGTTAACATTAGTTCCTCCCAAAAACTAAACAAAAAAAAACAAAACAAAACAAAACAAAACACACAAACAAACAAACAAAAAAAAAATAACTGTTGTGGTTCACTATGATGTTCAAACTTAACCTAATTTTTAACATTCTGTGTGACTCGGACAGGAACTTCTGTGCACCAGATAAACAAAATTCTACATCAGAAAGCAAGCGAAGTTTTCCCACTGTTCATCCGTTAAAGGCTGAAAATGCACGAAGCAAAAATGACACAATGGCCTTTTACGTTCCTGTCCCTATTTAACCTCGTGTGTGTGTGTGTGTGTGTGTGTGTGTGTAATGACACCAAAATGTGGCTTATTACTCTTGAAACCCAAGAGTGAGAACGTAAAGGGGGTGGGGGTGGGGGAATTGGGGACCCGTAACGACCAACTTTATTTGATCTCCCTCTTTGGATGTGACCCGAGAGTGAAAAATAAGAGTCGGAGTAGCAGTGAGAGGTCACGCTGTGCTGCAGGCTTTACAAATGATAATAGTTCCCAGATGAGAAGTGGGGGATCATCTGCATGGAAATCTGTCATCTTTATTCTATTAAATCTTTATTAGTTTTTTTAATCTTTATTTAAAAAAAACTTCAGAATTAAATCTTTATTTCAAAACTAAATAAAGGTCATGACCGTTCTCGGGTAATGTAGCGGTGTGAAATGGACCGTGTACTGTGAGTGCACGTCAGTACCGTAAAAACTCTGTGCCCCTGTGTGTCTCACCGTGTCTAGTCTGTGGTTGTAATAACCTTAGCATATAGATAAATGTGAATTCTTTATTTAAAATGTGGAAAAAAGTAGGAAAAACCTTTTTCTGTACATTATGTAGAGAAAAATCCAGGATACATAACTTATGAGCCACAGGTGACAAATCAATGCAGTGTTGCAACAGCACACACATACACGTGTCAATAATCAAGGACATCAACATCGAGCAGCACAGGGAGAAGTATATAAGGACAGAGGACCCCGAGGGACACCTCCTACACACGCTTCTTGGGTTAACTACAGAAAAGGGTAGATTGGGTATAGACCTGGCCTCTCTAATCGCCTCCTTGTGCGCCTGGAACATCTTGACGTTGTTCATGTTGGACTGCCAGTACTTCACGTAGCCACCGTGGTCGGCGGTCAGCATCCACATGTCGTTGTGAGACCACGTCATTGCTCGCACCGGGCTGTCGTGAGCCTGTGAGAAGGTAACGCCAGAGTCAGTAGCTGCTACGCGTTTCTGAGTCTTGGGTCGTTTGCGCTACGTATAGGTCGACTTACCTGTAAAATAGTCTCAAAGTTAAAGGTAAGGCCGTTCCACAGCGTGAATTCGCCACTCGAGGCACCGGTTACGAGTCGCCTGCCTTCAGGCGTCCACTGTGTGTTCAAACAGGACAAGAAGGAAAGAAAGAACAGAGATGAGAACAGCAACTTCAGAGCTTAAATAAATAAATAGTTTACAAGACACTAGTACTACAACACGTGAAAACGACCGAACGTCATGTCCTACGTTAACATCGCATATACTGTACTGAGAATTAGGACTGCAACGACGTGACGTGACGTTTCGCTTCGTTCTCGAATTCGACACGAAAACACGTTCGACGAGCTGCGTAATAAAGCGTCCGTGAGACACAGTGTACAGCACTTTGGATAAAAGCGCTATACGTGTGGAGCATTTACCATCTCAAATAAGAAGCTACAGGAGTTTAAAATAAACACATTCCGTAGACAAAATGCAAAAATGGCCGCTACGTTCGGCGGCGCCGTTTCGCAAAACATCACAACGCAGGCACGGAAAGAAACTTACCCTTACTACAAACACCGGGCATTTCACTTTATTCGTGGATGTCCGGACGAACTTCGTGGTGACGGCGTTCATGGGGTTATTAAGCATACCGACGGGAGGGACAAGCTGTAGACACACACACACACACACACACAGAGACATGGTAAGAAAAACAGCCTGATAGTCCAAAAGGCTGAAAATAAGCCATGTCAAACCACTCACGTCGTTAAAGCAACCTGCATCCGGTTGGATAGCACGCAAATCTCGATGATCCCGCTGCCACAGACGATTCTGTCCAGGAAAACGTAAACATTAGGTAAAGCTAATCACCTTTTTTTTTTTAAATCAAGATTGCATCGTGATTATGTAGGTGGGTTTGAATGGTTGACACACACACACACACACACACAAGCAACTGTTGGAGTTTTTAAAGTTACCTCGAGGTATCTGATGACGGAAGGGTTGTAATCGATGGTCTTGCGGTTCACTGCTTTCCTCATGCGCTTGCCGTCGAAGGTGAGCTGCTGCATGGCCTGCTGCTGCGCGAAGTCCGGCCTCTTGTAGAAGAGCTGCCGAGGCGCCTGGTGCTGGAACCGCGGCATGTGGAAAAACCGCGGCGGGGAGCCAATGTCCGTCGCCATGATGGTGCGCCTTCAGCTACGCCTGTGGACGAGCGAGAACGATCAACCGCTGGCCGCGACGAACGTTCCGTCCTCATATAAACAAATCAAAACATTCCGACCCATACGGTTTCTGTGCTTAGAAACGAGAGCTGTGTGTTTTGGATCAGATCAATTTAACTTCACGCACTACAGTGGATTTCACCTTTTCTCTCCGACACACCAGATACAATTAATCCGTCACGTGCTTTATTAACAAATGCCAACAGCATCAGATATTAAAACCTAGTCAAGTTCTAGTCTCTTATCAAAAACTCTGCTCGGCAGGCTTTTGTAAAGTTTACAATTAGAGCTGAAGACATGAAGAAAAATATTTTCCCCCTCATTTTGAAGACAACGTACACAGTAGGTCTCGGAGCTCGAATGCTGCGTCCGACTAAATCTCAGAATCGCCGTCATAACAAGAAATAATAATAATAATAATAATAAAAAAAAAACCAAACTAAAATGCCCCCTCAGTTTGGAATTTCCAAACCCGGGACGAAAAAAAACCCGGGTTAAGTCGAACGCAATGCAAGTACGGAACAGTGACATCCTCACACTAAATCAATCCTCTCTTTACAAATTACAATCGTACAAGACCAGCGTTACACCTCAACATCGTACGTGATCATAAAGAATTCATCAGGACAGAAAATGTCTTTTTAGGCAGTTTAGGCTGATAAAGCAGGAAATCAACACAACCCTAAAGAAAAGTCTCATCCACACTTCTTAAAAACATCATCAATGTGAATTTCTGCTTTTATTTCTGTACAATAAAAACAACCGACACGAACCATCAGACGCCTTCGTGCGGGAGTGCTTTAATATACACGCGGGACAAAAACAACAACGGAGGAAACTTATCACCCTTTCTGTATCACACATTTAAACTAGGACACATTAAATTAAGGATAAAAGGGAATACACTCTGCATCCGACATTCGCGCGTTCCCTCTCTCTCGTCTGCGGTGTTCAATATTTATAAATTATTCTAACGCGGTCCACCGGCAAC
Source organism: Stegophilus panzeri (assembly GCA_024331685.1). NCBI lineage: Eukaryota > Metazoa > Chordata > Actinopteri > Siluriformes > Trichomycteridae > Stegophilus > Stegophilus panzeri. Next base: position 20,931,887 of record JANDJT010000103.1, read on the forward strand.
ACCAATAATACAACAGAGACCCTTACCATCATCCATAACACCGCTGCGTTTATGTATATTATATAAAAATGCATGATACGTAAATAAAACGTACAACTGAATATTACTCAAACATACTAAATCTGAAATCCAGTATAACAAGTGAATGGAGAAAGGCTTTTTATAATACATTTACAATTATATCCTCGATAATGTCAGCACGGTGATTTACGTGTAATGTTCAGGGCCTTCTCTTGCGGTTTGCTATCCAGTTCACTTTAGGGATGAACTTTGACAGAATTTTATAACATTTTAAGTGGATGATAATTTCCTATGAGTGTGAACATAACCTTCGTCATTTCATATTTAACCTAGACTTCATTTCGGCTCAAGTCTGAGCGTCGCTACACGTCTCCTTTTTCCATTCGTCTCACAGTTTACACACGCGAACACTGGCTACGGGTGACGAGCGGAATAACGTACGAAACTAGCAAGAGCGCAATTCATATAAATTAGCAGCGGGATATGAAATAATTTTTTTAGGTGGAACTCGCAGGATAAGAATATTGTGTCTCCGGGCTTTTAATTTCTTAAACGAGGCACTCTGTTTAAGGCAGCTTACTCTAGGCCTGCCAAGATATCTACGTTATCGACTCATCCTACGATATACGGACGTGACCTGGATCATTTTTGCTGATCTCGAGATCGCCCCTTATTCTCACCCGCATTTTTTTTTTTTTTTTTTTTTTTTTTTTTTACACAAGAATGAAGGTTGAACATTTTAGCCATAAAAACGCACATTCGAATGCAAACACTGCGTGCATTCGAATTTAAGATGTGTAGCAAACACTAGCACTGATTTTAATTATAAAACATACAGTATACGTAACATGCATGACCGTATACAATGTACAACAACGTCGGGGATCGAGCCGTTTAAGCTGCGTGAGCTGAAGAACAGTGAAACAACAGCGGTAAACTGAAGCGCTTTACTAGTGGGTTAATTACGTAACTCGCCCAAACGCATCCTGTACACATGAGATTAATCAGACATTCCCGCACAACGTAAACAACATTACGACTCGCTTCTGCTCAAAACGACGCGAACGCACGAGTGAACTTGAACTTAATGAGGCGCTAAAACATGCACAATGAACAATTAAAGCATTAGGAATTCCTAATATTGTATTCCGGTCCATTTATTATTGTATAGGTTGTAAGGTTTTATATTATTTTATTTTTGCTTCATTTATTTAGGATATTTAATTTAATTTATTTTGGGCATTCCAGTTCCAAAGTCTGAATATACTTAAGACTTAGAAGTTTGTCGCGCTTTGAAAGCGTGTACTTGCGTTATCGTGCTGTTATATTATCAGTACATCAGTGGCATAAAATGGTCTTAAAATGACAATAATATCGTTTATCGCAATTATGTCTGCGACGATATATCGTCCAACAAACGTAGTTATCGTGAAAGGTCTAGGTTACCAACCAAAAAGAAAAAAGAAAAAAAAATCCTTGCTCTCTATTGGCTTAACAGGTTTTTCCATCCAGTAAGCTTTTCTGGACACAAGTGTGCCTTGTTACTCGTTCTCAAACCCCCTAAACCTCAAACGATGACTCATTACAGCAATGAGTACCGACTACATTTAATATTTTTGATCAATTTCATTTGTCAGTCTACACTAACAGAGCTAGTAAAGTAACACGTACACATTCTGGTCAGTTGACGCTGTTAGCTAGCTCACATAAAACATTGACGCGTTTGCCTAGAAGCCCTGGATACCTCTGAATAAAATTCGGTTTCATTAGTACAGGAAGATTAAATATAGAGTCGTATTTCCTAAATTCGAATATATTCCTGAGCAACTAAAACACTATATCGGAGAAACCCCCCCCCCCGGAGCGTTCACACGGACAGGTGAGCGAGTGAATTCATGCTTTTCACCCCGCTACGTTAACGCACAGATTACTGCAACGATGGACAAATGATTCAATTATTCGGTTAAAGAACCCGGTAAAAGTTTTTGAAAGGAAAAATAAAAGTCGCTCTGGTTTAAAAATCCTGCAGCGTTATTTGACCGAGATCATTATTCGACTCTTCCGACAGCGGCGCAGGTGTGAATCGGGTTTACGTTAGCACACTCGTTCTAATACGCCGTCGTTTCTATAGTAACAGATCGTTCATGGAGACTTGTACGCAGGACGCTTCGTATAAACAGAGAGAGAAAACGGTTTGTAGCTGCTATAATGTAAGTGATAACAGGAACAAACATTACATGTAACTAACGTTCAATTTTTTTTTTTTTAGTTTTTGACATGTTGCTGTTGTAAAAGAGGAATAAAACCCTTCAGGATACGCTGTTACTAGAAAATAATCTTCAGGGGGTGGAGTGGGGGGCAACAATAAGTCATCGCACTGGCCCGTCGTCGATTATTTTCCTTGAACGGCACGTTCTGAAGGGTCTCATGCCTTAAACAGTGCACGTTACGCGCTCTCTAAAAATGTTTCCCTTTGGAAAATAATTACGCATATTGACTATTTCGGTTCGTACCTTTGAAACTTCCTGAATTCGTACGAAACGTCCACGTATCCATTTCACGTTTTTTTTTCCCCATTCCTGGTTAATTTTACTCTGTGGTAAACGAGTCCCCAAACTAGGGTTCGCTTGACTCACAAATCAGGGATGAGAAAGAAATTTGCAAAAATCTCCTTTTGTTCCATTAATTCGTTTTACAACTTAATCAGAAATATTGGATTCTGTGCTCTCCTGTCACGCTACACTAGCAAAGTTCAGTGACAAAAATAGACAAATTTCCCCATCCATCTACGTGGCCTAAACAAATTAACGCTGAGTACTTTTGTACTATTCTAGACTGTTATTGAGCATTAACACAAACCAGTTTACTACAGGTAGTGTATTTATTTATTATTTTTTTTTTTTAAACTACTGAAGTTCTGCTGGATTTGCTAGATTAGTAAACACTTTTGAACGTAAGGTCGAGAGTTTTTGATTTGAGACGCAGATCATGACAACAATCAAAACGACAGCAGACGAGAGAGCCCGAGCTCGTCAGTGCATAAGATCTCTAAACGTTTTATAGTTTGGGCCGCATCACCACCCTGGCGTGGATTATTTTCCACGACATATACAAGACTTCCTACTAGACTGGTGAACCAGTGCGAGGAACATCCCTTTGGGGTTTTTTTTTTTTAAAACTCACTTATGCTTCACATATGTATGTTACAGTAGGACTATATTATAAATCCGAAATTTGGAGAGAAAAAAAAAAACAACAAAAAAAACAAAACGTTTGGAGTCACAGAAAGTTAATTTGGCCAAAACGTTTATGAACCCCATAGTAGTGTAAATGTAAATATAAAATCATCCATAGAACAGGAAATAATCCAGCCAAGGGAACATTTTTCAACGTCAACAGTTTTTGCAAACCATGGATATAATTTTATATACATTTATTTTAACTAATATATGGAGGGGGGGAAAAAAAAAAAAAAAAAAAACTTTATTCAATATGATCAAAATTGAATTAGTGAATCAGCCTTTCGAATGAACATTTCATATAAACCTGAGGAACGTATCTGTTCCCACATGCCATAAAATCTTCAGGGAAAGAAAACCATCATCATCATCATCATGTGAATATATACAGCACATCATGACAAACACATTAAGTTCACCCTGCACTGTAGTTAAA
>JANDJT010000103.1:20945540-20961337 GCA_024331685.1 Stegophilus panzeri
TTTAGTCAAAAGAAGAGCCACTTTAGAAATAATTGAGCAAACTAAATGTGGAACGATAGGCAGAACAGAGTTGGAATCATGGTTGCTTTTTCACCCTATCAATCCACTCCTGATAATTGGAGACTTTGGTGTAGATGCCCAGTTTGTCCGTGTTGCCACAGCCCTCGCCCCAGGATACGAGGCCGATGAGGAACCACGTGTTGCGGTATAGAGTCATCATGGGGCCGCCGCTGTCACCACTGCACGCGTCCTTGATGCTCCCGATGCTGCCGGCGCACAGCACGTTCTGCGTCAGGTTGTTGACCATGTGGTGCGCGCACTCGGAGTGCTCCACCAGTGGCACGCTGATGTGTTTGAGATCCGAGCTGTACGGCACTGTCCCTTCTTTATCCGTGCCCCAGCCTGTCACCACCGTCATGGTGCCGTTGAGGTGGAGCACGCGCTCGGCCAGATCTCGACTCGGCAGACAGGCAGGGATGATGTATGTGCTGAACTTTACGGGCGACTCCAAACGCAGCAGAGCTATGTCGTTGTCTGCCTTCAGGCTATTGTATTTTGGGTGCGGGACAGTTTTCACCACAGGAAGGGTGACCTCGGATCCTTCGAACTCAAAACGTTTGTAGTCACCTAAAGGTCATTATGTTCCAGTTACAATGCAGCAACGTTGACAGCATTTTTAATGCAGCATTTGGACACTTCACACATAAATAGGACGGCTGCCCAGCATATTTTGGCCAACTATAAGGGCAGTATCATGTGTGTCCTTGGCCCTCCCATACTCACAGGACCAGTGTCCCATAAAATTTTCACAAACATGGTAGACCAAACTAACTCTGAACAAGAAATACACTTATTTCACTTCATGTTAGTGTCTTATACTGTAGATTATCAAAGTCATTCCTTGGTCAAATCAACCAGCTAGTATGACATGACACACAGTTTGCAGCTAACCTGTCAGATGCTAACTTGCACACCAATAAGGCTAACTGAAAAACACTGCTTGCTGGCTAGATTGCTAGCTAGAAAGCAGTGTTTTTCAGTGGAGTGGTTTAAGAAATGAGCAGATCATGGGTTCATTATCTGTGTGGCAGCTGGGAGTGTGGTCAAGTGTAGAGGCGGTCATGAGAACAAGAGACCAGAGATTAGCAAATAAATAGGCTGCTGTAAACTAGGCACAGGTGTAGACAATCACTTGTTACCCGCTCGTTCACCACGGCTCCCTCTCCACTTCACAGTTGGCACTTCTCCACGCCCCGGCTGCCACAATCTGTTAAAATGCTAGCCAATGAAATGGCTACCTGATCCAGAATGGACAACAGCAATACTCTTGGAAAAAAGAGTCATTCTGCAAATATCATTCTCAAGATAGCAAATCATCCATATAAAAAACCCTGAAACAAACCCAGTCTGACGGCGAAGCGGCTGAATCCCTCAAGACAGTGAGCAGCAGTGAGAACCCAGAATTCATCAATCAAGACGCCACCACAGTGAAATTTTCCTTTGGCATTCAAGATAAGAGCCTGAGAAGAAAGCACAAATATAAATGGTACCATGTTGAAAAGCTCCAATACAATCGATCTGAATCAGGACCTAATCAATACTGTTCTAAACATGCCCTTGTGGACTTTCCCGCCAATCTGGGACATGTGTAAGAACAATTTAAGGAGCTGATTTTAAAGAAGGAGTGCACTCATCCTCAGCATAAACATGCACGAAGAGATTTCCTTGGTGAAGTGCACACTTCGTTTACTTCGAGTCGTATCGCCAAGGAGACAACAGATGATTGCAAAACTTTAACACAGAGTATCTTTAAGGTTGTTTTCACACTTGTGATGTTTTCTGGACTCAGGGGCCATTTGCCCTGAGAGCTCAGTACGTTTGCTGTAGTGTGAAAACTCTACATAAGGGAGTGGTTCAGAGAACAGATCTTTTTGTACGATAATATAATGTGCATCTAAAAAACACTGTTCTTTGCTGCTTGAGTGTTGGTACCAATGGAAAATGATAACCAAGAGCCGTAACAACCACCCAATAGATCCACTGTTTGGAAGAAATTCTTGGATGTGAAAGTAAACCTGCAAATTTGAGCCCTGCCCCCAAACTGCTTTACATTGTATGGGGGGGGGATCTCCTCAACCACCACTAGTGTCTAGCATCGACCTGGATGATGCGAGGGCAGCCATAGTGCGCCAGAACACCCACCAGCTATTAGTGGATAGGAGAGAGTGATGTAGCCAATTCAGGGATGGAGAATATTAGGGGGCCGTGACAGAGAAGGGTCAATGGGGGAATTTCGGCAGGACACCTGTGTTATACCCCTAGTCTTTTACGATAAGTGTCCTGGGATTTTTAATGACCACAGAGAGTCAGGACCTCGGTTTAATGTCTCATCCGAAAGACGGTGCTGTTTTTACAGTATAGTGTTCCCGTCACTATACTGGGGCATTAGGCCCCACACAGACCACAGAGTGAGCGCCCCCTGCTGGCCTCACTAATACCACATCCAGCAGCAACCTTAGTTTTCCCCAGGAGGTCTCCCATCCAGGTACTGGCCAGGCTCAACCCTGGGGAAACCAGTGGGAAACCAGGCCAGAGCTGCAGGTTAATAAGCCCATTTAAATTTTGTGTACAGAAACAACTTTTTAATAACTGCTTTTGTTATAACCAAATGATCATTATGAAAAAAAAACACGATTTCCCTCCAAGATCCTTGTTTATTCTTATACCTGCCAAGGACTCTCTCCCCTTTTGCCAACTTCACCACCAACGAGCCAAGGTTGTAGACCTTCCATGGGCTTTGTTCTGTAGAACGACTTAGCGATCAAAATCTGTCCGCAAGACTGCTGATCTGAAAATCAAATACAAACGCATAAAGGACAAATATTAACAATATGGAGACCTGGAATGCACTTAAATTCATCTCCAGCAAGAAAATCACCGTGTCCTCACTTTTTGGAACACACTGTTTGAAGTCTTCCTGGACTGTGTATCCATTAATACAGCTGCAGTAGCGTCCTATCTTGTCTTTCCTCTCGTGGCAGTCATGATCACAGCCTCCGTTGTCCATTGAGCAGTTTGCTTTGATGCTATCTGTAGGTCAAATCAGTCTCAGAATACAGCCTTAAAGGTAAAAGCCACCCTAACTTTTCAGTGGCATCCAAGTTTCATTTTGTAATGAAATTCTGAGATTTTTTTCTAGTTGATCTAATTGATGTTGCTCTTCGAAAGAAGCGATTAATGCGTTCGACTACCTGCTGACATAGGTGCAGTGGGATTTTACGCTCACTTCATCTCTACATAATGAGAGCGATGCAGTGGCGCTTTAGTCCATTAGTTTGTCTATCTCTCTAACCTCTGCATCTGTACACTTTGCTCAAACAAACCAGGTTACAAAGCTTAAACCTTCCTGCTAATCCCGGAGTCAGTGCCATAGCGCTCGTCATCTCATCAATTACTAACAAACCAAGCCGAGTCCCTGCTGTAACTCGTTGTTACTGCACTGTGAAGCTGCATTGCATTCTGGGACTTTGACCCCAGCGTTTGCACCAACATCTCCACTACTTCTTTGCTGGATTTCTCGTTAATATGACGTTAAACATGGCTTGAAGATGCTGAGAAAGCTAACAGTGGAACCTGACAGCACCAACCAACAAATTAGTGCCAGAATCATTAAACACTTCATGATATAAAAATAGTTCATATGTTTCAGGGTGGGGTATTCCTACAATACGTTATTCGACAGCACATACTAAAGTATTTATGAAGTGCTGTTCTCAAAACTATGTAGAAACCTTGATTTTAAGCCCTTCTGTAATTCACACTCTTGTAGATGACGGTGTTTTCCTTCAAAAGCCTGGGTTGCAGGAGCAAATGTAGGACCGTCACTGATCCACACAAAATCCTTTCTGACAGGCATTTGGGACACAATCATTCCCATCTGACACACAATAAACAATAATACGCGCAAAAAAAAGCATGCAGTTTAAATTAGATTTAGATGACACCATGATATACCTTAAATAATCCCAACACTCACCTTCATAAATGGTCCAGAACTTTAACTGTAAGAGAAGAAGAGCAGACATTATCATTATCAGACGTTGCGCTGTGAAGGAGCAGAGATATAAGAATCATAAGATGTAGAAATGATTAACCGTGGCCTCCTTGGTCCGGTAGATCTCTTTAGCCTCTTCAAAGTCACAACGCTCTTCCATACACTCTCGCTCCAAAGATGGAGACTTGAACTCCTCCAGAAGGGAATTGGCCCTTCTGGAGCGCAGGAGCATGTGCGCCTTTGGACTGCTGTAAAAAACTGATTAATACACGAAAAAAAAAAAAAAAAAAAATCAAGACCTTTTTATTGTTGATACCATAAAGTGGAATAAGTTGTATAAGGATGGAACCGAATATGAATAATATATGAATCGGATTGAACAGTTAAGGTGTTGTAAACAAATATAAATAGAGATATGAATAGGAAGTGCACTATTTATTTATTTATTTATTTATTTGTTTGTTTGTTTGTTTGTTTGTTTTTAGAAAGCTTGCCAGAAAACTTCATGCTGTGTGCATTGGACTGAGTTGCATAAGAACGAGGTTTTTACTTTCATGCGGAGCTTTAAACGGGTCAACAATGAAGTTCTCAGAAGGGTTGCCAGATTTCAACAAACTACCCATTAATACTTTTCTTTTTCTTTTTTTTTTCTTTTTAACAAAAATACTTCAAATTAGCCAAAACAAATCAGGGACTGAGGAGACGTTGATTATTTCCGGTTTAAATACGAATACAGAATATTTGAAGCAGCTCATATTTGACATATATTTTATTATGTTATATATATGTTTTTTTTTTGCTTATATTGACCAGAGGTGCCAATAATTCTGGATACGTATGTAGCACATTTCATTTTCGAGTCATACCTGACATACAGACTGCAGAAGCAGCCCAGAGGAAAATCAATGCCAAGCAGAGGAAAGGTGTCTTCGCCATGGTCGCTGTAGACACAACAACGGCCAAATCCTCGTTATTATTTATTATATAAATCATATTCATATAGCAACAATGCAATAATAATACAGGTTAAAAAGCAAAACTGGAAAGATGTCTTACTAGATAGCAGATCTGACCAACACACTGTCTGTTTCTTTCTCACAGAAAATCTAGTTGGAGAGGTACGTGCGTCAGAAATTGTAGGTTAGAGACGCAACTGTTTTAGTCGTACCCGTATTCCTCAAAATCCGTTATCAGGTGCCGATAATCTGTATATACACATGTATTGCTTAGACACGCAGAGACGAAATATCAAAAAGCTTCTGAAATGTAGATCCAAATAAACGATCAAATAACCATTATACTTACATGTTGAAAAATAAAGAGCTGGGATGGTGGATGTTCTGTTTAAACTGTGTTAATGACTGACTAATGTGTTTACTGAGAGACTTCTCCTGCCCTCTAACCTCTGGACAGCTGGAATTCAGAAATCTGAACCACTGGAACTTATTATCACACTAAATTATCAAATTGTGTTCAGACAAAATAATCTATGGGTAATAATAACCTGATTATAAAATGCTTTTTTTTTTAATCAACAACAACAACAACAACAACAACAACAAAAACTTATAGTCATTGATATTGTGGAATTTTATTTAAGGAGATTCAACAATTTTGAAAGGAGTCTCCAGTGTTAGGGATTTGTAAAAGTCACAATACAAGATCATTCTACACAGAAGCTTTTTAAACATCCTCTTGACATCTCGGGTTAAACGTCAAGGAATGGGTTCATTTTAAAATCTTGAAAGCAAAACAAATTAAGTCACAAGTATAAATGTGTGAATTTTAAAGACTGTAGCTCTAATTTAAAATGGGGGAAGTCTTCATCTCTGGAATGACACACTTGTGGCACATGATATTTTTTTAGGTAATTTAGGTCTTAGGCCCTATTCGGACAGGATTTGTTTCATGGGGTGATGTCGTTAATAAAATTTTTGCGGATAAGGCTCTGTGTTACTGATCGGAAGGTCGGGGGTTCAAGCCCCAGCACTGCCAAGCTGCCACTGTTGGGCCCTTGAGCAAGGCCCTTAACCCTCTCTGCTCCAGGGGCGCTGTATCATGGCTGACGCTGCACTCTGACCCCAGCTTCCTAACATGCTGGGATATGCGAAGAAAAGAATTTCACTGTCCATATGTATATGTGATCATTAAAGACTCATTATCATTATTACAGACAGCGATTAAATTAATACAGTAGGGACGAATAACTCTCATGTGATCATTTTTATGAATTTGGTAAGATTTAAAGTGCACCTATTATGGTTTTGAAACGTTCCTAATTTATTTTTAAAGCTCTCCTACAATAGATTTACATGCACCCGAGGTCAAAAAACACTTTAATGTGATCATACTTTAAATTGCAGCATTGCCTTTTCTCCCCCCAGTGTCAAAAATTACTCACTTAATGATCAGTTCTAAAGGATTCATTCTAAACTCCTCCTTTCAGAGAGCATACTCTGCTGTGATTGGTCAGATGTGCCAGTTTGTTGTGATTGGTCTACTGCTGTCAGCGAGCAGCCAATGAAGACCAGAGGCGGGGATTTTTGTTACAAACATACATAGGTTTGTGCAGGAAGTAAAGTCTGGAATCACTAACGACTCATTTCAGCTGTTCAGAATCGGTTCCTTCTTTTGTAATCCCCTCTGAACAGGGCTTACAACATTAGCAGCATTTGGCAGATGCCATTATCTACTTACATTACTCATTATACTCATTTATACATCTGAGGGTTAAGGGCCTTGCTCAAGGGCCCAACAGTGGTAGCACTGGGATTTGAACTCACAACCTTCCGATCTTGTTTTTAGTAAAAGGAAGTGCCATTCCAAAATAAAAGTCCTAACTAAATCTGGAGCGATAGGCAGAACAGATCTGAAGCAACAAGATTCGATCACGGCTGATTTTTCACACTATCAATCCACTCCATGTAATTGGAGACTTTGGTGTAGATGCCCAGTTTGTTCGTGTTGCCACAGCCCTCGCCCCAGGATACGAGGCCGATGAGGAACCACGTGTTGTGGTATAGAGTCATCATGGGGCCGCCGCTGTCACCCTCGCATGCATCCTTGGTACTCCCGATGCTGCCGGCGCACAGCATGTTCTCTGTCAGTTTGTTGACCATGTGGTGCGCGCACTTGGAGTGCTCCACTAGTGGCATGCTGATGTGTTTGAGATCCGAGCTGTACGGCGCTGTCCCTTCTTTGTCCGTGCCCCAGCCTGTCACCACCGTCATGGTGCCGTTGAGGTGGAGCACGCGCTCAGCCAGGTCTCGACTCGGCAGACAGGCAGGGACGATGTACGTGCTGAACGTTACGGGCGACTCCAAACGCAGCAGAGCTATGTCGTTGTCCACCGTTAGGCTATTGTATTTTGGGTGCGGGACAATTTTGACCACAGGAAGGGTGACCTCGGATTCTTCAAACTTCAAACGTTTGTAGTCTCCTAAAGGGAGGGAATGGTCATTTGCGTAGAAAATAAGCACCTTTTTATGCATTTCTATACAGCATTTGCATAGCTGCCCACAATAATTTGAGCAAAATATGAAAATAAAATTTTGACAGACATGGTAGACCAGGTAGACCATGGAAAACTGAGGCTTTGACCAAGTCCATGTTTACAAGTATGCAGCAAATGTTAATTTCTTTGCTAACTAACAATCTTATTTTGCTTCATGTTAGTGGTTTATAGATTTCCAAAGTCATTCCATGGTTAAAGTGAACCAGCTAGCATTAGCTGTTAGAATATAACCAGTTAGAACATAACCAGTTAGAAAATTGGCAACAATGAGTCAGGATCTAGGAGACTGGTGTTGATCTTCAGATTCTGTTTATTGCTTACTTGAGGAATCTTCAGATCAGTGTTTTACCAATAGAAGCATAACTTCAGAAAGGTTTCACCAGCTCACTCTCAAAATAACAGTATCAGTTACACATCACACCAAAACACAAGAAATGAGAAATACAGCATCTTTGCTAACCTCCCAGCCACTAATTAGCAAGCCAGCAACTTAGCAGTTTGTGAACAAGTTTTTCAGTGAATAGTACACTAAAAAATAGCTGCAGCTAGGGTGTGATGTGCATGTTTCATTAAGTGTGACGACATGCTGACAATAAAGGGCATCATGAATGCAATGCAGATCACAGTTATTTACGTGTCTGTGTGGCAGCAGAGGGCGTGGGCAAGTCACAGAGAATGAGCAGGTAACAAATGATTGTCTACATCTGTGTGCGGTTTATAGCACCCTATTTATATTCCTTTCCTTTTCAGTAGGTGGCTATAAAACGACATACACATGTGGACAATCAATTGAAAAATATTTTGGGCAGATTGCCCACCCCTAGTTGTAGGATTCCACATAGAACCTTTAGGGGTTCTCCAAAAGGAACAAATAGGTTGCTGGATGGAACCTTTTTTTTTTCTTCTAAAGATTAATGCATCATTTTTAAAGGAGACCAAAAGCAAATCAACCATAACAAAAAATACAAAACAAACCCAATCTGACACTGAAGCGGCTGAATTTCTCAAGACAGTGAGCAGCAGTGAGAACCCAGATTTCATCAATCAAGACGCCGCTACAGTGAAATTTTCCTCGGGGACTCAAGATAAGAGCCTAGGAAGGAAACACAAATATAAAGCTTCATCATGGCCTTTGTTAATCAGAACCCACATTTCAGTACTCTTTTAAACATGCTCTTGTCGAGTTCCGTGTTGACCATTTAATTTATTTGCACACTATATTTTCTTTGAATCTGTTAGGAGACAACCATTTCAAGTACCGTCATGGGAAAAGGAAAGTCCACCCTCCTTCAATTCTACGGTATGTTTTTAATAGCAGGGCCTAAATAACAATTGTGTGGTCCTCACAAACTTCTATAAATAAACAAATAACCTCAGGTGACAACAAAAAATACACAACGGCTTTCAATATGCCTGCCTTCCTGATCCATCCTGATGCCCTACCTCTGGATGGGGCGCACATCAACTGGAGGCTACAGTCTGGAGATTGCTTAGGATGGTACCGCTTGAAGTACCATGGAAATGGACCTCAATTCCACATGGACATTCTCGCTGTGGTTGCTCTGACTACGGTTACTGCGATGGCCTTGGGAAGGCTTCTCTCCCACCTTGACAAAAGCAGTGTTACTTACAGACTGGTGTTATTTACAGCCAGTGTTGATGGCTGAGACTACTATCTCAGCAACTGCTTTGAGCACTTGGTCTTGCTACCAGCAATAGTGGCCTTCATCAAGGGCCTTTGGGCAGCTGCTTATAATGTGCTCTAGTGATCCCCTTCCAGAGCAAAGAAGGCAGGCTGGTGTTTCACTCTTTCCCAAGATGTGGAGGTTAGCAGGACTTGGCAAGCTATCATAAACAGCCTGTATTAGGAACTGGACATAGTAGTAGTCCAGTTTTTGCCCAGGTAACTCAGTGCTGTACTGCTCCTGCTTCCTGCACACCTGCTCAAATCTCACCCTGAATCTGGTGGTGTTCCTCCTTGCCATGGGCTTTTTCTATTCGAATCTTGAGAAGTAGCCTAGTCCAGCCTGGCCCATAGCTACATTCCACAATAGAGCTTTGTGCCTCAACCTGGACTCTGCAACCTCCACTGCTCTCCACTCCCTGCCCATTCTGACCTCAGTGCCAGTTGATGACACTTAGGGGTCCTTGGATTCTCTATGCTAGAGAGGCTCTCTTGTTTGCGACAACATAAAATCCTCAGTAAGGCTGCTGTCTGGGAGTTGCACGATGTGGCTTCTGCCATACAGTGCCATGCTGCTTTGACTGTGGGGAAAAGCAAGCCACCTGCGAAGGTAGCTGCTGATTTTCCTATCCAGGGACTCTACTGTTGTCATGAGGACCTAGTAAACTAGCATTGGCCACAGAATCCTGGGCAGGATGGCATTCTGGTGAATTCAGGCCTTGAATCTTCCTGGTAGGCCTGACTTGTCCACATTGGAGAATCAGTTGTCAAAGTCTTTGATTGTCTTTTTGTGGAGTCTTTAAGACTGGAGTCAAAGATTTTCCCAAGGCTTTTCACCAGCTGCTTAGAAATAGATGAAATAGTGACACCAGATATTGAGAAGCAGAATTTGTCCACCACCCACCACTTCTTCAGCACGAAGGACCTAGATTTGCAAGGGTTTGATGCTCATCCTTATCCATAAGATGAGGTTCTCTAGGATTTGGAGTATCCAACTGGTGCCAGGTAATGATGGTCAGGTCATCCATAAAAGCTTTTACTGTGGGTTGCCACACACCAGACTTAGAACGTGGACTTAGAACAACCACTACACTTGTCTCCAAGCATCTGCTTAACAAAGCCAAAGGGGATGATGATGAAGACTGGCTCTCTCCTTTCCCCATTATCTGTGCCACTCAGCTCTTTGGAGCGCCGAGAGCTTCTTTCACACAATGCTTTGGTGTGGTAGCTTGGCTAGAGGTTGCTCTTGTTCCTCAGTCGTGTTGTCATCTAAGCATCCATAGGTCTTGCCGCAGCTGTTTTATCTGAATGGCTCTATGGTTCTTGAGGTCACCGGTTTGTCCTTCTCAGCACAGCATAGCCAAACCTCTGCACCTCCCTTGACTATAGTCTGTATGATGTTACAGGTATCTGCCTCAAATTGCTGGCAGATGCTCTCTTTGTTGGCGGGGAGCCACTTTATCCTTCTTCTCTGGACTACTAAGCCAGGAGCATGAGATTGAGGTGCTTGGAGGTTCTGGCTCTGTTGGGTGATTCCTGGCCGGGTTCCTCCTGTGTCTCCCCAGGGTTAGTTCCTGTGTTCTGCACTGCTGTCTCCTGCTCTTGACATATTGAAATCTGTTGTGTTATTTTGTTGTCGCCTGAGATTATATGTTTGTTTATAGAAGTTGGTGAGGACCATCCAATCGTTATTTACATGCTGATGAATAAAAACATAGAATTAAAGGAGGGTGTACTTTCTTTTCCTATGAATGTGTTATTAAGGTTGTTTTTAAAACTTGTATAGATTTGGGGCCGTTTGCCCTGAGAGTTCAATACGTTTGGTGAAGTGTGAAAGCTGTTTTCAAGCCCAGCAGCTGTCCAGAGAACTGATCCCTGGTTCTTTTGAAAACAATGCTGCATGTATAGCTGCATTGCTTTCTGGGACTTTCTGACATTTAGAATTGTGCAATTAATCCATGGTTTGGAGGGAATTCTTCTATGTGAATATTATAATCCCTGCCCCAAACGAACCCAGAATTGGTCAATGGTGTGGGCCCAAATATCTGAGAGTGAAAACACTCAAATTTTATAATGGTGCCAAAACTAGACTAGCATATAATCAAGTCATCATTATGAAGAATGGATAAACAAACAAAAAATATTCCACCAAGATTCTTTGTTTATTCTTATACCTGCCAAGGGCTCTCTCCCTTTTTGCCAACTTCACCACCATAAAGCCAAGGTAGTAGGCCTTTAAAGGTCTTTGTTGAGTAGAATGACCTAGAGAGCAAAATCTGTCCACAAGTCTGTTGATCTGGAAATCAGAGACATGGATACCATGATTTACAGGCAGCACTGTTCATCTCTCCTTACACCATACTCAAAAAGGTCAAATAGAATAAAAATGGAGAC
This sequence comes from Stegophilus panzeri, assembly GCA_024331685.1. Taxonomy (NCBI): domain Eukaryota; kingdom Metazoa; phylum Chordata; class Actinopteri; order Siluriformes; family Trichomycteridae; genus Stegophilus; species Stegophilus panzeri. Next base: position 20,957,187 of record JANDJT010000103.1, read on the forward strand.
CTGGAATTCCCTTAAATTCAACTACAGCAAGAAAATCATTGTGTCCTCACTTTTTGGAACACACTGTTTGGAGTCATCATGAAGTGTGTATCCATTAATACAGCTGCAGTAACGTCCTGTCTTGTCGTTCCTCTCATGGCAGTTGTGATCACAACCTCCGTTGTCCACCGTGCAGTTGGCGTGCGTGCTAACTGGACGTCAAATCAGCCTGAATGACTTGCATATTAATCTTTATAATGATAATTTTGTAATACAATTCTGAAGGTTCTGAAGTTGTTCATCAAAATGTTGGTCTATTTTTAAAAAAAAAAATGTCACTGCTACTTCTACGCTAGATTTCACATTAATACGAAACTGGACTTTGAGGAGTGAGAAGATGAGCTCTTGGTGAAACCTGATCTGATAGCACCAACCAACAGTTTAGCCTTCTGTAATTCAAACTCACGTAGATCACAGTATTTTCCTTCAAAGCCAGGGTTGCAGGAGCAATTGTAGGACATGTACTGATCCACACAAAATCCGTTCTTGCAGGCATTTGGGACACACTGGTTCCCATCTGACACATAATAATAAACAATAATACACAAACATAGTATGTGTTTTAGACGAATACTTCACAATTTACCTTAAAATAAGTCCAACACTCACCTGTATACACCATCCAGAACTCTAACTGTGAGAGGAAAAGAACATGTGGATATTGTGAAGAAGCACAGAGGATCTTATAAGAACTATAAGAAGAAGAAGAAGAAATGACTAACTGTGGCCTCTCTGGTCTGGTAGATCTCTCTAGCTTCCTCAAAATCACACTGCTCTTCAAGGCACTCTCGCTCCAAAGATGAAGACTTGACTTCCTCTAGAAGGTAATTGGCCCTTCTGGAGCGTAGGAGCATGTGTGCCTTTGGACTACTGTAAAAAACTAATTTAAAATCAGTAGCTGTTTTTAGGGCTTTATTCCATAAAGTGGTGCAAACGAATATGAATATATTATTCAAATTGAACCAATAATGTGCTCTAAATATGAATACGAACAGAGATACGAATAGGAAGTGCACTATTCGTTTATTATTTTTTAGAAAGCTTGCCAGAAAGTTTCACGTTGAGATGGTGTGTGTGCATTGGACTGAGTTGCATAAGAACTCATTTAGGTTTACTTTTAGGTGGAGCCTTAAAGGTGCCAAGTATGAAGCTCACAGGCAGGGTTGCCAGATTTCAGCAACAAAATCACACAAATTGAAACTATTCCAATCTACGTATTTTTCTTCATTTTCTCAGTCTTGTATGGGAAACAAGTTAACAGTGGTCTGCATGCATTTCTGATTTATATATAGATTCACTTCTCCATTGCTCACACAGTCTAAATAAAATAAAATAAAATAAAATAAAATAATAAGACTATGCTTTTTATGGTTTAAATACGAATACAGAATATTTGCCACAGCTAATATTTGTCCACATTTTCATATGATATTTATGTTGTTTTTTTTGGCTTATATTGGCCAAAGGTGCTAATAATTTTGGATACATATGTAGCAAATTTCATTTTCGAGTCATACCTGACATACAGACAGCAGAAGCAGCCCAGAGGAAAATCAATGCCAAGCAGAGGAAAGGTGTCCTCGTCATGGTCGCTGCAGTCACAACAACGCCCAAATCCTCGTTATTATTTATTATATAAATCATGTTCATATAGCAACAATGAAAAAACACATAGACCATATCAAACCTAACCGAATGAAGGTGGAGCATAAATTATTCTGAATTTACCTCTACATCTCAGTTTATTTGTTTGATAATACAGGTTAAAAATCAAAGATGGATTCAAATAACCATTATACTTACATGTTGAAAAATAAAGAGCTGGGATGGTGGATGTTCTGTTTAAACTGTGTTAATGACTGTCTAATGTGCTTACTGAGAGTCTGTTCCTGCCCTCTAACCTCTGGACTGCTGGAATTCAGAAATTCAAGGTTTACACAGATTCGAGTAGGTTATGAAATGATAACCGTTAAATCGGAAAATACCATAAAGAGAAATGAATATGAAAGAGGTAAATGATAAAATGATGACATTGACTTTTCTTGATTTTTTTTTTTATTAAAAAAGCGACAGTTAAAAAAAAAAAACCTTCTGTGTTTTATATAATACGAGCAAATGGCATGCTAATGTTACTGTTTATTCAGTTTATTATTATTATTATTATTATTATTATTATTATTATTATATTTATTTATTTATTTTTACATAATTAGAATGTAATTTTAGCATAGCATAGCATCAGCTGTTCTTCAGTAGTTAATGATGTGAAACAGTATTACACATGGTAATTCATTACTAATGTTTTATTATTTAAAAGAAAATTATTTACAAAACATTATATAAAAGTATTTCAACAGTAGGTCATTTGGTGTGTCATTTTCTAAGAAGAGGAGCGAGAAAAGCACTGGCACGTCCAATCCAGAAGGAAATAAACTCATAGGATTACTCTATGTCCGAATTTAAATTGAACCCCCTCTGAAAAGGGCTTTATAATTCTTAGTAGCACCGTCTATGAATCTAATTAATGTCTTTGAGCAGCCACTTAACAAGTTCTCTTATCTATCCAACTTTGCATTGCCATAATTAACTTTGCCCACAGTAGGGATGATATTGATGTGATTTTAAAGTTTGGGGACTTGTTTGTAGTAAAAAGAAGAGCCTAAGCTAAAATAAAAGTCCTAGCTAAATGTGGAACGATAGGCAGAACAGATCTGAAGCAACAAGATTCGATCACGGCTGATTTTTCACGCGATCAATCCACTCCAGATAATTGGAGACTTTGATGTAGATGCCCAGTTTGTCCGTGTTGCTACAGCCCTCGCCCCAGGATACGAGGCCGATGAGGAACCACGTGTTGCGGTATAGAGTCATCATGGGGCCGCCGCTGTCACCCTTGCAGGCGTCCTTGGTACTCCCGATGCTGCCGGCGCACAGCATGTTCTCTGTCAGGTTGTTGACCATGTGGTGCGTGCACTCGGAGTGCTCCACTAGTGGCACGCTGATGTGTTTGAGATCCGAGCTGTACGGCACTGTCCCTTCTTGATCCATGCCCCAGCCTGTCACCACCGTCATGGTGCCGTTGAGGTGGAGCACGCGCTCAGCCAGGTCTCGACTCGGCAGACAGGCAGGGACGATGTACTTGCTGAACGTTAAGGGCGACTCCAAACGCAACAGAGCTATGTCGTTGTCCACCGTTAGGCTATTGTATTTTGGATGCGGGACAATTTTCACCACAGGAAGGGTGACCTCGGATCCTTCGAACTCAAAACGTTTGTAGTCTCCTAAAGGTGATTTTAATAGAAAATAAACACACGCGTCTGTTACACTGTTAGGCAGCTGCCAAGAATTTTATGCAGCATTTGCACCCTTCAGACAAAAGCTTTCATGTTCAAAAGCAGGTGCCCACTATATTTTGACCAAATTTAAGGGCAGCATCACACATACACGGTAGGGAGCAAAGTTTTACAGTGAATAGTAGTCTAAAAACTCATTAAGTTTATTAAGTGTGACAATGTATGCTGACAAGGAATTTCAGCGATTGCAATACAGACAGCAGGGGGCATGGAGCAGCTGTCAGGTAGCTAATCAGCGAGTAATATGTGATTGGCTACGCCCGTGTGAGGTTTGCAGCCCTCTGCTGGATGGGTAAAGAAGTACAGAAATAGGCTGCTGTAAACACAGCACAGGTGTAGACAATCAGACAATTTACTTGCTCATGCTGCAGGTCTCCCTTTCCACTTCACCACGTGCCTGCTGGGACAATCTCTTAATCTACCAGCCAATTAAACACCTACCTGATCCAGAATGGACTAAAGCAGCACCCTTGTTAAAAAAAAAGGTTCCTCAAAGTTCTTTGAATTCTAAATAGGCTCTACTTGTTCGTGACATTTTCATAAATGCAAGTTGTCGGATTTTACATCGAAAGCTTACAGGTTCTCCTATAGAGTGCAGCAAAAATGACGTATTTTTGTAGACCAACCAGGAAGACAGCATCACCCTGGTTCCTATGACAAAAAGCCAACACACTGTAAAACTGGATAGTTCATTTAACTCAAAAAATTTGAGGAAACTAATTACCTCAAAATTTTTAAGTTGATAAATCAATTTCTTTA
>JANDJT010000103.1:20961437-20977225 GCA_024331685.1 Stegophilus panzeri
ATTTGGCTTAAAGAAATTGATTTATCAACTTAAAAATTTTGAGGTAATTAGTTTCCTCAGATTTTTTGAGTTAAATGGACTTATCGTGATGACTTTTAATGTCCCCGACAACCTCTGTAGTCCCATTTAGCCACTTGTTTGCGACCGTCTTTTTCAAGACACTTAAAAGCTTTACAACATCACAAGTCGGGTATTAATGATGTATTTTATGTCGTAGAATAAAACGTGAGAATATCTTGAGCTTGTGTTAACCACAGACCTTATTCCAGGCATTTAACAAAAAACCCAAAACTCATTTCCAGGTTTTAGGACTCATTTTTGCAGCACTTTATAGGAACAATATTTTTTTTTTTTTTTTTTTTTTTTTTTTTTTACAAAAAAACCCATTAAAGTTTCTGGATGGAGCCTTTTATTTATTTTTATTTTTATTTTTTTTTTCGTCCTTCATCGATCTTCAGATTTCACGATCAAAAAGTGCGAATCGACCATAAAATTCCCAAAACAAACCCAGTCTGACGGCGAAGCGGCTGAATCCCTCCAGACAGTGAGCAGCAGTGAGAACCCAGAATTCATCCAGCAAGACGCCGCCACAGTGAAATTGTCCTTTGGCATTCAAAAGAACAGCCTAGGAAGGAAAGACAAATGTAAACGGCGCCATGTTGAAAAGCTCCAATGCAATTTAAAAAAAAAAAAATCTGAATCAGAATCTCCATTTCAGTATTCTTTTAAACATGCCTCTGTTGACTCCAGAAATGTGTAACACAGGTGGAGGGATGGAATTTAAAACAAGAGCACGCTCGTCGTCAATAGTGAATATAAACCTGCATGAAGCAGTTGCCTTGGTGAGTTTTACACTACATTTACTGTTCAACATTAACAGATGAACCTAGAGCCATAACAACCTGTGTGCACAGAAGTGAAACCGCGCAACCCTTCGGTTTTAAGCCCCGCCCCCAAACGAGCCCCAAATCAGTCATGGGAACACACATAATTATTTGGGCCAAGTGTGTATTAGCAATGCTGAAAATGCTAGGCTAGCATCAGTGAGCTAATTAACTCTAAGCAAACTTTGAACCAAATGGTCATAACAAACCAAGATTTCCCTCCAAGATCCTTGTTTATTCTTATACCTGCCAAGGACTCTCTCCCCTTTTGCCAACTTCACCACCAGCGATCCAAGGTTGTAGACCTTCCATGGGCTTTGTTCTGTAGAAGGACTTAGCGATCAAAATCTGTCCACAAGACTGCTGATCTGAAAATCCACAATTTACACTATTGTAAAATATTAACAATACGGAGACCTGGAATGCCCGTGAGTTCATCTACAACAAGGAAATCACCGTGTCCTCACTTTTTGGAACACACTGTTTGAAGTCGTCATGGAGTGCGTATCCATTAATACAGCTGCAGTAGCGTCCTGTCTTGTCGTTCCTCTCGTGGCAGTCGTGATCACAGCCTCCGTTGTCCACCGAGCAGTTCGTGTGTGTGATAACTGAAGGTCAAATCAGTCTCAGAATACAGTCTTAAAGGGAAAAAAAATCCACCCTGAACGACTTGCATATTAATCTTTAGAATTAACATGTGATCGTCAAAGGAGGTGAAGGTTTATTTTGTAAGGAATGCCGTTCCACCACCTGCCAGTGGGAGTAATCTCTACCTAAGGACAGTGATGCAGCGGTGCTTTAGTCCTTTAGACTGTCCAGCTCTCGTACCTCCTCATCTATATACTCTGCTCAAACAGAACGCTTCAGCTTTCGTGCTAATACCACCAGAGATTGCCGACTAGGGACTCTATGATAAAACTATGCTGGAAAGTGTTGAGTGAGAAAAGAAACACTTGCTCTTTTGTTTTTAGGAGCTGAAAACAGCGAAACCTTATCTCTAATGCTTGAAATTGTTGACATTTTTTCGCCAATTAATCTCCCTTGTCACTGCGCTAATAATAATAATAATAACTATAATAATAATAATAATAAGAAGAAGAATAACAGGGTGGAGTATTCCTTTAACACTGCTACAACACATCATTCCACAACAAATTTTAATACAATTCTGCTTTCAAAACTGTTGATTTAAATTCTTTCTGTAATTCAAACTCACTGTCATACTGTGTATTTCCCTGTGTTTCCCTTCCCCATGTTTCGAGTGTTTTTTCTCCCTCATGTTTCTGTTAGTGTGTGTGTGTGTGTGTGTGTGTGTCTGTGTGAGTGGGTGTCTCCGGGCGTAGCGCTCCACTTCTCGGGATTTCGAAGTTGGACCTACTGCTCCTCATCAGCTCATCAATCGAGCAGCATATATACCCCGGTTCTTCAGCCACTCATCGCCAGATTGTTCCGTCTTCCAGTGCGGTACACTTCCGGCCCTACTCGTGTTTGCGGTCCGTTAGTGTGAACATTTTCCTCGTTGTGTTATCCTGTGCTCTTAGTGTGTTTTCTCTCCTCGTGTACCAGGTCCACTACTCACGCTGCCTGCCTGCTCGCTCACGGCTCACTTTCAGCTACGCCCAGCCCCGCCTCGCCTTGCCTCCCTTCTGGCACACCGGCTCAAGTGTGGGTCGCTGCAGGTCGGAGTAACGGGCGTGTCGAAAGCTACGGGCGTCTCTAAAGGTCATCTCTTTCCTGTTATTAAGCCCAACAGGCTTAATAACAGGAAATGACAAGTCCGATCTTGACAACGGGTGTGTACCTTGTAGTCACTATTCCTAAGCTTCTTTCCCTTCTTTGACTGTAAGAATGGCGAAAATGACAATAAAAATATTAAATATAAATTTATCTTCGGAACTTCTTTCTGTCAACTGAGACTGCACGACGTTTCACAAAACGTGAAAGTTTTGTCTGAGAAGTAGAGTAATAAAGCAACGGAAATACTGCAAGCGTCAATCATCTTCTTCCAAGCAAGAATGAGAAACCTTTAGACACGCCGATACCTTTACTCCGACCTCCAGCTCTGCACTCGGCTCTCACGCCACCGACGCGAGGTCAAGCTATCAATCCACTCCATGTAATTGGAGACTTTGGTGTTCGAATCCCGACCCCGACCACACTATTTCAACACAGCTTTCTCACACACCCTCACGTCCTTAAATAAAACCCATTTGAACCTTACTCCCGTGTCTGTATTCCGCATTTGTGAACCCCATGTCCCTGTTCCTCACAATACTCACCTAAGCAGTGTTTTCCTTCAAAGCCAGGGTTGCAGGAGCAAATGTAGTTCTGGAACTGATCCACACAAACTCCATTCTTGCAGGCGTTTGGGACACACTGGTTCCCATCTGACGCGTAATACACAGAGATAGTACGTGGGTTTGAAGATAACCCTGCAATTTACCTTTAAATAACAAAACCAACACTTACCTGTATACACCGTCCAGAACTTTAGCTGTAAGAGGAAAAGGACATGCGGATATTGTGAAGAAGCACAGAGGATCTTATAAGAACTATACGAAGAAGAAAAAGAAACGACTAACTGTGGCCTCTCTGGTCTGGTAGATCTCTCTAGCTTCCTCAAAGTCACACCACTCTTCTAAACACTCTCGCTCCAAAGATGCAGGCTTGAGTTCCTCTAGAAAAGTGTTAGCCCGTCTAGAGCGCAGGAGCATGTGTGCTTTCGGACTGCTGTAAAAAACTGGTTCATAAAAGCTTAAAATCAGGAGATTTTATTACTTTTTTGTTGTTGTTGTTTTTTTTTAAATAGTAGAAATCCATGACATGTGGCACAGAAAAGCACCTCTTACCATTCCTAGCTATTATCAGTCCTTCCAGGATTTTGCGATCGCAGAAATTAACACAAAATCAAGGAAACGCCGCAGATTTTCCGGAGATTTGAGCCGAGACGCGTCATGTGACATCATCATAACACGCATTCAGTCAAAAAGCATTCAGTCAAACAGTCAAAAGCCCTCATAGATTCACGTCGTCGAACATGAGTGCAGCTAAAAGGTCTCACTTACCAACAAACATGACTGAGAAAGACCGCACAAAACATTTCCGTGCGAGTGCAATTTCGCAAAATTCGAGTAGTTTTACACAAAAAAGCACAAAAAACTCAAAATCAAGCGTTTTTGGCCGCAACAATTGCAAAAAAACCAAAAAAAAACCCCCCAAAAAAAAACCTCAACGAAATTCTGTATGGACTTCAACTAACTAGCCTAGCTTTCTAAATGAGAATAATGATCAGTAATGTAGATGAAGTAAAGATTGGTGCAACTATGGTAACGAGTTATATTACAATGTCGGAATATTGGCAAAGAAAAATTTTCCATTCAGCATGTCGTAAACCTCCTTATATTCACTCACTAACAAACTTTTTTGTCCTCCATGTTTTCTTTTCCATAACATGTGACCTGATCGGTCGGGAGGTTTAAAAAAAACAAACAAAAAAAAAACGCGTGATGTCATTCTATGCTTTTGTAAAAAGCTGTTTTCTTTCAACTTTGGAAGTTCAGAGGCAAAATAAAAAAAATAAAAAAAATAAATTAAAAAAAATGCTTTGTATTGCTTATATTCACCAAGGGTGTCAATAATTTTGTACATGCATGTAGAGGGCCAAATCTGGAGCTACTTAACAATTCCTGAGCTACTCACTACTCAAAACATTTAATCACTCAGATTTTTTACTGTAAAATTCCCGGATTTTAAATAATAAAAAAATTAAATAAATAAAATAAAAGAAGTCATACCTGACATACACACAGCAGAAGCAGCCCAGAGAATAATCAACACAAAACAGAGCAAAAGCATCCTCGCCATGGTTACTGCAGACATAACAACAAACAATTCCTCATTATTACAAACGTATTATATTAATAAAATTACATTATAGAAAATTATATTCGTATAGCAACAACGAAAGACAAACATAGAACATATTAAACATAACTTTCTGTCTCAGTTTATTAGTTTGCTTAAAAAGTAAAGTAAATATATATTACCAGGTCGCAGATCTGACCAACAGACTGTCTGTTTCCTCCTCAAAGAAAATCTATATGAAGAAATATGTGTCAGAAATTCTACATAACTATTTTAGTCGTGTCCCTGTTCGCCAAAACTCTGTTATCAGGTTCCAATCATCTGTATACAAGTGCATAGTGGCTAGACACTCAGAGACAAACTATCAAGAAACTTCTGAATGTAGATCGCAATAAACAATCAGCCATTTTACTTACATGTCGTAAAATAAAAAGCAGTGATGCTGGGTGCTCTGTTTAAATTGCGTTAATGACTGACTAATGTGCTCAGAATCTGTCCCTGCCCTCTAAACTCTGGACAGCACGAGTTCAGAAATCTAAACCACGGGAGCTTACAATGCTCCAAACGTTGTCAATTTCACGGCGTTATGATTGCGTCCGGCCTCATCGCACCGCCACGTTGATTATTTTCCGATAACAGCACGCCACCATTGTGTTTTATTCCTCACTTAACTTTGTTCTGCTCTTGTTCAAAAAGAACATGTCATTATGTCAGAGTTTTGCTAGCTGGAATGTCGAAATTTTGATCTATAAAGAGTTGTTCACCCAGACAGAACCTTGACAAAGGTCACAATTTGTACAGGACGTGCGCTCATGTAGTGGTTTTCTTTACATTAGTTACCTGAACAAAGGCTTTTCATAGTCTTCTGCAGGAAAAATGCCATCCGAGGGCCCAGAGGTGTGGAAATGGGGACAAATATCAGCGCTAAACATTAATCTTTTATTATACTCTTTGTCAACAAGCTTTATTTCACAGATTAGCCTGTCCCATATATTTCATTCATTTCCCGACTGAGCAAGAATAGAGATATCTTGGGTTCCACGGGCGAGCGGAGGGAGGGTGAGGTGTGGTCAGCCCCCGGAGGCTCTGCTGGCCCTGAGAGTGACCTCTCAAGGCCTCGCTCCGAGGCTAAAGCTCTTCCCAAATGACTCCTCTGCATTTGTGTTTCTAGGACACTTGAGATTTGTCCACGCTGGTTGCAATAGCACACGACTCATAACTGTAAACGGTTGAAATAAATACACTTTGTCATACAATTGATCATGAATGAGCGGCTGTGCAAATTAATTGGGTCGTCAACAATTGAGTCCACATCAGCAGTTGTCCCAAATGGATCACTTTATGGTTTATGGTGTCTTATCCTTACATCAGCCCAGTCTCTGAAACATGAGGATGGAGAAGGGAAGGGCCGAGAACAACCAATCCTTATTTTCCTTATCATTGTGCAGGACATGTTCTCGAGTGCCAGCAAGGTTTTAAGAGGGAAAAAAAAGCCCTATTTATTCTGTGTCTAGGACAACAGAGTATCGCATCTAGGCCTACGCCTACTCTGTTTACAGGCCCGCAGGGGACATGTCATATTGCAGAAAAGTGTTTTTAGGCAAGGCTTATAAATTGATCAGAGTGCTGGATACACGGTTTACTTTGTAAGCGATTCATCCAGATGACGGCTCGAGACTTCTCAACAGTCGTAAGTATATCTGTTAACTTCTCACTATACATCACGATTATTGCAGATATGCATATAGATTCATCTGTATAACACGACCTTGAAGTAGGATTCGCATATATACTGTAATAATGTAGCTTATCATGCACAAAAAAATAAAATAAAATAAACAACAATAACAACAACAATAAACTAGCTAGCTACCTAATGTTATCATGTTCTCGCCAAAATCTCCAAAGAATAAAAATGCTGGTCTGGGAAAATAATCAACGACGAGGTCGGATTCAGCCCGATACGAAGTCTGAATTGATTTATTCCTTTTCTACCAAAGTAATTTGGCAATGATTCCAGTGTTTTGCTTATTAAAGATCGACATGTCGTACTTTTTATCCATCGATGTCGTCCATTGTTAAAAAAGTGACAGTTTTTCAGCGACAGTTCTCTCAAAGACAAAAAAAGTTCGGCTTGTTACCTCAAAACACAACAGATCTGTCCTTAGACGTTTTTTTTATTTTGTATTTTTTAAAGTTACAGCTTAAGTCCAGGGTATTACAAAGCTCGGACACTAGAGACTCCTTCCATGTTCCATGTTAAATAAACATCTCCTTACAGAAAACATCACAATATCAATGATTATAGCATTTACATTTATTATCTATTTTTTTATTAAGCTTAAATTATGTGGGACATCCATTGTACAAGTTTGTAGTTCTTTTTTTTTTACACAAACAATAACATTTTTGAATAAGAATTAGCACGTTAATATAAACCTGTGATTTACAGCCTACAACTGGCACTACTACCAAAGCTGCTGTTATCAAAAATGAATCAACACCTTCTGACCAATCAGAATCAAGAATTCAACAGTTGATCGTTTGGAAATGTGAAGTCGGGGTTAAAATACTTGCTCCACTTATGATTGTGGTTTTAAGTCAGTTACCTTTGTAGATTCTAAACAATTACGAGAACATGTTTCCTTTCTTGTGAGTCTTTTAACTCGGCCCCTTTACTACAGCGTTTACTCGTCTCGCTTTTCTTCCAGATGATAAAGGTATTTTTAGGCTTGCTGGCATCCTCAGCCTTGTCAAAAGGAATGTTCATAAATAACAAAACAGATCATGGGAATTTTACACCTCCTCCACCTGGTTCACGGGACAGGCCCATTCCTCCTGAAAACTGGGGTACTGGCATTTATCCTCCACTGCCTGAGAACCACTTGCCAGAACATGACTACAACATGACGGATTATGGCCCTCCACAGACACGCGCTGGAGAGAACTACCCTATGCTACCAAAGGGTTATCCCTTTCCACCAAATAGTGGGGCTAATTCCCAAGGGTCTCGCATGTTCGACATGCCAGACTTGACATATTGCAATATGATCTTGGAAGCGCCGGTGCCCCCAACTGCAGATCAAGTACCTTGGTTCTGCACCTGCTCTTTGTGCAAAGGAGCTAGCAGTGGCCCAAAGGGTGAAAGAGGAGACAGAGGCTTACCAGGTAATGATGCATTTACATATTCCTGTGGAAGTGTTTCTCAATTTCAGTCCTGTGAATCCACTGCTCTAAACCAGTGGTTTTCAAAATGGGGGCCGCTTGCGGGCCGCCAGGGGGCGCCCGGGGTGCCTCAACAATTTGGTGTGAAAAATAAATTCTCACTCTCAGACAACCACACACACACACAATCAATTCCTAATGTAATGTAATGTAAAGATGTAAGATGTGATTATTAATAAAAATGGGGGATATATTCAGAAGTCTGTATTTTTAATGTGTTTTAAAGACATCTTGCAAAAGGGGGCCCTTGGTCAAATGTTAATGCCATTTGGGGGGCCTTGCCCTGGAAAAGTTTGGGAACCCCTGCTCTAAACAGTTTTGAAGTTTCCTTGCTCCCAGCACAACAAGATGCATTGGATCAGGTGTGTTGGGATTAAAAGATTCCCTGAATGATGCATTATGAGGACCGAAATTGAGAAGCTCTTTGCTATGATTCTCCACAGAACCACAAATTTGTATGTCCTCTTGTATTACTTATAGCTCTTATTGTCTGGTGCCCAATGCTTTTAATATCTTTCACCAGGTCCACCTGGGAGTTCAGGAAGTAGAGGTCTAAGTGGTCCCCGAGGTCAGCCAGGTTTCACAGGTCTACAAGGACTTAAGGGTAAATATAGACATCCTACAGCTCTTTTGGAAGATTGTAGGTTTGCTCAGTCATATTATGCTGGTCATGGGTTGATTTGACAACCTGAGTAATTTGTTTCAAACTCAATAATTGTGTGAGTTCAAATTCGAATCACGTTGCTACTTTCAATGTTTAAAGGCCAGAAAGGTGATGAAGGTATGAAAGGGAACGAAGGTCCGTTGGGTCCAGTGGGAAGGATGGGAGAGCGTGGATTCAAGGGTTAGTATGCCTTCATTAGAAGATACATTTACTACTAACACCTGCAGAGATTTTCATGGTTCCTTGTTCTTTAGGTGATAAAGGAGACGTGGGTTTGGAAGGGATGCCAGGGAACCAAGGACCTCCTGGACCTCCAGGGGATTGCCCTTCAATGTGTGATTCTGTGAATGGACCTCCAGGAGAAGTTGGATTACCAGGAGTAGTTGGGCCTAGAGGCCTCCCAGGAGGCTCAGGAGAACCTGGGGCGAAAGGTGAGAAGGGCGATCATGGTGAAATAGGTAACCCTGGCGTTCCAGGCCTTAATGGGATAAAAGGCGATCAAGGCGAACAAGGTGTGTGCCATTGCAAGGACGGGGCCAATGGTGCAGATGGAATGACTGGGCCTCCTGGTCCAAAGGGTGAAAAAGGGAATGTTGGTTCTCAGGGGCTTCAAGGGGTAAGTGGTTCTAAAGGTGACAAAGGAGAACTAGGAATGACAGGTCTTCCTGGTCCCTGCTCTCCTGCCATCCAGTCAGGCTTTTCAGCAAGACTCGCTATCAGTAACCCAAGTCCAGACAAACCTGTGCCCTTCAGCATAATCATTTACAATGTACAGTTACACTACAACCCCACTCTTGGTGTCTACACGGCTCCTGTCAATGGCACGTACAGCTTCAGCTACAATTTGTGTATCTTCAACAAAGTCCTCAAAGTGGGGCTCTTCCATAACTTTGTCCCGATCGTGAAAAGCACCGGATCAATAAACTTTGGTATAGTCTCTCAGGTGGTGGTTCTGCACCTGAACATGGGTGACCAAGTGTGGATCCAGGTAAAGGACATAAACAGTAACAGTATGTGTACCAACAGTGAGAATAGTAGCACCTTCTCTGGTTTGCTGCTTTACCCAGACAGCTGTGATGAACCATTATCCCGAGACGTACCTGACCCTATCACTGGCACATACAGCTGGGGTACACTGGAAGCAGCAGACGAGCAATAAACGTAATCGTTCTTCAAATGCCATATTTCACACAAGACAACAAACTCTGTAGTATCTATATCGATACTTCTCACCTGCTCTGACTACTTTTTCTACATATTCAGGTATAGCAGTTCATTTCGAAAGATCGTTTATCAGAGGTTTTGACACTGTTATGTTGTCTGACTTTACAAAACTTTATCCTAATCTTATCTATCCTAACTGTATTTCTTGGTGGTCTTCCATTTTTGTTGAAAAATCGTGGTTTGTCCGGCTACCAGTTGCCAAATCACGGGTCAAACTGGTAGACCATCTTTGCCAGCTGGTAAGTTATTTTCCAGCTACTTAATTAAATCAATCAATAAACGTCTGAGATTTTCTAATTGCCTTACCGTCGTGTTATTTTCTTAATAAAAATGATTAGCATTTGTAGCACTAATTCAGAAATGGCTACCAACTAGCAAAGATGGTCTACCAGTTTGACCAGCTAGCTCAGCTTGTGTTTCGCCAGCTGGTAGATGGATGTTTCCATAGGAATGACTTTGACTCTGGTACGTCCTCCTTCTTAAAGTCTTTCATAAGTGTATGGTTGTATCAAGAACCTGGACAAGAACTTTCCGGAAGGTTAAGAAAATTCCTTTCAAAATACAAGTCTGTTCATTTACAGATCTTTCCTTTGTTTTCAATTCATTTATATCTCGTGGACGTGTGCTGTCCTTATCTAGTACTTTAAATGTTTAAACGTAATTCTTTAAATAGTCATACTATGTCTTCAGAGAAACAGCTAATGGTAGAAAGTAAACTCTAAGAAAACAGAAGTTCGGATTATCCTAAATAATGAACCTATTGATAAGATCCTTCGTTTAGAAAATGTTATTCTGTAATAGCTGTTGTCCTAAATGGAGTCCTAACTGTAACTGCTATGGTTACTAAACAGATAAGATTTAGGATGTTTCTGTAATGGTCAGGTTAAATACATAATCACTATGAGAGTCATAAACCCAATAGGTTCATTTAAATCATGACCATAACTATAATACTACTTACTGCCATATACTAGTAACATAATCATGAAGAATAATCTTAGTCGTATGATAAAATGCACAAGGATGTGATCGAGGCTGAATTTGGTACAACCAGATAATATATGAATAGTAAAAATTATAATCACAAACAAAACAAAATCCTGAGATCTTTTGACTTTATTATATGATCCTGTAATAAAGAATGGTTTTAAAACGACAAAACAGATCAAATTGACTTCTTTTTTTTTCTGATACAATGATATAAATCCTACATCATGACATCTATTATATCTGCTTTCTCGCAGATACTGAAAATTGTTAGCTTAAAGGTCTAAAATCAATGGCCGTACACCATTCGCCTACTTTAATCAGGAAAGAAGCGATGACTTTTCCATTACTATGATTTCAACATAATACAACTGACACAAGATCAAAGACCAACAGCCAATGTTTTTTTCTAGCGCGCTACAGGAAGAACGCGACTCGTCGTCTCGGTGTACTGTAGTTCATCGCGGTTCATCGTACTCTCTATCTCACGCTCTCGATCGTCTCCAGAAGGCTGACCGTAATGTCCGGATAGCGATCGGTTCCTCAAAGGTTTCTCAAGGCTCCCCAGCAGAAATATTCCCTTCTTCTTCATCCTCCGTCATGCCCTTCATAAAAGAGCGCTTGAAATCTTCAAACACCATATCGTCGTCCATTTCGCTGTACGTGATGCGAAAGGATGAGCAATGCGACGGAGATATAGAGGAGCAGATTATAGTCACTTGTACAAACAAATGGAAATGAGTCAGTCTTTTCAGACAGAGTATATGTTCTACAGGCTTTTATGAAAAGGATAAACACTGACCTTTCTCTCACTTCTTGAAGCAACAGTGAAAAGCAGAGTAGTTCAGTCGATTATATACACAGTGTTATACGGACACTCGTGCAAAATCTACAGTATGTAAGGAGTAAAACACTCCTTATCTATATAAGGCTACATTTAATTTGATCATGTGCACGAAAAAACAAGTTAGTTCCTGTTATCACTTACATTACAGCAGTTAGAAACAGTTGTTTAATCACCAGACTCTCTTTAATAAGACGATAACCACAGCATTGTTATCAAGCCCTGTCCTGAAGACGTTCCTGTAGTGGATAACTTACTCACGTACTCACAAAGCTCTGACACTGGAGACTCCTTCCATAAATGTTAAATAAAATCTCCTTACAGAAAACTTCATCATACAGTATCAACGAACATAACGTCACGTAAGTGGTCAATGTCAGCGTTTCATTATATTCAACAAAGAAACCATTTTTAACTTTGAATGAAAATGAAAAATAGCTTTCTGGAATTTTATTCAGATGGAATTTCTACGCCGCTCAGGACTATGAGGAATAACAGATACGTGTCTTATTAAAGAAATGGTGTTCAGTGTGTGTATACAGGATACCTGTTTCAGGTTTCGGGTGCATGAGTTGGAACGGCAACTCCAGCCCGATCTCACTGATGACGAACAATAAAACAGAGCAATTTCACGTTCTTATATACAGTAAAAGTAGCTTATTCTTGAAGGAAGCTCAAAATCTACAGCTTCAATACTCACCTGGATCCCATCAGCCTATGGAAAAAATAAAAGATGAAATAACATTAAGCCAAGCACGCAGTATTGTGGCATTAGTACATACTCTGTTTTGCATATGTATTCGTCCTATATGGAATTATTTGGGATTATTTCTCATGACAAAACGGTCCAGAAAATTGAAACGGAAGGAAAATCTTCCAAAGGTTGTGATTCTATTACGATTCAACTCTGTTACGGTGAAAAATTTGTTCTAAATTAGTTCTGGTACACACAGTTACTATCAAAAGACACATTGTTTTTTGTATGGAGTTCATTGTGTGCAATTAAAGTGTCACATGATCTTAATATAAACACACCAGTTCCTGGAAGAACCCAGAGGTTAATATTGTGCTACCACCAACATGCTTTACTTACTTAATTATGGGACTTCTAATGTAAATTGCTTGCTCTGGAATGAATGTTTCACAGCAAAGCAGGGTGAATACTTATGCAACCACATATTTCACTTCCTTTAATTTACCCTCCAACGTCAATGTTAAGGGTGTAGATTAATGACATGAAATCCTAGGCAAGTCCATTTTAGCTGGTTCTGGAACTACAAAATGTAGAATAGTTCAAGGGGGTGAATACTTATGCAAACCACTTTATGTACAGTATATATGTATGTACGGCCTGTATGAGATTATAGAATAGAAGCATACTGACCCTCCAATGATGAGCTTGACTATGATTCTGTAGGACACCAGAATCCCCAAGACCTCCTTCAGGACTCCTTCTTTAATTCTGTGCCATGACAAAAGACGGGCCATAAGGACTGAAATGGTTTATGCACACGATCTTTATCTCGTAAACGACTGTACACAAGCTCACATGCTAGTCGAGGCCAGATTGGTGTCTTCGTGCTTCAGTTTTCCATCCAGGGCAATTCCCCGCCTTTCCTTGTTGTTGGCGAGAAGAGGGCGGAGTGTATACACCTTCTCCATTTTGCCACCTGGACCCAAGGTGTCTCTGGACCAAGACAGGTTATATAAGGTTATATATATATATATATATATATTTCAACTTTTATAGCTTCACACACTTTCAGTCTATCTCTGCCTGGTTCAGGCACATACCCAGAATCCTCTGTGGCCACTGACTTCATGTAGCTGTCATTGGAGTAAAGAACGACGGTGGCAATTTGATCCACTGCAAATCACACAAGCAGACGCAGAACCAATTAATTTGAGGAGCCGTTACTTTTCCTGTGTTTGACGTTTAGTCACAATAACGTGTAAAAACATATCGAATCATTGTGTTCAGATCTCCTCTCACCAGAAAGAATAATGTTCTTCACGTTCTTGTTGGACTCATTGTTGATGTTGACCCGTACCTTGATCGGCTCTCCGTGATAATACGTCTGCACGAAAAGTGGTCAACAATGGCCTGTTCATTTAACACTGGAATCATTCCACCACCGACTGTTAACTTTATCAATGCCGTGTACTGCTGGACCATAACATCTAGCTTGGTTTGCATAGCAAAACTGTTCCAATTGCCGAAAAACAGTCCAAGGAACCCATTAACCAATAACTAGTCCAATGACCAATAAGAGCGGTCCAAAAAGCAGTCCTATAAATGGATAAAATGTATGAAATCTTGTCAATATTGGTAAATTGCTGTGGTATTTAAAGGACATGCTGTTATAGAGCCACTCTTGAAGACTCCTCTGTGGTGAAAAACCTAAAACGATAGCTTTACCTCTGACGGTTACACTATAGACTCCTTCCGTAAATGTTAAAGAATTATTTTAAGGTAACGCACCTGCTTCTGCAGGCTCGCCTCCACACGAAGTGGTTTGTCAGACATGAGGAAGTCACGGGTGACAGAGACCGAAGGCGCGGGACCGGATTTCTCCGGAGCGTACTGGACCTTACGGATCATCAGACGTACAGTACTCCTGCAGATAAAAACAACCATCATTTGAATGGTGCTCCATCTAAGAGCACGAACATTCACTGTCTGATAACTGTGTAAGTCAGTATCACAGTCTTCAGTACAACACAGATCAAGTAGTTAAAGTCTCGAACAAAGAGAATATTGTTGCTAAGCAACTGAGAAATATGGCTAGCTAATCATTTAGCTAGCAAACGTTCAGCAATTAAGTCTTTTATACTGTATGTACGATGTAAAGGTGCAGTGATACTACTAAGAAAAGACTATACTGTACAATTAATCTGTAAGTACACGTAGCATTGACCGATAATGGAACTACCATTGGTTCAGCTAGATTAAGAAAATCAACATTCAAAAATCTTCTTCGCCCCCATTTCAGCTAGCATAAATTCATAAATAAACGTCATGATTAACAAGATAAAGATTCGCTGGCATGTACTTGGCACATGCAGTGTTTTTAATAAATGGATGAATACATTTCAGTGATAAAGGAAATATCACAGCTGAGGTACTGTATTACAGGCTGACCTCTTGCGGACTTTAGCGTCCAGGTTCTCAGCGCTGAAGACCTTCACCTCGAACTCTACAGCACAGTGCTGTGGAAAATTAGAAAGCTGAGGTCAAGGCACATTACAGCAGTTTACACAGCACTTGAGTGTCATTTCTGCATCCAAAAATGTACTTCCCCGTCATTTATAATAAGCTGAAAGTAAGATGGCCTCACCTTGCCCACGTCGGTAGGAGCCGGCTGCAGTCCTACGGAGCAGGGCAGATTATCAGGGAACTGAAACAGAGCCGACAGAGTGAAAAGACATATGACAGAATAGAGGCACGGTTAATGTTTGGATGTAAACAGAGTTCATTAGGGAAGAAAAAAATACAACAAAACAAAACAAATAAAACCCCACAGTGCCAAAGCATCAGCATTCTTTTGAAATTGTTTGAATTGTTTGGAACTGGTTTCACTTAAAGCTACAAAAAATTAAATATGCACAATTGATTTCCAAGTGTTTGTACCATAGTTTACTATGGCGTTTTTGTTGTTTTGTTTTTTGTTTTGGTTGGACGTGTGAGTTGTAAATGTCAGGAAGCTTAACTGTATTATGAAGTACTGAAGTACACTGTATATTCCAATAGACTTCAGTACCGTGTCATAGCTTTTGTTATTTTAATGTAATAGACCATAGTGGAGCATCAAATCAGGTTAGAATAGCGTGCTATTACTTTAGTGTACTATATGGTTCTACACTATTATATAGACATAGTACCATACTATTTTACTATTTCAGTGTTGTATAGTGTTTAATGCAACATACTATAATATATATATATGTATATGTATATATGTATATATGTATATATGTATATGTATATATGTATATATACATGTATATATGTATATGTATATGTATATGTATATATATATATGTGTGTGTGTGTGTGTGTGTGTGTCTCTCTCTCTCTCTCTCTCTCTCTCTCTCT
>JANDJT010000103.1:20979898-21016476 GCA_024331685.1 Stegophilus panzeri
ATACCTCAATAATGACAATAATATATATATATATATATATAACGTCATTATTGAGGTATAGATTTGGAAATAAAATTCTACAAACAATACCTTAAAAACTCATTTGTGTGTGACATAGTTTAAACATTAAATATTCAATTATAAATCAGTTAGACTTATACTATAATAACTAAGTAGTAACAATAATGACAACTCGATAGTTTTCACCACTATAAAGTTATAAAGTTCGCTTCAACAGTAAAACAACACTTCTTAAAATATCTAGGGTAAATTTGCTGACCCCAGAGCCGTACATGAAGGATCCATGGTGAGGGATCACATTGTGAACGTTTCGAAAATCTCAGATATCATTACTACCTCAGAGTTCGTGCACTCAAGCATAAAACAGATGTCATGTAACTCGAATGTAATAATCGATTTTATGTTTACTGGACGTCCGATTTCACACGATATTATTATTCAGAACAAAAGGTTCCTTATCTTCAAATAGGTGTTTGAAAAAAAAAAAAAACCCCCCAAACAAACATGAAAATCATGACGATATGAAATTGTAAATATTGCTGATGATATCCCATAATCCAATAGTTCCACTTCTGTATGCATATTACAATATTCCGTTACAGTTCAGTGTGTCGTGATGTTCGTACCTGGTGCAGCCGATCCCGCTGAGGTGTGAGACAGAGAAAAGGACACGGAGTATACGGCTGCTATTTGTATCAGGAGTTATTGCTCAGCTAATCAGGTTAACCCCCCCCCATCACACACACACACACACACACACACACATGGACACACCCAGCGGTGCACTTTCTGTCGTTGCTGCACCTGGGCTGAGCGGATTGGGTCGGTTCCCCTTGGTCAGCACTGGGTGAGATTACTGACTGCTCGCCGTGGAGTGATGAGCCAGAGAGATCAGAGCCACGCCTCGAGGCCTGTGGTGAGCCTGAGCTCATGAGGTACATGTTGACGACACCACACACCTGCGCACCTGACCTGATCCTGATCCAAAATTCAAATGCGCAAAATGGCATTGGATTTACATTTCTAATTTTCCTGTCATATATGCAAATTCAATAATGATATTTGTATTTGGTATCCTAGCAACCTGTAACTGATATTTCATTCTGACCTTAATTAAAGTTTGAGCTTAAATCCATGTCATGCTGTTATAGGAAAATAATCAGTGACCAGGTGGGATGGCCTGATGAATTTACCATGACCACCCCGAACTCGTTTACGTTATCTATGTGTTATTTATTACTCTGATATGATGAGCTTTATATGATCAGTAATTAAAAGACATATCCAGTAAATGTGCAGTAAATATCCTGTATTGAAGGCCGCACTAAAGATTCATACTGCTGTAACTCTTTAATGAGCCTAACAATAAAATAACAGCCGGAGTGCAGGAGAGCGGCCACGCTCTAGATAAATAAATAAATAAATACATACATACATACATACATACAGTAGATAGACAGACAAATGGATGGATGGACAGACAGACACAGAGACTGAATGACAGATAAATAGATTGACAGACAGAAAGACAGACGGATGGATGGACAGCCAGACAGACTGACAGATAGACAAGTAGTAGATAAATAGATAAACATACAGACAGCTAGATAGATAGCTAGATAGACAGACAGACAGACAAAAAGACAGACAGGCAGGCAGACGGATGGATGCATGGACAGCAAGACAGACTGACAGATAGACAAGTACAAGATAAATAGATAAACATACAGTTTAATATACAGATGGACAGGCAGATATACAGACCAACAGACACATAAATATACCGACAGACAGACAGACAGACAGACAGACAGATAAATAAATACTTATATAGGTATATAGATGGATAGATGGATGGATGGACATACAATTAGACAGATAAGTAAATAACTATAGATAGATAGACAGGCAGACAGACAGATGGATGGACAGTTGGATGGACAGACAGACTGACAGATAGACAAATAGTAGCTAAATAGATGCACAGACAGATTAATATACAGATGGACAGGAAGACATATAGACCAACAGACAGATAAATATACAGACAGATAGACAAATAACTATATACATAGATAGATGCATGTATGGATGGACAGACAGATAGACTGAATGAGTGACATAGATAGATAGATAGATAGACAGACAGACAGACAGACAGACAGGTGAGTTAGTCATGAGTTATTAGTAGCAACACCAGGGACAGTGATTAAATTGAGCCCTCCTGCTGCGATCACTTTCTCAGGTGTATTACTGCGGCGGTGTAACAGCGGGACGGTGCAACTCCCTCCTTCTGTCCTCACCTGTAATCCTGTAATCCTGTGTGTAATCCTGCACTGTCCGTGTCAGCACAGTAACCCTGTGAGAAGTGACAGATTGCCTTCACAACACACACACACACACACACACACACTGTGTAATCACTATCTCAGTGAGGATTAGATTACACCCAGCCAGGAAAGCTAACAGCTTTTAAAACGTCCCATTTACGATTACGTGAAGTTACATGAGTAGTCCTTAGGTGTGGGATTTTTCATTTGGATTGATGGGTATTGTCTTAGAGACCATATCTTTTGTGATGAGACAATATCTCCCTATTGCCTAGATGTGCAGTGTGCTATAAGACTTTGTTGTGAATGGTGTTAGGGATTTTTGTTTTGTACTCCTTTTATTGACATTTATTTATTTTGCAGATAAAACAGTTTAGAAGTGAGGCAGGATCCAAATCCAGGCATAGAGCAGTTATAATAATAATAATAATAATAATAATAATAATAATAAGTCCTTTAGGTTACTCAGTGCTCTGTTCCATTCAATTCAACTTTATTGAACCCAAGATAAACTCTGTTTACCACACAACTAGCCTTCGCCTTTTAAAACAAATAACACAATACAGATCAATCTCAGTAATCAAACGACATAATATCCAACATCCATAAAATATTCTTTTATCATTAACAAATCCAAGTCCACATTAATCATAAGCCTCATATTTAAAAAAAAAAAAATGTAGAAAAAAAAATGGGTGGGTTAAAAACGAAAAACCAGGTAACAACACTACATGCAGAGAAATCTCTGGGGTTTAAACGTAAGCCCTTGCCGTCTCTGACTCAGACACGGGTTTGTGGATCTTTGCCGCTTGACTCCTGGCGTAGTATCCACTGTAGAATAAAGAGAGAGAAAAAACACAGTTAGAGGAATCCAAAGAGAAATTGTGAAGTAGAATGATGTGTATGTGAAATGGGATTGGAAAAATGAGGACTGGCTAAGAAGTCACAGGAAAGTCTGAAGTTATTTTACATGACCATCGTGAGCCGGGTTTAAAGATAAGTGTTTCAAAAAAAATTGCAACACTAAAGGAGCAAATGTAAACAGAAACCGAAATACAGAGACTAATGAGATAATAAGTCACGGAGGGTCTCTGAGATTTAGTTAGTGTTAGTGTTATTAGCTGCTTTGACAAGTAAAGTTCACAGACTGTTTGAACAAACGGAACAGAAGCTCCTGTACACGGGTAACGTGAAAGCTAACAAAAGCATCGGAAAATAGCTAAAAACAACACATCAAACTTGTTAAGGCTCTGCGCTACTGATCAGAAGGTCGGGGGTTCAAGCCCCAGCACTGCCAAGCTGCCACTGTTGGGCTCTTGAGCAAGGCCCTTAACCCTCTCTGCTCCAGGGGGCGCTGTATCAAGGCTGACCCTGCGCTCTGACCCCAGCTTTCACTGTGCTGTAATGTACATGTGACTAATAAAGACTCATTATCATTATCAAATGCCGTCTTGTACGTAATCCTGGGGCTGTGTGTTACACTGAAAGATTTCTCAAAGCCAGACGTATAAATTATTCATAAAGTCATTATTTTAACGCCATTCATTAATAAAGTCTAAAATCTGTTGATGTACTCGTGACGCTTTTAAACCCATGGAGTAGAAATTGATTAGGAATCCTTGATGTGTGTGTGTGTGTGTGTGTGTGTGTGTGTGTGTGTGTGTGTGTGTGTGCACGGCAGCATCTCACCCCTTGGCTTGTCCCGAAGATGCGTCTTTGCAGGTGCAGCAGAGTAGAGCTCCGCCCAGAATGGAGAGACAGGATCCGCCCCATCCCATGTACAGTCCCGCCCCCAGCTCGAATCTGTACAAAAACCACACCAAAGTGATTCAGGATATAGGGTGGGTAAGAGAGAGAGAGAGAGAGAGAGAGAGAGAGGAGATTAAATGAAAGTAAAAAAGAAAAGAGAAGCAAGTAAAGAGTAAACAGAAAGTAAGAGAAAGAAAGTGTGAGAGTACAAAAGAAAGAATGAAGTGGGGAGAAAGAGAAAATGAAAGACTGAGAGACACATGTGGAAATAAAGAAAAGAAATACAGGTAAGAAGAGAAAGAAAGAACGTCAAACAGATAATGAGGAATGAAAGGGAAGAAGAACAAACGTAGCGTGATAAAAGGAAAGAGGGGAAAATAAAAGAGAGAGACAGGGAGAAGATGAGTGTAAGTCCTCACTTAATGCCTCCACTGAAAGGGTTTTTAAAGTCTTCAACAATGCGTGCTGCGTACCACGAGATGGCTGTCATCGAACAAAGACCTGACAAGAAATAACAGCAGTGATGAAAAGTTAAGAGGCGAAAATATAACTTTACTCATTATTATACCACACGTTCCACATAAACGTTGGCAAAAGTTAATATAAAAACAAACCGTTTTCCTAACCATCAATGTAGTCGCTCAGTCATGACACGTTTGTTGTCTGAACGTTGCTTCTTTCATCGTCTACTGGAGCTACGAGGCTAATGTAGCACATAAATAAGGCTAGGCTAATGTAGCTAACACATAATGGACGATTGTGGCCTCCAGTTTATCACTGTGTGTCCAAAGTATGTTAAATGGGATTTGGATGATTATATAGTTCAGATTTGAATATTGTTTGTATATGATATACAAATAATAACACATGCATGTCAGATAATTCATCCTTTCTGTAGTGAGAATAATAAAAACCTTTATCCTCACCTGCCAGGATAAAGAGGACGCCACCAGCGACGGCTTTCCTAGCCTTCGCTTGATTGCTGGAGCTCCCGACTTGAATGCACTTTAGGCCCAGGATGGACACGATCATAGAGAAGAGGCCTAAGAGGAGGGCGATGATCATCAGAGCCCGACATGCTTGGAAGTAGCCTTGGAGAGAAGAGGAGACGCCACATGAAGGTGAATTTCAACACACTAAAAACCAACAAAGAGTTCCAACAAAGCGACAAATAAAACAAGACTCCCGAGGTTCTCATTACTGGTGTTTTCCTGCTGGGAAAAAAAACCCCATTAATAATAATTTCACTTCCAAATAGTACTTGGCCTGATAGGGCACACCAAACGGTGGTTTCATTTCAACTACGGGTTCATTTACGATGTATTCAAATCGGTCCTGTCTGATAAATATTCTCCAGCTCAATAAAAATAATTCAGCCACCAGCTATTAGCACGAGATCACCATCAGAGACCTCCAGACCTTTGCAGAACTTCATCAGAAAATCATCAAGTGGCTCACCACCATTAGACAAACCATTACAAACCATCAATAATTCTAATAAACCGCTTTCGAATTCTCAAATCTGATTGGTCAGAAAGTGTCAATCTCATGTTTATATTAATAACATGACAAGCTGCATTTAAAAATAAAAAATAGTTTCGGGGACATTAAACACAACATTAAACTTAACAATAAATCGCTAAAAAAGGATGATGTGTCATTCTTAAAAAATACATGCTGTAGTATAAGAGGAATGCACCACTTTGGGGCATGCTGTTATAAGAAAAGAATCAACTTTAGGGTTGTAACAGTACTTTATCACACCGCTCTGTTGATTGTTTTCCTATAAGAGCACAACACAACAACAGCGTTTTATTCCTTACTTCCTAACAACCAGGAATACACGATGGATATAGGAATACATAATAGATACAGGATTCAGAGGATATATGAATTTTTATCCGAGAATCATTACATTTGTAATTTACATTTCTAATTCTTCGAAGACGTGTAATGACTATTGATTTTTTTTTTAAAAATTGTAATAAAAAAAGGCGGGCTTTGTCCTTCTCGCCAGATCCTTATCATGTGACTTTGGCACAAAATGGCGGCCGAAAACCAAGCGGATCTTAAAGAGTGAACCTTGAACATCGAACGTTTAATTAAAGCAAGACTAACATTACAGCGTGTCCCAAACGTCTCCATACACAGGGGAAATGAAGACTTTTTTAGCAAAATTAGTAAAATTAGTCTTCTAAAATTTTTCATACTTAGTTTACATTATATATATATATATATATTTAAGAGTGCCTTTGACAAAAGAAGAACCAACTGAAAAGTGGACATCCACCAACATCCACTGACGAAGGCACACACGATGTGGCGCTGGCAAACGTAGTCCCCTATTTACGGAGGCTTTTCGGACACGTTTCAGTTACACTGAACGGCCAAGTTGTCCTCCATAATGTTGTCCAAAAACCTCTCATCTAAATATACCGAGTGTTAAATTCTACTGAAGGCCGTGTTGATCCAGTTTTGATGAAAAGTGAAAAAAAAATCGCTCACCTGGTAAGTCCAGTAGGGAGTCGAAGTCTCGGCAATTGGCGATCCCGGAGCTGGCTTCGGTACACGCGTGCCACAGGTTCTCATACTGACGGCTTGAGATGATGACACTACCGGAGAAAGACGAGACTTTCCAGTAGTCGTTGGCCAGAGCGGCGCCTGTTACCAACCAAGATGCAACACCGAGCAAGAACCCGGTCAATTCTAACGCTGTCGACATTTTCACCCTGACTTTTCTCACGAACACTAAATCAAATCACAGAGCAGCCTTATCGAGCTTAAAAACGGTCTTCTCCTTCTCTTTCCAGTGCTGTTGATCACTGAGTGTGGAATTATTTCAAGTAAACAGTCGGACTTTAGCCTTTACAGAGGGTCATAAAGCTGAGCACCACACCCTGAGTGCCCACTCTGCTCTCGATGACGATGGTACGGGTGTGGAACCGTGGACGGACACTTCCCCATCTTATAATGACACAGATAACCATGTTTGGCTTTCGCAGGGATGATTGATGGCAGGAAGGATTGTGTACTTGTGAGTCAAGAAAAAAACGGCTCCTTGGTGTACACTGAATGTTGTCGTTGGAAAGAAAAAGCACTTTTGCTTGTCAATTTGATGGTATCTTCAAAGGTTACATTTGTAATACCTGTATTTTGCGGACCTTAAGGACGTTATGTACTTCATTTAGGGTACATAATTGGATCTTAAGGACCACTGATGTACCTTTAAGAGAACATTTGGGGGAACACTGGGGAAAAAAAAAAAAAAAATGACCAGTACAATTAGTCCTAAGAGCTGCTTAAGACGCTCCACTGAGTTAACAGTGTACAACATACATGTCACTGGGAATTATATACACACAGTATATATATAAAAAGTCTGTAATAACCACTGGTGTGAAACTGTGATAAGATTTTATGGCTGTACGGAGAAGTGACCAAACACTCAATGCTTCAATCCTTCTAGGCATATGAGAACAAATAGTATCTGTGTTGCAATTATACAGGGGATAATTCATGACTTTAATTCCTTTCCAACACCTCTTGAGCATGTATTTCCAGTTCAGTGCTCCAAACGAACCGAAATGCCATTCACTGATCAGACTCAAACCAGGTTGTGGGTTTTTCAAAGTTCAACCATTCCTTTTAATCCAATTAGTTGCAACTGTGTCAACATAGGCTCCAATTATACATACGTATATCAGCATACGTCTTCAAACTGGCAATCGAGATAAGTGGTTCATCACAGTGAGTAATGCGCTGTGGGCTGTACAGTTTCACTGTGGTAAATTCAAATGAGCTCAGTGTTTTGGTTTCATATCGAAACATTACGAATGTTAGACACCATAATAAGCTTTTCTAACGTTAGAGCTTTATAGCTTTATGGCCTGGTTAATGATTGATTGTCAAAACTCAAAGTCCAAATTCTGAGCTAAAGGCTTCAGGTCTCTCTCTCTCTCTCTCTCTCTCTCTCTCTCTCTCTCTCTCTCCATCTGCTGGAGGACAGTTGACATGACAACTTTTACCAAATCAATACAGATGCACAGGCACCAACAATATGGTGGCATATTTTGGCATATTCAATTAAATTCAATCCAATTAAATTTTATACATATAAAAATGAATTGAATTAAATATGCCAAAATCTCGTTATTTGGTGTGTTAGTTTAACTTAGATTTATGGATTAAAATTTTTTTCAGAAAATCAATTTTTAATGTAATCTCCACACCTTGTTCGCTAGAACTGATGCCACATAAGCCACACCTCCTTTACTAAGATTGAAACGCACGTAGGCCACACCTCCTACACTAAGACAACAGACACATAGACCACTAGGCCTAATTTTGCAGAGGCCACACCTCCTTTACTGGGACTGATTCCAGTGGCAGTGGTAGCTCAGTGGTTAAGACATTGGACTACTGCTTAGAAGGTTATGAGTTCAAATCCCAGCACCATCAAGTTGCCATGGCTGGGCCCTTGAGCAAGACCCTTAACCCTCAACTGCTCAGTTGTATAAATAAATAAATAATAAAAAAAAATGAGATAAATGTAAGCTGCTCTGAATAAGGGTGTCTTTCGTAAATGAAAATCAAGACCTCTGACACTTTCACATTCCTTTAAATCCTGTAACGTTCCCAAGCTCCAGTACTGACAGGTTTATGTTTATGACAGGTCTCAGTGCCTCTCAGGCCGCTCCAGGCAAAACCACAAGGTCATTTTGTCTCTCGTGATCTCACACATTTCTTAATCAAAGTTTAAACAGTAGGCGGGGCTTATAAACAAGTCTTTCAGGTGAGCAGCTTAATGACTTCACCTTTAAATTCCACCTAAATACACCTCAAGATATTTCTTCACCTCTCACACACACACACACACACACAAATTCCTCCTATCACAAATCTCTTTCAGACAGACGACACACACACATTCTGCTGGATGTTCTGGATTTATGGTGGAACTTAATTTTTTTTTTCGCTGGGGCCACTGAGAGGGTTTGGAGGTTATGTTCCAGACGAGGAGCTTGCTCAAGACTGTGACCTCCGCGTTCATCATCGCCACTCTCAGCCGTAAGTTAAAAGATAATTCAAAAGTCGAAATGCTGTAGGTAAACTCCAGAGCCTTGGTACTTTGATAAATGAGTGAAGCATGGATAAGAACGTGAGCGTGTTATTAGTTTTAGACGCACAACTCAGACCGAACATCTCAGCTGATCAGCTACGGGGAGCTTCAAGTGCTTTCCCCAAATTCAACCGAAAATGCAACTTATAATGACTTCTCCAGTTTTATGTAAAGTAAAAAAAAAAAGAAAAAAAGAACGAACCGAATCGATAGAAAGAAAAAGACATAACTGAAGGCAAATGTTTACATCCCGATGTTTTCTGGGTGAAAATGATACCCCTATTTCATAACACATCTAAGATAAAAGGTTTTTAAAAAATTATATATATATATATATATATATATTACCTTGCGACAAAACAAAAATCGCATTTTGTGTAACACACACACAAAAAAAAAAATCCAAGAGAAAAGGTTTTCTCCCTTCTTCATTCATTCTTCTCATTTTTTTGTTATCTGGATACACATTATTACATTTTTTAACTTGCTTTTTATACCCCTGCTGAAAAGGGACTGAGAAAGCACTCAGCATTTTTGAATAATAAATAAATAAATAAATAAATAAATAAATAAATAAATAAATATCGGATCATTTTTGCACATGCAAATCCTACCCTTAACAAATATGTGTAAAGACTAAAAATAAAATCAGTTTTACTCTGGCTCTCCAGAACTGACCGAAAGAGTTCAAACAGAAATGTCAGGAAGACAATATTAGGATTATACATATTATATAAGTCAATAATAGGACTTTAACCATCCTATTAGTTGCAACCATTGTGTTACTTCTGTTCATAATAACCTCTGTGAAACGTAATACTCTAAACGTTCTGTTGGTTTAAAAATAATACATTTTGTCCTAAAGGTGTGTGAACGTCTTTTTCATTCAACTGTCTAAGATACGTGTAAATCTCAGCACTGCTTGTCCGAGCACGATGCTTAACCCCTACGGTTGGATTGTGTTGTGCTTCAATTATACTTTGGGTATAAAACCATCTGCCTAAATTAAATCATACACACCAGATATAAAGAAATCAATAAAAGCCTGTTCGAAAGATCTCCTTTTACATCCTCACTGAAGTCACTCAAATGGAAATCCATTCATTGTCACGGGCAATCTGCATCTATAATAACCTAATTAAGTGAGTCAGATCTACGCCGTCACGTGTGATTCATTCCAGTGATTTCTACAGAAACTGTAAACAGATTTTTTTTTTTTTTATTTTTTATTTTTTTTTTAGTCGTGTCAATCACTTTAGAGAGTGTCAATCCCATGTAGGGCTTCATAATTATTAATAATTATTCATACTTATGGCGTTGTATTTGAATTGCGTTTGTTTAGCAATGACAGATGGCTTGGATGCCTGAGATGAAATCTGCAATCTGGACAAGATTAGATATTGTTTTTTTTTTTGTTTTTTTTTGTTCTTGCCGATTCCCACTCACTAGCTAACTCTACCCCGTCACACAAGTTAACAGCTATCAAGTGGGGAGGATGGGGTTTCCTCCGAGACACCTGAATCCAAACTCTGCATCATTCATATGGTTTAAGACAGTGGTTTTCAAATGCTGGGGGGGCCTCAACAATTTGGTGTGAAAAATAAATAAATACATGATTCTCACTCTCAGACAACCACACACACACACACACACACACACACACACACAATCAATTCCTAATGTAATGTAATGTAAAGATGTAAGATGTAATTATTAATAAAAAAGGGGGGATATATTCAGAAGTCTGTATTTTTAATGTGTTTTAAAGACATCTTGCAAAAGGGGGGGCCTCGGTCAAATGTTAATGCCATTTGGGGGGCCTTGCCCTGGAAAAGTTTGGGAACCCCTGGTTTAATCTAATTTTTACTATTGTCTATTGTCTGTCTCTATTTGGTTTTATTCTGTTTGAACTTTTTCTTATTCTGTTCAGCACTTTGGTCAGCTTTGATATGTTTAAATGTGCTATAGAAATAAAATGTACTTACTTGCTTGATTGATTGTCTAATTTTATTGTCAGAAATGCTCAGGCTTGGATGCCAATGCAGGGTTTACTGTAGTTAATTCAGCAAAACCAAACAGACAAGGTGATAATAAAAAGAGGTCACTTTGGAAGCAGACCTAGATCCTGGGATGATTGCCGAGGTCTCTGACTGGGGCACGATGCGAGACGTTCAGGGCGACGGCTATGGAATTCCCTGATCAGAATGGGGTTTAGGGCATCTTGTGTTGGAACCTAGAAGCATTCTTCAGGGCCATTCGCTTCCCTATTGATTAAGTACGTGACCCTGCATCCACAACGTTTGGAATTGGAGTATGGCTCAGAGTAAGCTGGCTGAGTTGGTGGTAAAGAATTGGCTGGTGATCCCTCATCTAGAAGCCGAGACTACAGGTTTCAGAAGGTATCCGCCCGTGCTCCTATAGCATCTGAAATCGAGTTTGGCTCTGACTTTGTAAGTGGGCTGTCTTTGAAGGTCCAGAGATGTTGAAGATTTTGGCTGGGGTGCTCTCATCCACAGGGACTAGAGATTTCCAAAGAGCTACAAGGAAAGTAGGTGCCAGACAAAGTTAGCTGAAGTTTACAACCCCAATTCCAAAAAAGTTGGGACGCTGTGTAAAACGTCAATAAAAGCAGAACGCAATGATTTGCAAATCTCATAAGCCCATATGTTATTAACAACAGAACATAGAAAACACAACAGCGTCCCAACTTTTTTGGAATTGAAGTTGCATACATCACCTCATTGATCTCATCTGCAGTGGTTTTAGAAAGTGCAATCATAGCAATGCATCAGTTTCTGCTAGTCTCTATATCTCTTAGTGGAAAGCCATACCTTTGCCAAATTCCTGTTCCTTTTCCAAGTACCTATGAGCAGCTTCCCAGAATCATTTTTCCTGAACCAATCAACTTTCGACGCAGCCATAAGGTTAGCCCTAACCCCAACGCTAACACTGACCCTAGGAGTAGCATTCCAGGGGAAAAGTATTGGGATTGGTTCCCAGGTACAAATTGAAGAAAGGGTGAGTTAGGTGCCAAGTGATGAAGAAAGTATCATGCAAACTTGGCCTGAGGCAGAAAACAAGAGAAGTCCTACATGCAGTTGTCAAAGAAAGTTCTCAGGAATCAACCAAAATCTTGTTTGACACATTCTGCTTGGAGAACCAGTCTATGGTTTTTAGGACGGTTGTCTTGTTTTGTGATCCAGGCAAATTTACCATTGCAGTTGCTTACTCGCTCATGTCACGCCTTCATTTTGCTCAATTTCAGGACTTGCGATGGAAATGGAGGTGTGAGTCAATGGGAACATGCTAGAATTCCTCTTGTTGACAAGGAGATCTCAGGATTGTGCAAATGGAGCCAGTGGAGTCCCAGAATTATGGGCTATTTGGATGAATTACAACCTCTATGGAGAGCAAAGGCTTGCAATTTGTAGTCTCAATGGAGGCAGGCATCGATGTAGACATGACATTAATACTTATTAGCATTTAAAAGATCAACATTTGATTAATGTCAATTTCCGACTGTATCAGCTGCTATAGTATGCAGTGGTAACACAACAACGGAGAAAAAGGTACATATTTGGACAGTGTATATAAAGTTAAGAAGCTAATGATCTCAACACCTGCCGTCTGCAGATGCCGCTCTGTTGCCCGAATCACTGAACATCTCGATCCAGTCGGAGAACATGAGGCACACCCTGAAGTGGAGCCCTCTGCAGGAAGCCTGCTGCTCTGTCAACTACACTGTACAGTATCAGGGGTGAGAAAACACAACTATTATTTACGTATTATTATTATTATTATTATTATTATTATTATTATTATTATTATTTAAGTTCACACCAGACTCTGTAGGAGCATTCTGAATCAGGGGATCAGCTAATGATACTTAGAGATAGTTAACATTTGCTATGCAAGCTTAGGTTAAAAAGATATCAAGTAGGCTACTAAAAATAAAATGAAATTAACGCTCTATAATATGTTGAGACTTCTTACGCCTTCAACAGTGTTGTACAGAGTACGCAAAAGTCAGACTTGAATAAATGTAAAGGTAGTTACTCAACTTAGCAAAATAAATACTTTATACGGACAAAATAATTGCATTTGGTGACACTGTGAGGTTCAAAAATAAACTATAATAATTCCTGCATATGTGATTTGACTCAGTAAGTAAACGTACAAGAAATATCCTTAAATAAGGAGGTTTTTTTAAAAAAAAAAAAAAAAATGATAAATGTTTATCATTGGGTACTGCTTTGATAAAAAAAAAAAAAAAAAAAAAAAAAAAAAAAAAAAAAAGAATAACGTTTTCACATTACAGTTTATACCACAGCATTGCTGAATACTAGATTCTGAATACTAGATTCTCTCCTGATGGCATGAAAAAAGTGCCATGAAACAGAAACCGGCTGTCCAAGGGTGGAGTTTAATGACCCTAATGATATTAACTACTATAATTTAAAACTGAACTTACCAGATCGCTCCACCCTGAGGAGCAGACATGCACTCGTCAGATTTAGGTTAAAACAACATGAGAACAAACCCGTATTGGAGTCTTCGATGTAAGGGTTCGGTTATTCAGTTAGGGAAGCTGCTCGAATGTTTTGGAAGTAGACTTTCTAAGTGAACAGAAAATGAGTGCACAGGTACATTCGGTTCTTTGACGTATGTACCGCAAAGGTTTGTCAATTCTAGTACATTCCCCAGTGACATGCATTTGTTTCCTAGAAGGTACAAAAATACAGAAGAGGTTTCTCTGGTCCCCCCCCCCCCTTCTTAAATGTTTACGTATGGAAGTATGCTTCATGTGGATCAAGCAAGAGAAAGCTCATCCTACTTCAGAGATTTAGTGAGCAACCAATGTCAACAATTCAGTGTATGCCCGTGTTGGCCTGGGAAAACCCTTCACCTAATCAACTTTTTTAAATGTTTTACTATATACTCTATAGTTCTGAAAACTACAGATTTCCTAAATGGAAATATTTCTCTTTTGGCATGTTTCTCAATCTGAAGTGAAGTTCTAGCTTTTTAAAGGTGTAAAGGGAGAACATCTGAAATTTAAAGATTAAATTAAAGACTACAGAAACAGGAGCATGAAACCAAACGAATTCGACTTGTGTTCATTTTCATCCAACAACTTGATCAAAGTGTGACGTTGACTGTGTGAGAAATTCACACTCGGCTAGTGAGATTTTGGACGTCTTTAGGCAAACCGACTGTTTTTACAACCGAGTTTGTTCAACTGGCTCCTTATCCAACGTGGTTTTGATAGGAAGATAGATTAGGCAATGTTGGAAAAAAAAGAAAAGAAAAAAAAAGGTTCACAACGTTTTGGTGATATATATCGATGTTTTTTTTGCATAAACAAACAAACAAAAAAAAAAGAACACAATTTTTTGTATTTGTGTATTTAAGAAAATTTCAAACCTAAGAAGAAAAATATTGTAACTTAAATCAAATATACAACAACAGGAAATGTGTAGCATTTATTTAAATAAAAAAATATTATTTATATATATATATATATTTATTATTTAAAAATTTTCTGCTATACACAAGATCACAGTATATATTTGGAAAGAAACTTTTTTTTTTTTTTTCCAAAAAGTAAATGCTACTACTAATTTATTTTCAGTAGTTATTTACTTTTTTACTTATTTATTTATAATTATTTACTCAGCATTTTTCAATTCGAGTCCAAAATCCCAGAGTGCTTTAAACTTTAAAAATTCATGGTAAAGCACATTAATGAAACTATTATTAATGCATTTTAAAATCACATATCCAGGAGAATATTTGATACAATTTCAGTCTTTTCACCATTAAACTACACTCATTAAGAAAACTGCTATCTATGGAAAGTACTACAAATAGTAATAAGAAATATAAACCAATCGATTTAATTAAATTATGAATAGGCCAAGCTATACAAATCACGATCATACATCTGAATTTTTTCATCATTATAGCTTGCGTTCCTAATATTCAATTTATCAGGGTTTAACAGCTATATAATAAAATCTTAATCAATCGACTAGTTTGTGTTATTTTCTGTTTGTTTGGTGTTTGTTTTGGCGAATTCTGATGACACTGTCGCTAAACCTGATCAAGCAGTTTATGATGAATTTGGTCAGGGAGGGAAAAAACGCCCAGTACACATTATAAATGCTCATTTATTAATTGTCAAATGCTTGCAGTCACATAGCACATCATTAACATCACCTTTATTTATAAACAGAGATTTCACTCACAACTGGAATACAAGGTCCAAAAGCACTGGAAGCATTTATTTACAAGAATAATGCACGTACGTCGTTACGCTCTGCAGCCGGGTGTAATAAACCGTTTAGAAGCTATGTTTCATCTCTTATCTTATTAGAAATGTTTGGAATGCCATTGAATGACAAGTGTGACGCAGGAGTGTCACTCATCAATCGCATTTCTTAAGTACGTCCATTTTGAAAAACGTTATTATCGTAATTAATGGGTGTGATTATACACTCCTTTTGTTATCACTGAAGAAATGAGTTGCTCCCGATAGGCGTGACTTCATGACTTTGTTTGTTTTCTTATGCAGGGAGTTTGAATACATGCAGAACGACAGCTGGCTGAACGAACATTCCTGCTACGAGATCGTCCAGACCGAGTGTGACCTGACCCTCGCCCTGAGCTCGGACTCCGATTACAACATCAGGGTTGTAGCGCGATGCGACGACTCGACGTTGTGGACTCGGCTCCCGAACACCTTCAACCGCAGAGACAGTGAGGCGTTACTCTACCTTAGATAAGACGCAAAGCGATGACGTGGACAATAAATGATTCGTATTATACCACAGAGATGTCGAATTCTCGATTCTGATTGGTCAGAAGGTGTCGATTAAGTTATAATATAATATAACATAATATAATTACAGCAGCTTTGACTGTAGGGAAATCAGGTTCATATTAATGCGTTCGTTCTAATACGCTATTGTTGCTATAGTAACAACTCGTTCACAGGCAGACGCTCCACATGAAGCGATTCGGGGTGGGGACTTGAATGTGTTTAGAAGTTTCCTGTAAGGAGAAGTTTATTTAACGTTCTAGGGAAGGAGTCTCCAGTGTCAGTGCGAGGTAACAGACAGTAGGTTTTCCACCATGGGAGGAATTTACACCTCAGCAACAAGCTGCGTTTTCTTTCGTCTTATTAACTTTAAGAAAGAGGGAAAAAAAAGTTTTGTGGACATCCTACAACTAAATAGATTTTTTAAAGAAAGTATGATGTTAAATTGAGACTTCAGGGAGTGCTATTTTAGG
Organism: Stegophilus panzeri; assembly: GCA_024331685.1. Taxonomy (NCBI): domain Eukaryota; kingdom Metazoa; phylum Chordata; class Actinopteri; order Siluriformes; family Trichomycteridae; genus Stegophilus; species Stegophilus panzeri. The sequence goes on from JANDJT010000103.1 coordinate 20,996,411, forward strand.
ACTTCAGGGTGGTAAGAGTAACTCTGCTTCACCACACTGTCCTTATAACAGCACGCCCTGTCGTTTTTTTATTTTATTTTTAAAATTCCTTAGTCAAGTAGTCATAAAGCAAAGCTGGAAGATGTTCTCCGAGTCATCAGTTTCACCGTGTTATCGATTTTCTGAAAAGAAAAGTGCTCTGTTTGACCTTTTGACCTCTTGTTTTCTCCCATCGCTCAGCTGTGCTGCTGGTTCCGAACATGAACGTGACTCCGAGAGTAGGCCAAATCGAAGTGAACTTCAGCGAGCTCCAGAAGCACATCAACATAAACCTTCAAATTTGGAAGAAAGGGGATGAGCATAAGGTAAGAAGTGAACTTCTTGACTTCGTAACTTCTTACTGTCTGAATAGTACAAATAAAAACGGACTTCCTTCCTTTTTTTAATTTTAATTTTTTATTTTTACAGATTTTGGTTATACTAACAAACCGCTGCTCATCCATCTTATTTCCAGGCCATTAGTAAGGAGATAACGGATAAGAAATCCCATCACGATGCCTGGCTGGGTGGAGGAACATACTGTCTGAAAGCGGAGGCTATCCTGGACATCAGCATCAAGACCACAAGCACGGATACACACTGCGTCCTTATCCAGGGTGAGTTTTATTTTATTCTTCATTAATAAATAACATGTCAGAGCTGCTGTAACAGGAACTACTTCAACACCTTCTGACCAGTCAAAATCGAGAATTCAGCAGCAGTGTGTGTGGTACGATCGTTAATAAAGTGAGAGGAAAAACATCTCTATGAGCTCTCTATGATAGGTTTAGGGTTTGGGTTCAACTCGGTATATTATCTGTTACGTAAGGAATAACACACAACGGACCACGCTTTCATAACAGCCCAGCCTGGGAAATGTTTCGCCTCGTATACCGCAGGGATTCGCCAATGATGACATTTTATGACATTTTCGCTTACGTTATAGCAGCTATAAACAGTCGTTCTTACACCAACCTCTTCTCTCTCTCTCTCTCTCTCTCTCTCTCTCTCTCTCTTAAGAGGAAATAATGCAGCTTGTCACATTAAAGAGAAACTGCAAAGTGTAAACTCCTCTGTCCTGAAGACTTTCTTGCGACTGTTACAAAGCGCTGACACTGGAGACTCCTTCCATGAATGAAAACTTCGCCACATCGACGATTATATGTTTTAAAAAAAAAAAAAACTGGTTTATTATTCGTCGTAGTTTATGCGGAGTGTCCATCATACAAGTCGCTGAGAATGAGGTCTTACTGTAGAGACTTCATTCACAGGTTTAATATAAACCTATTAGTTATGTCACAGGGCTACGGTGTTGGAGAAAACTGTGAAAGACCAAAAGAAACAAGAAGGACTAGGGATGTATTGTGATTATGATAAAAGGTTATCTTGGTGTGATTGAACTGAACACCTTGCTTTTTTTTCCCCCCAGAGCCTTTGCGGCTCATACCTCTGTATGTGGGCGTCCCTGTGGCATTAACCCTCACCGTGGCTTTGATTCTGGGGTTGATAACACCACGTTTTAGCCTCTGGCTCCGGAAATCCATGCTTAATAAAGAGCCACTGCCTAATGCGCTGGTGAGTATATCTGTTTTTTATTTTTTATTTTTGAAGGTTTATGTGCAAAAAATAGGCCACTGTTTCCATTAAGTCCTTTTTAATATTATAGTAGTAAATAAGTATGCTATTTTTAGACACAGTATTTGATCATTTGTGCTCAGGGACGGGTAAGGGTTAGGGTTAACCTTGTTGTGATGGGTTAGATTCTTCAAGGACATTTTTCATACCTGGACAATTGTATGTTGTTGTTGTCCTCGCTCTCTTCAGATTGGCTGGCCAAAAAGCGTCCCGACATTTTCCTCCAAGGTCCTGCTGGAGCAGACACACTCCGTTTTACTGCTTGACCCATCAGAAGAGCAGGACAGAACGCCGGAGATGAAGGCATGTGCGACGATGAGATGAGATGAGTCCACGAGAGTGACGCCATGAACCTGCTCAATGTGAAAACCATGAAGGAACCAGTAGTTCAACTTTTATGAAATAATAAGCCATGATTTCAACATCATCATTTGTGATGACGCTAATCCGAAGGATCTGTTTACTTCCGTGATATTCCGTGATATAACGTGTATTTATTGCTATGCATCATCTGGTGACATCACTGAGGAACCGAACATGGTTTGAGGCAGAGATTTTTTACGGAAAAGATTTTGAGTTCTTCCGGAGCGGAGATAGTGACCGCGAATCCTGACGATGCCACAGCCGATCACGGCCGAGAGCCGAGGGAGCAAAAATTACCCGCTACATTTCATTAATGAAACATAAATTCTTTTGACCAAGTTGTCATTTTTTAGGGGTGTGTTTGTGTTGTTTGTTGGATTGCTTTGTCTGTTTTGAAGTGTCCTTGTGCTTTAAATATACAATATGAATTAAAATCGTTGAGGGTTTTTTTTTTATTAAGAGGTATTTCATGTATAATCATGTCACACTGAGAAACACATCCACATACAACACTACAACCAACGAAAACATCAACACAAAATCGAAACAAAAATATATAAGTGAAAAGCCGCAAGGTATCAAGAAGGTGTGTGTGTGTATATGTATATATATATGAGAGAGAGGGAGACATTAGCTAGCTAATTTGTTGTCCAAAGAGACAACAGTCTCACCTTCTTGTGTTCGATTGACACACAACCGAACCCATGAAATCACAGGTCATAATTCACCTAGATAAACTCGGCTGGAAAGCAAAGACCTGAATACGTATCTTTCGCGTCTAGTGTCCTTTCTCCTTAAGTGAATTGGCTTTTCAGAAGGGCAAATTTTACTGCCATTTGTACTGATCTTTTTTTCAGCGTAGTTTTCAGGTGCCTCTCATCTCGCTGTAACAAAAAATCATAAATGTGAAATGGCTAGCCATGAAAGTTGGCCAAACATTTCTCTAATAAAAGTATCCTCCACTTAGAAGACGCACCAGTCTCGGAAAATTGAAACGTGCTCGATCTGAGACAGTGTAGAACAAGCTACACACTGGCACCTCCACCAGAGGGGGCGCTCTAACTGTCACACCATTGCCCGTCTCGTGCCAAAACAACACTGATATCTTCACAAATGTCCTCCAGATCAGGTCATGACTGTATGCAATATACCACTTGAGATGGACAGATGCAGAAGAATGGAGTGAAGAAGAAGAATGAAGGAGACGGAGAGAAGAAAGAAATGTGTGTATTAAGAGATTAGACGAGACAGAGCAATGATGATCTAATCGAGTAAGGAACTGGCTGACATTATGAGGTAACTACAGTGTGGAAAAATCGATGCGTTTCCTCTCAGGGGTGGAGGGCCGGGTTCAGAGTCAGGTAATACAATATGTGCAGTATGAAGAGTAATGAGATGCTCACATTCTGAATGCGGCTCCTCCAAGACGAGCAGCATGGTCAAACACCTTCCATCCTAAAAGACTGTATCCAAGGCAACGAGTGCTTTCAGAGCCTCGAGTACAGCAAACACGGTTTTATTAACGTGTTCCTCACTGGCAAACTGTTTCAACAACCTTGATTCTAAAAGTTTCTCTCCCGTTCATTCCTTCCAGATCTTTCAGGGAAATCTCAGACAAACGGTTTAAAGCGACAAGTCTACAAGACGAATCATGATCTTATTAACAAATAAAATCTAAAAATAGATTTAAAAAAATATTTAACATAACCTTAACAGAAGCCCGTTTCCACTACGCAGGAAATAAATAAGGTTATTTCTCACAATTCTGAATTTTCTTCTCGCAATTGTGAGTTCATGTCGCACAATTTTGACTTTCTCGCAATTACGAGTTCTGTCTCACAATTATGACTTTTTTCCTCGCAATTTAGACGTCCACTTGACCTTTAGTGAGTTATAAAGAATGCACCGATAAAGTATCAATCATTCTCTTTAAATAGGCTATATACAATAAGAACAACACTCATTAGCTAGTCAAGAGAAGGAGAACCAGACGCTAACGCGCGCTCTTTACCTCAAGCGAGTCTAAATAATAGTCTAAAAAAAAAAAAGTCTGAATTGCGAGATCGTAATGTTGTAACTGCAAGAAATAAAGTCAAAACTGTGCGATATGAACTCGCAATTGTAAGAAAAAAATGGCAGAATTGCGAGATTTAAACTCAAGTCAGAATTGTGAGCTATAAAGACCCAATTTATGTCAAATAAAAGTCACAATTACATTTAAAATTTTTCTCTGTGGCAGAAACAGGCTGCCATACATATAATGATAACGAGTCTTTCTTAATAACATATACATTACAGCACAGTGAAAATCTTTTTTCACATATCCCAGCATGTTAGGAAGCTGGAGTCAGCGCCCCTGGAGCAGAGAGGGTTAAGGGCCTTGCTCAAGGGTCCAACAGTAACAGCTGGGCAGTGCTGGGGCTTGAACCCCCGACCTTCCGATCAGTAACCCAGAGCCTTTAACCTTCGAGCCACCACTGACTTAAGACAGATATAAATAAATAAACCCTTAAGACAAAAATAAATACATAAAATAAAAATGTCCACAAGTTTAATTGTTTATATTCATACCACAGCGTTGCTGGATTCTGCATTCTGATTGGTCAGAAGGTGTTGATTAATTCTCTAGAACAGCACCTCTGACAATAGTGCAGCTGCAAATCACAGGTGTATATTAACGTGCTTGTATATTAATCCATTATCGTTTCTATAGTAACAGCGTAAACCAGGGCTAAGATGATTATTATTACACGTCACTCTCAATGAGCAAATCAGAAAATCAACTTCCAAAAGAAAAAGTGCTTCTTTTTTTTTTAATTTTTTTTATTTTGTTTATAAATGAGATAATTTCCCCCAAAATGTAAAATTACTGCTGCTGCTGCTGCTGTTGTTGTTGTAATCAAATGTGCTCGCGGTGATGTCAGCAGGCAGGCTGTTGCGCATGCGCAGTGTGCTCCGGCTCGGGGCAGGGCGCGGATCGCGCGCGGTGAATGAAGAGGAGGCACCGGAGCGGCGGCCTGCTGTTTCTATGGTGAAGATGGCGGCGCCTGTGCTGAGCGGCCGGAGCGGATCAGCGAGCAGCAGCAGCAGCCCGACCGCTGCGGCCAACTACACCATCAACAACCGGCTCGTCTGCGCGCCCGAGCTCGATTTCAGGTCCGGAACCAGAATGGACGAACTGAACCGACTCATTCAAGAATTCAGCAAACATGATCAGCGCGAGTACGACGACCAGCGCGCGCTGGAGATCCACACGGCCAAGGACTTCATCTTCTCCATGCTCGGTGAGAAAGGATTTAGCGTTTAAAATAAACTAAACTAAAATAAAACGGGTGTAAATATTTCAATATAAGTGCTCGGATGACTAATTGATGCTCCCTAACAGGCGAGGCTTTCCGGTGTGTGAATCAACAGCATCATTTGCATGCGCGCGTGCAAATTTGAATATTTTATTCACATTCTAATTTGCATATTTGCATATACCCCAGATTGTTGCATCACTGTATGCTGCATCATTCTTCTAATCTAGCTACAGTCTCATTTTTGTTGGATTTTTGTGAATGAATTTGACCCCCTCCTAAAATGCATGCCTAAATGCATCATTCCACTTTCTCATAATCTGTTGATGATGATTATAAAAGATTATATACTATAAATGTTTATTTCTACATGAATCCTCTCTCTCTCTCTCTCTCTCTCTCTCACCTTCTGTCTGGATAGGTTTGATCGTGTATTATTGATATTACTGGGACATTCAAGCAACATTCATTCATTCATCTATAAGAATATGAAGAGGTTAAGAAACCAGATCTCTTAGTTAAAAAAACAAACAAACGGAAAAAAAAAACCCTATTTATTTGTTTATCGGTTAAAAACCAGTGACAGCAGGACCTCCGGGTTGGTGTGAGACGTGTTGCTGTGATTTACTGTCGCTCTAAAAGCAGCGTGACTAAGGCTGCTTCTCAAATCGCGTACTGCAACAGTAAATACTATGTCAAAATAGTACTGCATCTGATATAGTAGGGCATGTGGTTTGGGACACGGTCCGTGCCGGCTGTTGTAGATTGATTTGACAGGACGGTTTATTACTCGTGAAAGTGATGCAGGTGAATTTTAATGCAGCGTTGGTTAGCAACAGAAATGGTGTTTGGCCATAACATGCAGAAATGTGTACGAGAGGAACGTGGTTGGAAACAGGAGTGGTTTTGTTGCCCTGTTCACAGCCTACCTGTTGCAGAAAGTATCATTTGAGGACAGTTTTCAGTCTCGCAATAGAGTTGGTTTCAAGCAGTCGTCTATTTGCACGTATCGCACGACAAATAATTAACCGCGCTCGAAGCTTTCGTAAAATGAAACACCCAAAACTGTATACGGTCCCATAACGAAGACGAATTCTATGTCGATACGTGAAATTCTGGAGGGAACGTCGGACGGCGTGGCTTCGGGACGTAACGACGTGTGCCGTTAATCGATCTACGTTCTATAACACGTAAAACGGGAACATGAAAGGAATATTCTAAAAGCGACTCATGTAAACACCTTAATCAGAATACTGTCTTATTCAGAATAAGGTCGATAATTAGATTATTGCTGTCTGTGTAAACGTAGTCAATATCTCAGTAGATTACTTCACGGTTACATACAGCATGCTCACATACGAATGTCAAGGTTATGAGGTTCTATCGTCCATTTCCCCATACTGAATGTCCGTACAGTAACTGAGTACTGACGTTTAACCGAGTTAAACCAAAGATGCTCTTTTAAATGTAGTTGAGCCTTAAAATGTTACCGTTTTAAACTAATGAAATTAAGGGCGTCACAGTGGATGACGAATTCTTGACCGTTTTATTATTTATTTATTTTTTCCATCGATGAATTTGATTTGTAAATAGAAGTGAAATACTCCATAACAATACTGACACGAACACGCTTTACGTGAGGAGTGACACAAGACGGACTGTGCCGTTGTATGAAAATACTCGACACACCGCGCTATTGAACTGTTTATAGTTACACGTGGTGTTCTGGAACGTCTGCGAGACAAGTTCGTTCCTGAAACGTCCTGGAGACTCCTTCTGTATATTTGTATACATGTAAACATCTCCTAAAAGAACTTCACCACGTCAAGTTTCCACCATACAAGTCCCTGCGATTAAGCCGTTACTATAGTAATTATAACATATTAGAACAGGTACACCTTAGCGTTTGTGTTCCAGCCAAAAAAAAAAAACTGCTGAAAATGAATGTGCGCCATCTGAGTCGAGAATTCAACCGCACTGTACTATGAGAGAATTTGCAGTATATTAGTGTCCTATTAGTCATATTAATCTTCCATATTCGCTGCGTCGGTGGAGCGCGTTGAAAATTCTACCAGTCTACTGTATCAGATCAGTACCTTCTACGATATAGTTTTGGATTTGCGCACTGAGCTGCTCGTAGATCCTCTATAAAAATGACCTCAGCGAAACGAAATAACCTGCTACGTATCGTTTATCGAGAAAATATCCTCCAGTCTCACGCAGCGTATCGTCTCGGTAAAGCTGTAAACCAGGATGAGCGGCGATTCGAGACGTTCCAGACGCATATGATTGACTACTGACACCTTCGTTGCTGTGGCTATTTTCAGTGGCAACTCAATAGGCCTATGTTGCTGTGTTTTTTGGTCTCCAGCCCAGGCAGGAAGGAGCCTGACGGCATGGAGCCATCTGTGGGAACCTCATGTGCTCTGATGCGCAAGTGATCTACAGCTCCCTCTTTCCCATTCTCCCATACACACACATACACACACTCGCACACAGATGGACACTGTTCCCACACTCTCAATCTTAACCATTCACCACGACTCAATTCAGACAGCTGGCGCTCTGGTTGGCTGCCGGCGTGTTTAAATCAAAGACGCGGAACAAAAGTGACGCCGGGGGTTTTTTAAAAACTCTTTGGCGAGAAAGACTTTGAAAGAGGATCAACGGGGGGAGGAATGCCGAGTGAACGGATCAAGGGATTTTCCCAGTGGAAAGGCACAGATAAATAATTCTCTTTTGACAACTCTGAAAGACGTTTTCCCACGTGTGTGTGTGTCTAAACCTTGACGTTCTTCGAAAGCTGAAAGCTCTGCTAAAGGCCAGACTGTCCCTTTAGGACGTTATAGTAGCTTATTATCTTATAAAATCTCCGATTCAGAGTGTGAAGGTCTCTATGTAACACCCAGTGGAAAAACTGTACTTCATTCCTTCCTGTATGTTTCAGACATTATCTCGGTAAACCTTTTAACCCACCATATGGAAACGCAATTGCAATAAGGATCAATAACATTTTATAGAGCACTTGGCAAGGTACGATACTGTTGTGGAGACTTGAGGATGCAATGCTACCTTTGTCCTATAGGGGGAGTCATTTTACTCCAGCCACTTGCAGATCTGCTCAATCGTTCAATCAATGCCATTCTTAGGTCTGAGTACTGTATGATTAGCTCTTAGGCTGAATAATAATATTGAACAATAATACTGCTTCTATAAGAACGTATATGCCATGCTCAAGGAACAGCACAAATTAAACAACATGATTATATTAAATATCGCTATACCGTCGGTTCTCTTTGCAGAACAGTCAATCATTTGGTGTTTCCATACAAAATGGTGCATAAATAACCACCAGTTGCTCAGGCTCCATCTTGATAAAATCACATGATGGACAGTGCTCGTGTTAGTTTCATGAGGAAGTTGGGAGTTATGGATCAGGTGCACTTTGTCTGTGACCTCTCCAGGTGAAAGATGTGGTGTAGATGTAGTGCGTGAGCCTCGTCGTGAGTTCCTAGCAGTAGGAAAGTCATAGGGCAGAGACAGAAATGGAAAAGGACTCGAATCGAATATTAAGTCTATTAATAGACTATATCACTGTCAGTGAACACCATGGTCTTTGTTCCAAACAGTCTCGTTGGATATTTGAAGCCATCCCTATGCCCTGTAGCCATCTAGTAGCACTGCACTGTATACTTGTACCATGGATGCTATGTAGAATCCACGCCCTTTTCGATGCAGACAACTGTAGAGGACTCTAGGTTCATTCCATATTGATTGACTGCATTTTCCCAGCACCGGTGTTCTCTTTCAGGTCCTTGTATTGATTCTCTGGAAACAGATGCTAGAGAAAGCGAGCACTTTTACTTTTTTGGAGCGTGGTGGATTGATATGTAGAAAAGTATGCGGGGCTTTTATGTTCATTACAGCATTGTTAACATTTGAATTCTTTCCTTTTCTCTTTCTCCATTCTCCATCGAACCCCTCTCAGGCATGGTGCAGAAGCTGGACCAGAAGTTGCCGGTTGCTAACGAGTACCTGCTTTTGTCGGGTGGAGTTCGTGATGGCGTCGTGGACATGGATCTGGACGAACTGGGAGTGTATAACCGTGGCTCAGACTACGACATGGCCTTCACTTTGCTGGTCCCTGCACTGAAGTTGCACGATCGCAACCAGCCCGTCACGTTGGACATGCGGCACTCGGCACTGGGTCACTCCTGGCTCAGTCTGCGGTTATTCGACGAAGGCACCATTACACGCTGGAGGGACTGCTGCATGATGGCGGACCACATAAACGGCACCACTAACTACTTCTTCTCACCCACCCTGGTGGCTGACTGGTTCCAGGAAGCGGTGGCGCTGGTGCTGGCCGAGGTACAGCGCAAGCCGCAGCGAGGAATGCCGAGGGTGGAACGGGTGGAGCGCCACAACACACTTCTCTCGATGATCCTTGGTGTGGGAAGTAGCCGTATGCTGTATGACATTGTACCGGTGGTGTCGTTCAAAGGTTGGCCTGCGGTTGCTCAAAGCTGGCTGATGGAGAACCACTTCTGGGATGGGAAGATCACAGAGGAGGAGGTCATAAGTGGTTTCTACCTGCTTCCCGCTTGCTCGGTTTCCGGTCGAAGGGAAAATGAATGGCGGCTATCCTTCGCCCGCAGTGAGGTTCAGCTAAAGAAGTGCATCTCACCAGGCCTCATGCAAGCATACCAAGCCTGTAAGGCTATTATTGTCAAGATGCTTGCTCAACCTATGGTTGTTGGCCCCTACCACTTGCGCAGCATAATGCTGTGGGCCTGTGACCGCCTGCCAGCAAACTACTTGGCACAAGAAGACTTTGCTGCCCACTTTTTGCTGGGTCTCATCGATGACCTGCAGCACTGCCTTGTCAACAAGAGCTGCCCCAATTATTTCATCCCACAGTGCAACATGTTGGAGCACTTGTGCGACGAGACGGCGATGTTTCACGCCCGCAAACTCGCGCTGGTGCGCTCTGACCCGGCCGAACACCTTCGCGCTACCATCGAGCAAGCTAAGAGTGCTAACCGATTGACGCAGGAAATGCAGAGGCGTGGAAGTTCCTCTGGTCTGCCTTCACCGCAAACCGACGCTTCCTCGTCCGATCACCAACAACCCGATGACCGACTAGCCAAAAAACTCCAGCAGCTGGTCACCGAGAACCCAGGGAAGTCCATCTCGGTGTTCATCAACCCGGATGATGTCTCACGTCCACACTTCCGCATCGACGATAAGTTCTTCTAAGAACCGAGGGACTCTTCCGTACAGTCAGGTGAAGCGTGTTACACGGTGTTGAAGTAAACCTGTCCATTACACAGCGATCCTATGTCCAGTGTGGTGTGGTGTTGGAGAATGTTCTCTGGGAGAAATGTGGACTGAAAGTGGGGTCAAAGCAGCATCCCAAAGCCTTCTGGGAATAGAGAACTCTTAGTAAAAAAAAAAAAAAAAAAATTTCTTTCTTTTCTGAGGTGTACTTGGACATGCAAAACGTTCTGCGCACAGCCTAACGCGTCGTATACGAAAAGTCCGTCTTTTTTTTTTGACACGTTCAGGCTAGCAATTGCTGCAACATCTGGAAATACCGTATACATCATCTATGATCGTGAATATACTGAAGAAGTCTAGAGACTAACGAATAACGAATCAGATTCCTGTGTTTCCTAGCTAGTCCTGCATATGCTTTCTATCATGTTCAACCTTTGTGTTTCTTTTATGGATGAACAATGTACAAAAAACATCTCGTTTCGAAACGATGGTATGTCAAAAAAGGCCAACATTTTATTATTTTTTTTTTTATATCTGGCTAATGGAGAACACTCAAAATACAACTTTAAGTGCAATTAATGAAAAGTACAATTACAGCAAGAGGCTTTTATATACGCTGTCTTTTTTTTGTTGTTGTTGTTTTTTTTTTGTTTTTTTTTCCAGTCAAAAGAATGCAAGTTTAATATTTGGTTTGCTGTGTAAGATCCCAAAGCATCGCTGCTATCAAAAATGTATGAAATTTCATTTAAAAAAAAAAAAAAAAAAAAATCATTTCAACAGCTATGGCTAACCATTGTAATCAATCAAAACATGCATATCATATATCATATATCATATAACAAATGTATCATTCATCCAAAAGAGAGCAATTTGAAGAGGACATTTGTACTACGGTAGATGTCCAAGCGAAATTATAGTTCGCCGGTATTGTATCGCTTGTAAAAAAGTGGGGGGAAAAAAAGGATTGTGTATATGAATGTCTTTGATGTTGTGAACAAAATATGTCTTTTAATTTTGCACAGAAATGACTGGAACCTGCACTTTCTTGCAACCAGCAGCAGCTTGTGACTGTAGATTTAAAATATTTAAAAGTCTTTTCATGATCGTTTGAGAGACACAACAACGATGACGAGCTACTTACATTTGTAGACGGGGGTTGCCGGAGAGTTCGTCCCCTATTTTTTTTCGAGCTGAAGCTTCAGGAAACATGACGTCATTTCCAGTAAGGGAACACCGTGAGAACATAGTGAGGATTTTGCGATTGAGACAGCCCTTAAAATTCGCCGACTCCCTGATCGGTACCCTGATTACTGAACAAGGGAGCTGATCGAGACACACTCTCTACCTTTGCAATAAATGTTACAATAGAAATAGTTCTTGTTTGTGGAAATAAAACACGATCTTGGCAGCAGTAGAGTATTTCTGCACAACCCTGGCAACCCTGTCATAAACTGTCCTGTCTGCTGCATGGGGCAGCGTGATTCTTTCCCCAATGGGCCATTATTAGTGATGTTGCAGTTCCCATTTTTGACCACTAGGTGCAGCAGTACCTCTATAGAGCGGAAGTGGGCAGTGAGCATGCTACACCATGATCGCGCTCCTAATTAACGGAGCATAAGCTTACATCTTTCAAATAGTGGCATTCGTTTAAAATCGTTTGACAGTCAAAAAACCTGATTAAAATTTCAGTGAATTTTAAAATGTATGGAACTTTATGAAGATTAATATTTGTTGACCTGCCCCTATGGATGAGCTGCTAATGCTTGCATCCTTTTAACCATGGCTAACGAAGGAAACTTCTCAAACCCTATTTCAGACAGCCCTTATACTATTGTAACGACAATAACAATAGGACTTGTAGCTTTTTCACCACCTTTGACTATTTCCTGTTTGTATTTATCTGTAAAAACGTTAGAGCTAGAATTCACTGACGCATTATTATGGGACCAAGCATCTTAACACCTTTATCCTTACCTCTATTTAGATTCCTGTTTATTTGGAATCGTTCTCGGATGAACACTTCATTCCTAATCTATTATTTATTAATAGTCTCATTTTCCCGACATCACTCATGTGCTTGCTGTCGAACAAAACATTAGAACGTGCAGGTTTGGAGGAGTCGAAGATTTTTGCGTAGGTTTCACTGTGCATTGGTGTGCAAATTATGGAAAGGTAATAAACTTGCTTAACAGGGCATATAATAATGCAAGTGCTTTGTATTTTCTCTCTCTCTCACACACACACACACGAACAATTATATTCTCGAGAGATTTCATGACACTGTAGCATTGTTTAACCATACACTACTTACACTCCTGACTCTGCATCTTTTCTGATGTAATATTGCTGACCTTTGGTCTATAAAATACTGATATACACACACATTTGTCTTGTTATCCTTTTCAGGACCTTCTGTTGACATAATTATTAATGGAGCTAATGATTCTTTTTTTCTGACCTAAATATAACCCTAACCTTAACCTCAGTAACCAAAAGGAAACTCTTTAGCTCTTAGATTAAAGCTGCAGCTTCTTTCAAAGCCGAATGTCCCCATAAGGTCAAACCTATCAGATATATTTATCCTTGTGGGGACATTTGGTCCCCATTAAGATATAAAAACAAGTAACATCCATAGTCTTTCGCTGTGAAATCAAAGTAGTTTTATTTTAGTGTTCCAAGATTCACATTTCAAAAAAAAAAAAAATTAAGCATCTATATTAGGGATGAGCGATTATAGACTTGAATATATATCACGATATTTCATGGTATTTTCTGCGGTAACGATATAAACGACGGTATAAAGACATCTCTTTTTTTTTTGTCGCCGAACAGAACCACAAGCATTGGTCAAGACCTTGTAAACACGATTGTTCTAAGTCACTAAGGTTGTTTCAGAACCGTCTCCGGTGTCTCTTTATGTTCGCAACGGCCTTGGACGTTTAATTTCGGCTCAAAGCGCATCTTATAACGGTATTCGGTTCTTTTTTTGAAACTGCCGGTGTAACGCAAGCCGTTATTCCAGCGTCCCTGCATACTGCTGCCTTTGCTATTTCTGGCGTTGATCGATGAGGCTGCTAGATAACACCTTTTATTGTGTTTCTTCTTCAAACCGACTTGGAGATTATCAGCATGATGAGCATGTTGTAGGAAGGGATAGCTCTGTAGGGAGTGTATGACCAATTAGGTGATGATGGGAAGAGAAACGAGAGCCTCCAAGCCAAGACGCCATATTTAAAGGAAAACTCCACTCTGAGACACATTAAATATGTTTAGAGATGGTGGTGAGAGTGTGTTGGTTGGTTCCTGTGAGAAGTGAGCAGTTCTTTTCTTGTTCTTAAACATTACATTAATTAGAAATCCAGTGCAGAAGTAGTGCAGATGTTTTTTGAAAGGCTGGACTCTTAAGTCCTAGAATGCGATGCAGCTATACAGCGAAAGTTGAGCCTTGGCTGGGCTATATGAGATGAAAAGCATGGTGGCGTTGATGCCGGTATTAGCGTGAGAGGTGAAGCTTTGTAAGCTGATCTGCTTGAACAGAATGTACAGATGAGGAAGTGAGAGAGCCGAACAGATTAAAGTACTAAAGCGCCGCCGCATCGCTCTCTTAAAGGCTCATGAAACCCCCATCGTTCAGCTCAAGTTTACCTCACAATCTTTTTCAAAAATGCAACTTAAATGGGTGTGGATGGCTGGGAGAAGAAGGGAGAGGAGTGGGCGTGACATGCCAAGGTAGGGGAGGAAGACGGGGGCACGTCTGTCATTGAAATGCGCAACGTGCTGTCATGAATAATTAAGAGGCAGCGTCTTCTCATGAATAATTATGAGACACCGACATGTCATCGAAGTACTATAGTACATCGCCACGTCACGGAATGTTCTTCAGTGTTTCGTGACTCTTTAAGGTAGGAATGAAGCGACAGCTACATCCCACTGCACCCCTATCAGCAGGTAGTCGAAAAGCATTGTGGGTAATGTAGAAAGTGAGAATAGACCAGCATGTCCATGAAGGAAGTCAGAATTTCAATGTCGAATGCTGTTGAAGCTCATATTTTAATCCTAAAAGTGAACACGTGAGTCGTTCAGGGTGGAGTTTTCCTTTTAAAACACTAACTAACTCTTAACCCAAGCATGGATCGGGTTAATCTGTCCATCTGTGCGAACGTGTTCAGGTTGCTTACACAGGCTGTGTGGAACTCCCCAGAGTGTAAGGTTCAGTCTCCAACTCCACCTTGCAGACGTCACTAGCACACAAACAGCAAAGCTGCGGCATCACAGCGGCAGCTTTCAGAAACCAGAGGAAACTTCATCCTTAACTGCACCAGATAAATCTCTCTCTCTCTCTCTCTCTCTCTCTCTCTCTCTCTCGCTCTCTATCTCCTCCCTTTCTCCCCTCTGTTTCCCTCTCCCTCCCTCCCTCCTTCTCTCTCTTCCCTTTCTCCCCCGCCCGTGTAGTGTGGAATAAAAAACTCTGCCTCTCTCTTTTGTGCATCAATAGCGCTTCTGCTTCCTCCAGCTGCTCGGACACGCCACGTTTTCCTTCTGCGATCTCCAAAAACACGCCGCCACATGGAGAAAGGAGCCGGTAAGGCACTTCATACTGAGTTATTAGCATTTGTTTTGTCTGTGTTGGGAGAGTTTGGACTGTGGGAGTGAGTGAATCTGGACTGCAGGCTTCTCGGTATCATTGCAGCAGTGGACTGGAAACGCCTCTCGCGTTTCACCGAGCTGTCAGAGAACGATTTAAGTTCTGTAAACGAGGACATCGACAAAATTACGCGTCCCAAGAAACGGGCTTCTTGCTGACAGCATCTATGCAGCTTCCTGTTTCCGATAAACTTTCGTTTGTTTCAGATTTAG
Source organism: Stegophilus panzeri (assembly GCA_024331685.1). Lineage (NCBI taxonomy): Eukaryota > Metazoa > Chordata > Actinopteri > Siluriformes > Trichomycteridae > Stegophilus > Stegophilus panzeri. The sequence continues at coordinate 21,011,863 of JANDJT010000103.1, forward strand.
GAGATCCCAGGCCGGAGTGTTTTATTTCCAGGGAGAATTGTTCTTCCAAGCCTTGGGTAGGTTCTTCCGTAGGAAAGTGCTGGCTGTCCACTTTTTAGGGTGAGACGAATAAAGCGCTACGCATCAGCACGGCCTGCAAACCCAAGCAGCCTTTCCCTTATAGACATGCCAAGAAATTAGAGAGGCTGTTGTTATTTCATTCATTCGAATCCAAAAAAACAGTCAATTCAGCAAATCACAAAAACAATGTAAGGAGGGTTATTTATTTATTTTTTTGAGGAAAAGCACACAGCATATTCTTGAGTATTAAAACCATGCAGTTACAGTGCTGAATTAAATGATCTACAGCACCAAACCCTATAGTGTTGAATTAACTTGTACAGTACAGTCAGGGTTTAAAATCCACACACACACACACACACACACACCCCAAATGTGGGGGAAAAATCTGGCACTGAAAGGTCAGCCACTTTGATCGGTAACCTTATGCTGCTCATCAACTAAACAAATCGGTGTATTACAAATTCAATATGACTCGTTTAATAAACTCATCAGTCAAACCATACTAATACACTTCCGACAGATTCAGCACAGTTTTTCTCATTTGCATGTGTACGAAGAAATGCGAATCGCTAGTAAAATGCCAAGCATGTTCATGGCACAGCTGATTTACATACATTTAGCCCCGCCCACAAAACTCCATAAAAGGCAAAGCTCACAATGAGCTGAAAACGACACTATGAAAGAGCGCATCGTAAATTTCCCAGTGTCTATTCTTATTTGTCTTCATTTTTAGATCAAAAAAAGGAAAAAATTAAATTGCTTTTGTTCAGGTTTAAATTATTGAGCCTCCTTAAATGTAAATGTACACAAACGTCGGATTTTATATAATTTTTTTTTTTTTTTTTTTTCAAACAAGCGGCTCTTGTGAATTAATTCATTTACATCCAGTTTAATAAGCCAGGCTTATTTTGTGTCTTGCATCAGCTTGGAAAATTTGCATTTCCTTTCCTGAAGTTTTCACACTGTTTATTTTTCCCTGAGATTCAGTATTTTAGAAAATTTCAATATACAGCTTGTAGAAGCTTAATGAAAATTGAATTGAAAAGGAGGTGAAAAGCAAAATGCGAAGAAGAAAAAAAAAACAAAACAAAAAAGATGCTTCAATAAATAATGGGGGGGGCAGTTCTGGAGGTATAAAAATTCTGGGCCATATATGTATAGTTACGTGAGAATATAAGAGTCAGTTACGTTAATAACAGGCATATTTCATGGTAGGCAGCCATATGTATGGCTTTCGCATTGGTCACATTGAAACCAATCACATTTCAGTTTTCACCTAAAGTGGTTTAGCCATAAGTTTTGGTCCATATCACGCCCGAAATACAAGCTCGTTAAGGTTGAGTTCTGAACTCTGCTAGCCGAATTCATTACCGTCATCCCACAATGCGGTGTGGGGATGAGATGCAAGTAAGGCTTCTTTATCACTAATTTGAAAAAAAAACAACAACAACAACAAAAAAAAAACTGTCAGGTAGGTAAACAAGAAAAGTAAAATGTAGGATTATTTACAACTGCACACAGTCATACACACAATAAAGACGTCTGTATGTTTGTTCTAGCAGCATGCGACAATTCAGAAATCAGTTGATTTAGTGATAATCTTTACATTTAATCTACAGTACTTTGAGTTACATTTGAAGTGGACAGGTTTTTGGCTGTTGCAAGTTTTCCACCATGGAAAAATCTTCGAGACAGAAGACGTTGCATTTTGTGGTTTCTGAAATGTCATTAGAAATGAATAAGAAATATGGTGTAAATTGCTGTTGTACTGTATAAGAGGAATAAAACATTAAGATCGTACCGTTATGGGACAATAATCGACTTCGGCGGAGTAACGGTGACTCTGCTTCACGTCTGGCTGCATCACACCACATATAACCTATAACAGGATGTCCTGTCATGTTTCATTCCTTACATATACACTACTGTCAGGTGGATTTATCACTTTAAATGCTAGATTAATGTACACAACAAAACGTCTGTTTGTCAGCAGAGTCGCGTGAGACGGAGAGATTTATTGTGTGCGCTCAGACTGATTTTTATTGGGGTTTTTTTTTTGTTGTATTTTTTTTGTTCCTCAGCATCATTAGGCTTTCTGCTGCGTCCTTTCTGCTGACCAGCACGTTTTGTTTTTTTTTTGACAGCGTTTATCCATCGGGTTTCTCATAAAGCAGTATTCCCTGTACGTGTTCTTTCCAGCCATTATAACTCACGTTCCTCTCTCATCACGTCTCATGTGCTCCCAGTTCTCTCCTCATGTTTCAAGTGACATTTCATTTATGAATATAACTGAATTATTCAGAAAGAACAGATCACGTGTTCTAGACAGGTACAAATACACATATGACTAGGATTACATTTTTGGAAATGGAACCAATCGGGTGCGTTATGATCAGACGATTTGAGCTGGTGCATCGGTTTAAAAAAAAAAAGGCAACGACTGAAATGAACTGAGGCAACAATTGTAAATGGATTTTTGATGATTATAATGATTAAAAAAAATGATTCTTGTTTTTTAAATTGATGTGTAAACAGTAAAATAGTCTAGTAAGGTGACTAGTCCTTCTCTATGTCATCGTCATCTGTAAATTAACAGTAGGCCTACCCTATATTCTGAACAGTGACATATCGATCAGAGGCTATTAAATCCAATCGTATTGCTTGTCTTAGCAGATTCAGCGGTATTGTCGAATATCGAATCGATGCGTTATGAAAATAATATTGTAGCAGGTCCAGTGGTGTCATGAAACATCGAATTGTTGCCTTATGAATCAAAATTCATACAGCATCATACAGAAAATTCAGTGAGCTCAAATATTCAACTGTTGCCTCGTAGAGAATCATAAACACATCAGATCAGCTTCAAAGTAGTGTTATAAATATTGAACTGTTGCCTTATGAATCAAAATCGCATCGTATCGTATTGTATTGTATTGTATTGTATTGTACCGTAACATATCATAGCGGATGCAGTGGTATCGTCAAATATCGAATCGTTGCTTAAAGAATTAAAATTCTATCATATCTTGTGGAAAACTTGTGGACCGGGTTAAAAAAATATCACAGTCCTCCAACTGAGACCAGTTATGAACTGGAGAGATGTAGCTGAGGTTGAGAAACTGTCAGAGCCAGACATTTCTATCTGTGAGGGGTTTTTTTTTTTTTTGCTTCCAGACTTACTCGTAATAAAAAATGTTTTAAAAGTTGAAAAGGATAAAAACTTCTAACTGATTTAAGCCACAGACACATTGAGTTTAAATCTGAACACAAATACAGATGTGAATATTTGTAGAAATATACCGATATGGATAGATATCTGATATATATATATATATATATATATATATATTGCTCTACACCACTAATGCATATGTACAACAAACCTTACTGTATCCTTTAACTGTAAAATAAAATTCCACAGACTGCCCGGTACAGATTTATTTATTTATTTATTTATTTATTAACATTATTATATATCATTAGACTCATTATTAGAACGTGTAGGTAAATATTCCCGCTGTTTACTGGAACTGTAGAGACTTTTTATTCCTGAACTTTCCACTAACAGAATTTCTCACCACACACTAGCGTTCCATTACACTGGCAGAATGGAAATCGTCTTATCAGACGTTTTCAATCAGTATATACATACAAAAGAATTATTTATCACCGCAGGTCTGTTATGAGATTAGTCAGGACACGGTTGGGTTTCTGTGTGTAGAGTATCATGACTCTGTGTTTTTGCTGCTGGTGAGCAGGGCGATGGGAAATGGGAGGGGAGGGGTGTGAGCTCCCCAATTCACACTTCCTTACAATAATGCTGATACAGGGATATAACGACTAAAGCTTTTTGATAGTTAAACACCGTATACAACGGCCATAATAAAGTTAAAACAATTAAAGTACCTATTAGGCTAGGCAAAAAGAAAAATACTTATAAAAACCTATGATTTCTTAAAGCCCTGAGTGTATACTTACATATGAGACATTAACCACTACTGTGGAGTGTGACATCACAAATGAATTCAATGCTGAATACAGGAACCCCCAAAACTACAAGATAATGGTGGGTTGTGTTTTTCTTTTTTTTTTAATCGTCAAAAATCACAGACCCCCTGGCTTTGCGTTAAGAACCCCACTCTGAGAAACGCTGCTTTGTGGTAGAGTATGCAGTTTTTTGTTCTGTGCGACAAACACCAGCTACGGTAACACATTTATTTTCTCATTTGAAAGAGAACGACCTCGTGTCCTATAAATATGCCCAGAATGCGCAGCGTGTTATGAGAGATGGAGGAAAGTTTGCCTCGTTAGCAGGAACTGATCTTCTGCGTTCACACGATCCCGTCCTACCTGTCCTCTACCTGTACCTGTACCTGTCCTCGGCTCACTTTTACACTTCACTCGACACTTCTGCGCCTCTGAGGCTGACCGCAGAGAATAATCTGTCAAAACGAACAGATTCTTGTGACTTATTATGAAAAGAAACACTGTCCTTTTTAATTGCTTCAAAATTATTGAGTGTTGTTTACTAAAATGACTGTAATAATATAT
>JANDJT010000103.1:21049159-21090768 GCA_024331685.1 Stegophilus panzeri
ACACACAACTTTATTTATGGACTTTAATGTTGTGAATTCTTTATATTTCCAGATTTCTTGAGTTAATACTGATGTCTCGTGAAAATTTCATGTGAATAACCTCATTGGAAATATATTTACTGATAAAAATGTTGTGTCCAGTACTCATTTCCCCCGCTGTAACCAGTCTTCACTTTAGGGGTAATGCTTTCCGCCATACTAGATTTTTTTAACCAGGAATACACAGTGCTTGCAGAACTTTCCAGAAGCCCTCCTCCATGGATGTACCTGCTGATGTCCTTGTCCCCGCAGCGCAGTCGAGCTGCACTTTTCATCACAAGTGCAACTTCTCCTCTAGAAAATCACCTTGGACTGAGTAAGAACGGAACTTTCAAAAGGATATACAAAGTCTCATCAGAGTCCAGATCATCAAATAGATCCTGGTGTACAAGTTTGTGTACTAGTGACCAGAAGGTTGTGAGTTCACCTCCTAAAGATAATAATTCTTTACCGGAACTGCTAAGATTTACGCTTGGTTGAATTATGCCTGTGGATTAAACAATACCTTTGGATTAACTAAATTTAGAGTAACTGAAACTCCTTTCAGAAATCTAGATGATGGTGATGATTTTCTCTGACTGGACTTGCTCCATTTTAATAAAAATCTTTGTTGCTAGGAGTTATTGATATGTTTTGAGGAGATAATATCCTGTTCGGGCCAATTTATGCCCCGGTCCAACAGAAACGGATTGCTATTAGATGAGATTGAATCACCTCGGGGGGACAAGCACAAGTTGGCACTCATTCAGGGTGACTTATCTGATCCAGCAATAACTTATCACAGCTTCCCAAGATATATATATACACACACACACACACACACACACAATTTTGTATCAGTATTGCATTAGAATTTGCTGAGTCAGCTGTTTGTCATCTTATTTGCGGAGACTACGCCTAGCATCTAATTATCTAATGTTCCACCTGCTGTCTGCATTTCTAGCCCTTTTTAACCTCATCCCGGTCGGACTAAGGGTGGTGGCCATCCAGGGCGTGAAGGCTGGCTTCTACATTGGCATGAATGGAGAAGGCTTTCTTTACAGCTCGGTGAGTGTTGCTTGATGTCTTTCATCCACCTGCATGTGAATTATTTATTATCTCGTAGCACCTACATCTACAGCACCCGATTATTCATCGGACGAGCGCACGTCCTCGCTAACCTCCCTGCGCAGTCATGCCTTTGCAATTAGCATCTCCTGAATTTCGTTATCATAAGGTGACGTTTATATATAAATATAGAGGTGCGTAATGGTTCGTTCGGTTTCCTAGCATTCTGCTGCACCAAACAGTGCAGTCTGGGTAAATCATGGGTTAACGCTCCTCCAGCCAGCGTTCTCCCTGTGGGCTCTTGCTGAGTTATGGTCGATGACAGGCGTATGCACTCTCTTCCGCATGCCGTTCGCTGGTCGAAACTCGGGAGTGTGTCGCAGTGAGCTACAACTCTCGCCGACTTGTATCACGGTCAGTCACAAAACTCTTAATCCTGTTAAAGACTATATGAGAGAAGCAGAGTCATTTCATTTCCCATAGCTGCCGGGTCGCAACGGATTTAACATTTTGATCAATATGGCAAGTAAACCGTGCGTCTGAACCATCCCAGGAGCGCCGATCTATCACAGTTACCTAATGAAGTCGCAACCGGATACGGTTTTGTAATGATACCGGGTATAGTGAAGACGAGAAACGCGTTATGGTGCTCAAACATGAAAGGAAACCATGTAATATCTTTTGAAGGTGGTCGGTTTATGTACCTTCTGCTACAAACAGACGAGACGGCACACAACGGTTTAGAGGAAACGATAAGGATTCATCTGGAGAAAAAAAAAAGCAACAAAACTGACCAAGAGACGTGGATATGATGGTATTTAAGGAATAAAACATTCAGTATTGTACTATTATAGGAAAATAATTCATGACGGTGTCGTGTGATTTCACTGAGTTACCGCTAGCACTCGGAGGTTGATTATTTTCCAACAGCAGCACGTCCCGAGGTGTTTTATTCTCCTTATACCACGGCAATTTGCTAACGATTGCACTGAATTAAAGAATGACACGTCATACAGCACTTTATGCTATCCCTTTATAGTTTCGTTTAACACAATGGAACATCCACGAGAACGAAGTTCTTTAGAAATATAAAACGAATTAATTTATGATCTATAAAGCACGAATATATATATATATATATATATATATATACGAACACCTCCTTTTTTTCAATATTTGCAAGGTAACTGAGGATTTTACACCAAGTTAATAACGCGAGAGAGAGGAGAAGCTTCCTAAATCGCTAAGAAATAGTAACTAACACTGGAAAAACACATTTAGACCTCGTGTCGTGGGAAACGAATCAATAAACAGGTGTCAGGACCGTCATACATCGAAGTGGCGTTTCAGTATTTACTCATCAACCCTACAGCGTGAAACGTTCTGAATGCTGAAGCTCTCTCGTAACAGGCTGCGTAAAATGCTGAGGCGTTTGATTACCGTACTCAGGCGAGATATTCCGACGTGTTTTAGTAAAGGTGGTACTCCAAGTTTGGCCTTTGCAGTATCGAGTGTGTGTTCTGCTCGTTCGGGTTTTTTGGCAGGAGACTGAAGCACTTCACGCTAATGAGGAGCCACTTAGCTCACTTTTTTTTTTCCCCGAAACAACGAGCGCTGAGAAATACAGTCTCTTCTTTTTATCGTGCGCTCGACGGCTGGAACACGCGTCACTCTCTTTATTGCCTGCGGAGCAATATTTTGAGATGTTTCCGTGCATTCTGTAGTTTTATGTGTAGGTTAGACGTGTTCTTGACCTGCTGGTTTTTGAATGCGGCTCCTTCTAATCGTTCAAAAATGCCCACTTAAGCTGTTGAATCCAAGCGTATCGTTGACGATTGACTCTCGATGAGACTCTTGAAACCGAGTACTTCTTCTTTTTTTTTTCTTCTATGTAAAGGTTTTGAAAACTGTATACAAAGCAAAATAAAAACACGGTCGAAGACTAGCGTGCTCCCTCGGCTCGATGGCTTCGTCAACTAACAAAGCGGAAGTGACACCTTATGGTCCTTATTATAGTGTTACACAGCATGATACATCTGTAATGTTTTATATGGGAAACACATATATAACACAACCAAAGGCACAAAAAAATCACTAATACACAGTGTCATGTCCATTTCCAGAAGACGCCACGAACCACAAACATGGCCGAAGATAACTACACATCCCGTATACTCGCACAACTCGATCTAATTAGAGACGCCTGTTCCCTAACACTGACAATCACACCACACTACATATGGGACTCACACACACACACACACACTCACACACACACACAGCAAATTGCAAAATATTTGCTCAGATGCCTTTTGTCTCTGTCGTTATTAAGCCTTGATACCGTGTTTGTTTATCTAGTTTTGACTTTGTTCACGTTCACGACCTTGTCTCTTTGCCTTGCTTAGTTTGCCTGATCGATTGACCCTTGCGTGTCTCGGTGTATTGATTGCTGCCTGATCCTTTGGACTTGTTATTTTATTAAACTGCCAAACCTGCACTTGCTTCCGTCTGTGCCTCCATGACGTGACACACAAATGTGCAAAATTTAAGTCGAAATCAGACAACAAACATATCTACTTTTGTTTTTGTTTTGTTTTTTTGAAGAAAGAAGGATGACAGGAAGGAAAGAAAGAAAGAAAGAAAGAAAGAAAAAGAAAGAATAACTAGCAGAGAAAGAGAGAAGGAATTGAGTGCTAGAAGAAAGAAAGAAAGAAAGAAAGAAAGAAAGAAAACAAGCAGAGAAAGGGAGAAGGAGTTGAGTTCTGGTTGAAAGAAAGAAAGAGAAAGAAAGAAAGCATGAAAGAAAAACAAGCAGAGAAAGTAAGATAGAATGAATGAATGAAAGGAAGAAAGAATGAAAGAGAAACGAGCAGAGAAAGAGAGAAGGAATTGAGTGCTAGTTGAATGAATGAATGAATAAAAGAAAAAACAAGCAGAGAAGGAAACCAATAAAGAAAGTATGAAAGACAAGCAGAAAAAGAGAGAAGGAACTGAGTGCAAGAAGAAAGAAAGAAAGACAGAGAGAAAAAAAATTCAATTAATTTCAATTCAATTCAAATACATAACCCAAAATGAAATTTAAACAGTATTATTTCCCCAGAATAATCTTCGTATAAATATTTTAAAGGCATGTAGACCTTTGGAAAATGTTTTAGAGCGTAAGCCATCGTGACTAAGCGAGGTGTCTCAGTATCAGCAGCTGGCTCAATCATTTTGTAATGAATCGTTTGAATCATTGAATCATTGAATCATTGAATCATTGATTGATTTGCTGCACATAGAGATATGGATCTAAAGATCTTCCATCACTATTATTAAGTATTAATTCTGGATTCATGATGGACGTGTAAGACCTTCATGTATTCCCTGATTGTGACTTTTATATCATTAGGGTTATATAATAATTAGAGTTTATATTTCAGTCATGAATAACATTTTCAGGTCGTCTAAGAAACGGCTTTATTTAGCTCTCAGAGACCCCCTAAGGCACTGTGGAGCTGAGACCCACCGCCGCGCCCGTGCCTATCTGTGACCTCGTCTCCTTCAGACCGAAACTCGTTCTGTTCTCGCTGGGTGTCAGGTCAGGTATCTTTCTTCCCTGTTGCTAAGTAACAAACCAGCCAATAGGGAGTATGCATGCCTATGCAGCAGACTCGAACGCTCGGAGTGGGAAGAAAGTTCAGAAGAACATGGTGCCTCCGAGGAAGTGTGAGTTTCAAAGTTTTAGCTGCTTTGATGAGGAAATCATGATATGAGACACAGAGAGAGAGAGAGATAGAGAGAGAGAGACCAGCTGACCCCACAGAGAGAGAGAGAGAGAGAGAGAGAGACTAACTAACCCCACAGAGAGAGAGAGAGAAAGAATAACTGACCCCACAGAGAGAGAGAGAGAAACTGACCCCACAGAGAGAGAGAGAAACTGACCCCACAGAGAGAGAGAGACTAACTGACCCCACAGAGAGAGAGAGACTAACTGACCCCACAGAGAGAGAGAGAGAGAGAGAGAGAGAGACTAACTGACCCCACAGAGAGAGAGAGAGAGAGAGAGAGACTAACTGACCCCACAGAGAGAGAGAGAGAGAGAGAGAGAGAGAGACTAACTGACCCCGCAGGATAAAAAAAGGATTGCCGAAATTAAGAATGACTCAAGAGGAGGCTTAAAGTTGCATTATAAAGTTGCACTTCTGCTTGGTTAGCCCATCTCCATTTTCATTTCCATTAGCGCTGCTCCTCTGGGACTTGTAGAGCACTGTTGCGATTTTATGTTTCACACCAACAGGTCATCAATTTTTGTGTGGCTCCTCTTTAGAGGTTACTTCACCGGCCCACGTTCTTTCCACACGGGTAGTTCTCATCATCTCCTCCTCCATACTTCGGATAATTCAAATTCATTTAACATCCCGAGGAAGGGATCTGATTAGCGATGTGGTGACCCGTGATGCATAAAAATTCCGCTGACAAACGATAATAACCCCCGTTAACCGCCTGAGCTCCGTCTGAAGATAAAGTATTTCATTAAGACGTGGTCAGAGCAGTTCTCGGCTTTGTGAGGAGCCGGGCGGATTCCTCGGCACCCTGCTGTACCGCGGTGCTACCCTGTCGGGACAGAGTTTCCAACTTTGCCAGTGTGGAGATGTTGGTTTCGGTCCCTCAGGGTGTAATTACTCGGGAAAGACTTCCCGCTCGTTATGTTTGCTCCTCTGGCGACATCCTGGGAGCTGCATGCTCCGAGAGCACGAAGGAGGATTGGTTGGTCTTCTCCGCGCTCTAACCATGCAACTCGTCCCTTGTCTTCAAGAACTTTGAACCTACAACATCTGGATTATAATTTTCAATGTTCGGAGGAGCTTGCGATATTTCTAAATTACCGCAGATTTTCCGCAGATTCGTGCGGAAATAAAAGGTCTCGTTTTCCCGACAAACATCGCCGCGATGTTACAGTCGCAATTTCGCCAATTTAAGTAGTTTTCCGTGAAAAAAAAAAAAAAAGCACAAAAACCTCCTCAAAACGCATCACGTATTTTGAACAACAACAACAAAAAAACCCAGAGCAAACTCGAGCATTTTTGCCCGCAACAATCACAACGACAACTCTAACAACGAAAACTCGCACAGCTTGCGTAACTGCACGTTACCGAGAAATCGTCAGATGTCCGAAAACGTACGGTTAAACTTTTACGCTGGAGACTCCTTACAGAAAACTTCGCCATGTCAACGATTACGCACGTTTGTTTCACCCATTTACGTGACGCGTCCGCCGTACGGTCCCCTATAGACGAGCAGTTACTATAGAAACAGTAGCGTATTAGAACGATCTCATTAATATCAACCTGCACTACTGTAGGAGCTGCTGTTGTAGAGAACACTTTTCTGACCAATCAGAACGGAGAATTCGACAGCGCTGTGATATAACGGCCGCCGTAAACCCGAACGACTCCGCTCTTTCTTTTCAAACCGACTATTTTCTTTTATTCCTTAAAACCTATTTGCGTACCGATAAAACATCATTCAGATGTTTCCTGCTTTTCTTCCTGAAGGTTCTTTTGTCTGACTTTGTGGGGACATTGTGTACTGTATAAAACGTCTTGATGTATCAGGGTTATGATATTGTTTGATCGTACTTAAATCTACCTCTAGAAGACGTGGTCCTAATGAACACAACGAAACAAAAGTACACAGTACAGCTATATAATACTACTACTACTACTACTACTACTAATAATAATAATAATAATGCCCGTTATTCATTCTAACTCAGCAATTAGCTGTTTAAGGAACACCATGACTTAGCGGCAAAGCCTTGGAGGTGAATTCAAGGTAGTGTGTGTGTGTGTGTGTGTGTGTGTGTGTGTGTGTTGTGCCTCTCTGGAATGGCCACAATCTTCTGTTAATAATTGCTTTAAACCTCTAAATGGGTTACACACCAGGTGCTTGGCCCATGCAGCCCGCGACAGACGCAACGCTCAGATAGCCATAAATCTTACTCCCGATGAGCAGTGTGTGCGTTCTTCACGCTAAATGACAAACTTCCTCAGAGCGTCCTCTAAAAGCAGGGCTGCACTTTTCGTCACGTATCACTTGTTTACTCAGACGATCCTTGTTTCGTTGTTTTCCCGAGCGGAAACAAACCAACACCTCCTTATACGGAAAAGCGTCATATTTCAAACATATTTCACCGCCACATGACGGCTTCAGGGTCCTCGGTTTGATCCAGAGCTCGGGTTACAGTCAGATTTATTGTAATCTTAGAATAGGATATACCAGATCAGTTTGGTTGTATTAGATATTTTCAAGCTGTCATTTTTTTTTTTTTTTTGCATTGACAGAACAGGTTTTTTAACGGAAGCCCTGAGACGCCATTGCGTTATTCAAATTTTTTTCACGATCACGCCTTCATTTTCCTGTGATCTCAACATAACAAAATAGTTTTCTATCATTTTTCTGTGTACTCGACATAACAACCATTTTATTTTTTATTTATTGTTCGGGAAAGCGTAACACGGAGATAAAGTCCATCTCTACAGCGGGCGATGGCGAACATTTGCGATGGCGAAGACGGCAACGTCCGTGCGACACCGGTCGCGTTCGCAAGGCGCGAGATTCTCTCGTGATAAAATGACGTCGTGAGAAAACGGCTTTTTGTTATGTCGAGACGACGAGAAAACGAGAAAGAAAAAAAAAAAAAAAAACCCAAAAACGCGTGGCCTCTTAGGGCTTCCGTAGGTTTCGACGTCCTACTGATCGGTTTCGTTTTTCTCCATAATGTCTATTCGTGCACAGATCTTCGAAAGCTGATTTCCTGTTCATAAACAAACAACAAAATCACGTGATAAATGAAACCACATGCCCCAGGTATGTAGCGTAACATTGTGTAATCATCATGTGTGAGACTGAAAACCCCATGCACTGCATGCAAAGAACGTGTGAAATACCGTACGGCACGTGACGTGTTCACGTGAGCTTTCTGTAAAGGAACGAACGTGACCTTACTGTATCCTGTGAGCTTTTTCATATCTGACGCCAAATTTCTACGTGAGTAAAAATGTGACTTTTGTTGCCCTGACACGCACCTCTAACGTGATCTAATCGATTTTAGATTCGTATTTGCTAAAGCGCTAGACGTAAAATTTGTTGCTTGTCACTGCGGTGTTCGTCGTGACCAACAGTGGTTTGGCTTTGCAGCATTAAGAGCAGGAATGCGCGGGGTTTCCGTAATCAGTTATGGTGTGTTCTCCTCCATTATTTATGACACGCTTGATGTGTCCTACTTTTTTGCACAGCGGTAATCCCAACTCCCTCTCTCTCTCTCTCTCTCTCTCTCTCTCGCTGTCTCTCCTCTTTAAATTCCTCTTTCTTTGACTAAGCACAAGTGCACCTTCTCCCATAAATCAAAGCCACTCGGAAACACGAAGAACGAGCCTCCGTACGCTCTCATTTACGCGGCTTCTTCTTACATGCGCGCTCATAACTGATTAAAATGCACTCACACACACCTCCATCTCCATTTTTCTTTTCAGCTAGTGCGCTAATTACGTGCCTCTCTCAGGCTTGCACAAAACACATTCACACGAGGACGAAAGCACTTCCTCTTTCCTTCAGTAGTCACTGAGGGTCAACGCCGTTGTTCTGCATCGCCGTGTTGCAGAAAGTAACGTCGATATGAGATAGATGGGGAATTCTGTTGGCCAGAGCTTTTACTCTCATCTCTCTTTTTGTCTCTCTCTCTCTCTTTCTCTTTCTCAAACACACACAACTCATTCTGAATGCCAGGTCTACATCTCAGCAACTCTGCTCTCTGGGTTAATTATCTTTAAACTAATGAAATCCAATTGCAGGAAGAATGACGCACAGCCGCACTCACCATCAAGAACTAAAAGCGCTATAAAAGTGCCTCAAGTATCAAATGACTGGCTGATACACCCCCCACCTCCACCCCCCACAAACCCGCGGAGCCTGTGTTTAAAGGAACAGTCCGACATTTTTTAAACCTACTCTGTATCTGCTGTACCGTATCTCTAGTGTATGTGTGAAAAGAATAGAAATCATGTTCATGATGGAATGGACGTCTGAAGGCGGAGACTGAATTCTGTCCGTTTTGTTGTTTTTTTTTTAAATATGCGATTGTATAACAAAAATTCAAAAGCGTTACACTCAAATAATGGATTTCTTTTGAGACAGACCCGAGGGAAAGACGTAGCAACGGTTTTCTTATGGAGTTTTATCCAGTTGGTAAACACCAAGGGGGGAAAAAGTGAAAAGTAGGTCCAGGTAAAACAAAATGGTTTCAGATAAAAATAAATAAATAAATAAATACTGTAATCAATCAGTAGTACAGTTAAACAAACAAACAAAAAAAAGTATAAAAAGTAGTTCCAGGTAAATAGTACAAATTAATTCTGGGTAAAGAGTTGAAAGTAGTTCCACGGAAAAAGTAAAAAAGTAACTTGGGTAAAATGTAAAAAGTAGTTCCAGGTAAAAAGTTCAAAGTAGTTTTCCATGTGAAAAGGAGAAGGTCGGGGTGATAGCTGGACCGGGGCTGAGCCTAGATTCTTCTCTATCATAAAAAATGGAGGGCCAATTGCTTAAAAATGTGAAAATTGGACAAAAAGTTGGCTTGATCATAAAACATGCCTCAGGTGTTATCACTCTGATCAAATATAAAGCTTTTTAGATGTCTAACACACACGAGACTAGGCTAGTTTGGTGTTGCTAGCCAAGGAGAGGTACAAGTACTGTAAGCTATCACTATGGGTTTAGCTGCTACAGCGCCGTGCAAAGTACATTAGCTGTCTTCATGCTCTGCTCATATCGTGTTCACGGTATTTATTTTTAACCGCTTTCCTGGTAAAAAAAAAAAATCCGCGTATATCCATTTCCCCCTCACACTAACTGACTGAATGAGCTAGCATTTGACAGAATCGAGAGTCTGTCGGCCAATAAGACGTGAGTATTTCCACGTATTTTCCTGTAAACCCTGTCTGATCGGTCTCGCCTCCGTTCGCTGAAGATACAAAACGACATCACGTCGCCGCCGTCTTCTTTTACCGACGTTCAGTTACGCAGTCACGAGCCGCTCCAAGTGGAGAACCGGGCCAGGTCACGCCCCCTTGAAAAGGCGGTTCCGGGTCTCCAGGTCAAAAGTAAAAAGTAGTTCCAGGTATTTCCGCTTTCTGAAAGGTTTTGTAGTATCCATGCACCATCACAGCCACATGACTACATCTCTAACACAGCCACAAATTCACCCTAATCCCATGTCTGAAAGGCGGAATGAAACGGATTTAGACCTATATAAATCTGACTGAAAACATCATGAAAGCATTGTTCTTCCGTAATAAAAAAAAAAAACCCACCTCCATTATTAGTCAGTTTCCGTTCTTTTCGCAGTCCAGTGCTAATCACACATACATTACAGATATAGTTGGAAGCAATTAAGCTAAGTAAAACGCTGAAATATTTATTTTTTAAATTCCGTGCTTTCCCAATAATCTTCACGGATCGATACCTGTGTGATAGAAAGCCTTCTGCCGGGGGCTGGGTAATTGATTTCTGCCTCCACAACCCCATTAGTAGCCAACATCCACTTAATATCAGACACCAGCTCTTTGATTAAAGCTGTCTCGTTTATTATTTTATCCTTTAGCGCATGGCCGAAGAGTAAATAAGTCCTCCTGATTTACCCGCTGTTATTCAGGGAATGTTCTAGTCTTCACGTCTACGTTCGGTCATAGAGACAGAACCGTGTCCTTTCGGAGACTTTCAGTGTGATTGAAGCGACTTGTCTAGACAGCGTCTGCGTGCTTGCAGTCCTCCTGGGCTCTGCCTCCGGAATAATAATGTCCTGTCAGACAGACATCGGCAATAAACGATACGTCTAGCTCAAGCAGAGCCGTCCCGTTAAATTCACATCTATTTATCTTTGTTCCGGAGTCTCTCGTAGCCAAACGTGTCGGCCTTTCGTACTCGTCTCATCTCCACGCCGTATTCGATCCCGTCGTCGCCGTGCGTCCTCCCGTCCTCTGATTTATCAGCGTTATGAATCTCTCAAGCCACAGAATTTCATTCTCATGAAATTGCTCATTTCAATTCCTGTCTTTCCTGTCCGTTTCTTCCATCGCGCTGCTTGCTCACCGCTTATACCACAGCGCCGACGAAGTGTATTAATGCGCTCGTTCTAATACGTTATCGTTTCTATAGTAACACACTCGCACGGTGGGCGCGCCACATCATCTAAGGCTAATGATGAGTGGATTAAAAGAAACGTTTTGTTATTTAACGAAGAAAAACAAAAAACATATAAGGGATTGAAATGGAAATGAAATTGTTTTCTGTACGGAGACATTTGTTTAGCGTTCACGGAAGGAGTCTCCAGTGTCAGTTTTTCTGATTTCTCGATAACGTGACGAGGTTTTTAAAAAAAATTTTTTGTCTTATTAACTTTAAGAAAGCGAGAGAAAAAACAAACAGAGGGTGGTGTAGGAGCGTTGCTGCTATAACGTACGTGATAATAGGAGCTGATTGGTTCGACGACGTTAGTAAATAAAAAAATTGTACGCTCTTGTTAAAGTCTGGTGTATTTTGAATAGTTTGAATTGCTGAAAAGTACCTAAAGTAACCCAACGCATTCTACCATGACAACCTGTTCAGATCAGACAACCACAGATCAAATAAAATACCAAATGAAAACGTCACAGAGAATCCGTTTCGGTCCAACAATGCATTTTTATTTATTTATTTTTTGTTCTTGCTTATGATTTAAAAATTGCTTTTTCTTCTCTTTAACTTCCTGACGCGTATCCTTCAAGTGTGTGAAGGAAAAGCCTCGTATCGCGAACGGGCCGTTTTGTCTTTCGTTTGGCTCCGAGAGGAATTTCAATGAAAGCAATTTCATTTAGATGTTGTCCTCGGCGCTGTACCTCCCAGACTGCGCCTCAGAGGCTGCGCTAGATAAAAAATTTCATTCATCACACATTCATCCATCACTGCAGATTGTTTGCTGGGGTTTTTTTTCCCCTTCCCTTCTGTTCTTCGCTGAAATTCCTCTGTGTTAACACTGTGTTCGCTTGCTCAGGGATCTAATCAGCGTTGTGCTGATTATGTAAATGTTCAATCGGGATACGAGTATTAATCGTTTCATGAAGTACACGTTGAAGCTAATGTACTGGACCTGTTCTAGGAATTAGCGGTAACGTGGTGAAGTAAAATCGGCGTGATGTTTATTAGGGGCGAGCCACAAATCATCGTCGTTGTCCTTCGCATAGGTCAAGCACCGTTAAACAGGTATAATAATAATTATTCAGAACGCGAGAAAACCAGGGAAGACGGAAACAAGAAACTTAACGAGACGAATAGCACGTTAAGACGAGAGATTAAAACCACCTGCGTAATATTGTGTAGGTCCGCTCGTGCCTCTGAATAAGCTCTGACCCGTCGAGGCTCGGACTCCACAAGACCTCTGAAGGTGTGCTGTGGTAGAGTATCTCTCACCAAGACGTTAGCAGCAGATCCTTTAAGTCCTGTACGTTGCGAGGTGGGGCTTCCAGGATTGGACTTGACGGTCCAGAACGTCCCACAGACGCTCGAGCGGATTGAGATCTGGGGAATTCGGAGGTCTTGAACTCAGGAACGAAAGCAGAAGCACAGGTGGAATTCCTGACAGTAATTGAAATCCACTTCTACACCACAGGTTTCCATCCCCGGTCCTGGAGAACCACCGGTCCCACTGTAGTGATTTCCCTGCTCTATCACACCCACATCGATTCAGGAAGAGCTGATGGGACGCCAGGAAACGGGGGAAAACACTCAAATGTGCAGGGCTAGGAGGTTCTCCAGAACCTGGGTTAGGAACCTGTGCACTAGAGCAATAAAGTTTACTTTCTGCCAAGACAGCCTTTTAATCTAAAAATGTATTGAAGCCGGCTACGAGGGACCGTCCTGTCTTATTAAAGTGCATGAGCGCCGTTAGTGTATAGCGATTTGGATTTGCATCACATTATCATTTACCCAAGAGCGTAAACACACACATACACACAAAAAGAAAGCAGAATGAAAACAGAGAACAAAGAGAAAATCAGCCCCAAAGGTGTTATAAATAAACACCTATTAGTCTGGTTGTCGAGTCAGAATCAGAGCAAAATTCATCCTTTTGGTTCGCTTGCTGTTCTACAGTGATGGAAAAAAGGTGAACATATCTTCACTAAGCGTGTGTAGAAATCACAAATAACTCCCCAGTACGATGAAAACGGAGCCGGAGCCGGCGCTTATCGAAATTATTAGAAAATTATGTAAATATCTAGTTTAAAATATTTGTGTATCGCATCCTGAGCTAATTTTTGCTTGTTGCTAACCCAAATCTCCAGAACACATGGCTTTTCTGCAGCGACGCAGCTTTTTAAAAAATTTCTTTTGGCTAAGATTCATCAGGAACGTTTAGGAGGAAAAAGGAAACAACATTTGAACATACCCAGTGGCGTCCAAGTATGTTTGGCTTCCTACACACCTTTCGCGTCAGCCATCTTATCAGCATTATTCGCTAGTTTAGCTTTGTACTAGGAGCTTAGCCATTTAAAAATAAATAAATAAAAAATTTAATGACTGAACCTTTTGTACAAGACGTCATAATAGTCACTTGAAGTGTTCGACAACTATAAGTGTAGTTGTATCTGTTTAATACCAAAAGGTGTTTACAAGCTGCTAATTGGCCGATTAGCGAGCAGGCTAGCTACTGCGATACTAGGAAAGAGTCGTAATGTTCTCCTTCCCAGTATCAACATGCTATCTGTTAAACGTTCTCAGTTCACGTGACCTGATAGAAAAACTAGCGGTTCTGGATACCCTCAAGCTAGCATGTTGCCCCGGCAGAATGAGTTTTACCTCAGGATGTGTGTGTTCTGGATAACAAAACCTTTTAGCTACCTGGCTAAAACTGCTTAATAATGATTTCATGATGGTAAAATAATATGCTATGCTAATAGATAGATGTAGAAATATCTAGTCCATGGAAATGCTGATGCAAAACTTCCTCAGAAAGCTGATCATGCTCATTTTTCTTTTAATGTTTGTGTGTGTATGTGTGTGTATGTGTGTGTGTGTGTGTGTGTGTGGTCAGATGGAAGGCTTTGGGTTCATCATCCTCACCTCAAGTCCTCTAAACCAACATTGTAGAACAAGACACACTCGAGACCCAGCTAACGGTCACGACATCTGCTGCTTGACAGCCCCACACACACACACACACACACACACACACACTCTGGTCCTGTCAAACCCCCCACTGATCACACACGCTGGGCATCGTCAAGCTTGGAGTTCCCTCTGGGATCTTTGCCCTTTCTTCCTCTCTCTCTCTCTCTCTCTCTCTCTCTCTCTCCATCACCTCCACCTACAGCCGAAAAATAACTCATTGCTTTTATGCTCTACAGGAGATGTTCACTCCCGAGTGTAAATTCAAGGAGTCTGTGTTTGAGAACTACTACGTCATCTACTCATCCACCATGTACCGGCAGCAGGAGTCGGGCCGGGCCTGGTTTTTGGGCCTTACGAAAGACGGCCAAGTCATGAAGGGCAACCGTGTGAAGAAAACCAAGCCCTCGTCACACTTCCTCCCTAGGCCTATTGAAGGTACTCGAACTCCTACCTGTCGAGCATCCTAAATAAATACAAGCTCAGCTGCATTTACGCTCTTCTTTCACCTGCTGCGCTGGAAGCTATATTAATGAAAGACGTCACGTCTGGTGCTAAACACAAACACAAAGAAGCTTTTCAAATTTGGTTCATATTATCAATTATTTTACTATTTTTTAATTGTCCAGTCAATATGGAGCTGCATCTAGAAGAAACAAAAAAACATTCTGGCGAAACGTTCACTGTGTCTGTTTACGTCACTCTGATATGACAATACCTCACACTGCAAACCCGAAGTGTTTTATTCCTTTTATACTACAGCGATTCGCCAGCCATTACAATTTTTCATTTCTTACCGAACGACGTCACGCTTCGTTTTTAACTGTTTTTAAACGTTGCGTTCCGCAAAACAAATACGTTCCTGTTCTCACTTACGTTATAGCGGCTGTAAACAGTCGTTCCTCTCGGTACGATCATCAGCCTCTCGGAAATCAGACAAAAAGAATGGTAACACTTTACAGTAACAGTATTTGAATTATTACTTGATTAAAATATGAACTAATGATGAGCTAATGATGAGTTAACAACAAAATAACGACGAGCTAACGATGAGTTAACGACGAGTTAACAACCAGTAAACGACGTGTAAACGATGAGCTAATGATGAGTTAATGGAGAAATAAGGAGGAGCTAACGATGAGCTAACGACGAGTAAACGATGAGTTAACGGCGAAATAACGAGGAGCTAACGACGAGCAAACGACAAGTAAACGACGAGTAAACGACGAGTTAACGACGAGTTAACGGCGAAATAACGATGAGCTAACGACGAGCAAACGACAAGTAAACGACGAGTAAACGACGAGTTAACGACGAGTTAACGGTGAAATAACGAGGAGCTAACGACAAGTAAACGGTGAGTTAACGGTGAAATAACGAGGAGCTAACGACGAGTAAACGACGAGCTAATGACAAGTAAATGACGAGTTAACGACGAGTTAACGACGAGCTAACGACAAGTAAACGATGAGTTAACGGCGAAATAACGAGGAGCTAACGACGAGTAAACGACGAGTAAACGACGAGTTAACGACGAGTTAACGGCGAAATAACGAGGAGCTAACGACGAGTTAACGGCGAAATAACGAGGAGCTAACAACGAGTAAATGACGAGCTAACGACAAGTAAACGACGAGTAAACGACGAGTTAACGGCGAAATAACGAGGAGCTAACGACAAGTAAACGACGAGTTAACGACGAGTTAACGGCGAAATAACGAGGAGCTAACAACAAGTAAACGATGAGTTAACGACGAGTTAACGGAGAAATAACGAGGCGCTAACGACAAGTAAACGACGAGTTAACGGAGAAATAACGAGGCGCTAACGACAAGTAAACGACGAGTAAACAACAAGTAAACGACGAGTAAACAACAAGTTAACGATGAGTTAACGGCGAAATAACAAGGAGCTAACGACGAGTAAACGACGAGTTAACGACGAGTTAACGTCGACATAACGAGGAGCTAACGACAAGTAAACGACGAGTAAACAACGAAATAACGAGGAGCTAACGACAAGTAAACGACGAGTAAACAACGAAATAACGAGGAGCTAACGACAAGTAAACGAGGAGTAAACGACGAGTTAACGACGAGTTAACGTCGAAATAACGAGGAGCTAACGACGAGTTAACGACGAGTTAACGGCGAAATAACGAGGCGCTAACGACAAGTAAACGACGAGTTAACGACGAGTTAACGTTGAAATAACGAGGAGCTAACGACAAGTAAACGACGAGTAAACAACGAAATAACGAGGAGCTAACGACAAGTAAACGACGAGTAAACGACAAGTTAACGACGAGTTAACGTCGAAATAACGAGGAGCTAACGACAAGTAAACGACGAGTAAACGACGAGTTAACGTCGAAATAACGAGGAGCTAACGACAAGTAAACGACGAGTTAACGACGAGTTAACGTCGAAATAACGAGGCGCTAACGACAAGTAAACGACGAGTTAACGACGAGTTAACGACGAGTCAACGGCGAAATAACGAGGCGCTAATGACAAGTAAACGTCGAGCTAACGACGAGTTAATGACGAGTCAACGGCGAAATAACGAGGCGCTAACGACAAGTAAACGACGAGTTAACGACGAGTTAACGTCGAAATAACGAGGCGCTAACGACAAGTAAACGACGAGCTAACGACGAGCTAACGACGGGATTATTCATGTACTGTTATTATAAAGTGTACACTCCTCTGTCCTGACGATGTCTGACCGATACAAAGCCCTGCACTGGAGACTCCTTCCGTAAATCTCCTTATAGAAAAATTCACCGGATCAACGATTACACACGTTTTAAAATCCGGTTACGTGGAACATCCACCGTACAAGTCCCTGCGAATGAGTGGTTACTACAGAAACAATAACGTACTACAACAAGCAGTTTAATAGAAACCAGCTGCACAACTGTCAGAGCTGCTGTTCTAGAAGAGTAATCAAAACCTTCTGACCAATCAAAATCAAGAATCCGTAACGCACGCTAGTGGAACCTGTACAGCAGATATTTCTTGAATTATATTATTCTATTTTTTTGTGCTTTAACAAAACCCATAACACTTCCTGACGGTTGCGTCTTGTTTGTTCCGCAGTCTGCATGTACCGGGAGCCTTCGCTGCACGAGATCGAAGAGAAGCATCGCTCCAGGAAAAGCTCAGGAACTCCAGCCATGAACGGAGGCAAAGCGGTGAACCAGAACTCTACATAGCAGGACGTGGACATGCGAAAAATAAATCAATGAAATAAATCACACACACGCAAAAACACACACACATCGCCTGCTGAAAAGAACAAGCCTTCGGAAAAACACCACGGAACTCACGCTCAAACGATACGCCAGCGAAGTCTTGCCTGTGAAACCCGTTAGAAGACATCGGCAGGGGGGAGGGGCTCGACGCTACAAACGCAAAGCTGCAAATCAGGACTCGAACTCACGTTTTTATGCAATGACGACGGGGCAGTAAGTCAATCGTGTCACAAGAATTGATACTGTGTAAAGAAAAGCGAGCTTTAAAAGCGCTCTGGTGTGTTAGGATAATCGCCGAATGCTTTTCCACCTCGTCGTGTATTATTGGTATTGAAGAAAACAATATCTTCTCCTTCTCCGTTTATTCTCTTGGTTTTGATCCAGACTGCACATGTTTAAACATTATTATTATTATTATTATTATTATTATTATTGAACTTGCTTGTCAATGAATGCACTATTACTGAAGCGAATCTATACGAATCTACAATGGTGTCAGTTTATGACTATACTACAGTTGTACTTAAAAATTGGTCTGCGGGTTATGAGGTAGACTTTGGGGTGGTTTTTTTTTTTTGGTCTTCCTGGACGCAAAAGCAGGGTCACAGCTAGCTTGTGAGACGGCTTCAGCTGCAGTTGTCACGTTTGTTTGTTTGTTTGTTTGTTTGTTTGTTTGTTTGTTTGTTAATTCCACCAAGAGCTAGCGTCCGTCTTTTCTTGGCGAAATCGTTTCGTGCAGATTTTTGCGTGAGACGCCGCTCTCCGCCTGCTTGAACCTGGAACAAACCCGACGACGTTTTAACGCGACGGACACCTGTCTGTAAATAGCCACAATTTGGATTTCATCTCCCAAATCTTCCTAGAATTCTCATAATCCCAGATGAGTACTTGTGAGCTGGAGAAAAATAATAATAAAACTTCGCTGAGCCAGCATACGCCTCAACCGATGGCGAAATACCTCTTCTCCCAAGCGTTCTCCGACTCAGGAAGCCCTAGTCTAAAAAGGTCTAGCTTTTCTTTCTTTTTTTTCTTCTTTTTTTTTTTTGCCACCCCGCTCGACCCGTCCAGGCCAAAGCACAAAGACTGCCCTGTAGGCTGTAGGTGTGGACGGGGGTGGGGTGGGGTGGTTTTCGGGGGTTGTTTGGGTGTCGCAAACATGCTAAGTTCCAGCGAAAAAACAAAAAAACAAAAAAAAAAACAAAAAAGTTTCTCAGTTTGAGAAAGCGCCGCACACAATTCACGAGTCTTCCACTAGGGGCAGCAGTGAGAGCTGAACCCGAGAGTCTGCCGCAAGGAGGTGGCGAAAACATTTTTTTTCAAAGGACTCAAACGCATGAATCAGGAATGCTGTGTTTCTTCTTAACCTAGAGTAGACATGGGGGGATTGTGTTTGTGTGTTTGTGTGTGTGTGTGTGTGTGTGTGTTGGGGGGGGGGGGGGGGGNNNNGGGAAATCTGAGAACATGAAACATGAGCAAGTAACTCTCTCTAGACAGTTCCTGAATCGTGAGCCAGAGGCTTTAAACAAAACTGTGGGGGGTTTTTGTGTTTGTTTTTTTTTTTTTTTCATTTTCTTTCTTTTTCTTTTTCAAAACTTTATTTTTCACATTTGCAGATGTTTCCACCGTACCGAAACACTATCATATAAATAGTAATATGCATTATGAATTATTATGAGATGTACAAAAAAAAAAAATGCATTGATATTAAGAAGAATGATGTTCGAGATTGTTTAAGAATAAAGGTATGATACTAAGCTTTCACTCTGGTCCCAGGATTTAACACCGAACAAAAAAAAACAAAAAAAAAAAACACATCTTTTTTAATGCTTTATGCAAAGAACGAGAGTATTTACGGTTGAATTAAATTAAACGTCATTCGAAACGTTGTGATTTAGACAGCGTCGCTGTTCCATCCCGTGTGTAATGCTGGAAATTAAAGTGCCAATCCAGTGTGCGATTTTTGGGATGGTGCTCCTGTGCCCTTCATCCTCCCGTTGTCATGGAAACAGACTTTTTCTCCTGAGGACGAGAATGATTGCGTGTCTGACTTGTACCGAGTGTGTGTATAGATCTAAATGTGTGTGTGTGTGTGTGTTAGAAATGCGCTGGTAAGGTGGGAGTGTACTGTATTTTCTTCTCTGAGATGCTATCACACAGCTCAGTTCCCTCATTAACCCCCCTCTGGTGCAGTCGGAGGAAAGAGGCGTAATGAAGGTCAAGAGCAACTGCAATGAGAGGATCAGTGAGCAGCTAGCGTGTATAAAAGCTTTATTTTCAATTAAATTAGAAATTAAAACGTCGTCACGCAACTAAATGAAAAAAAACAAACAAACAAAAAAAAAAAACCAAGAAGATACGGTTTATATATCCCCAGTGCAAATAGGTTCTCTAAGATGAATCTGATTGGCTGAGGTGTCCATTTACTGTTTATATACTTTCTATCCATTTATAAGTACATTTAATGTTGTAGGATGTCCATATAAGGAGTTCCTGTTCTCACACCATCATAGCAGCTATAAACAGTCCTTCTATCACAAGTCTAGCTCTCTTTTTTTCTCTCTCTTGAACTTAATAAGACAAAAAAAACATGTCCTGAAGACTTGAAAATCTTAAAATTACAGCTTAACCTCAGAGCACTGACACTGGAGACTCCTTCCATATATTTACAATTTCTGCCTTACTGTGTGAGTCAAAAAGAGACCGTTTTAAAGTGAAATATTTCTATGTTGTTAAACAAGAGAGGCAGGTTGTCCAAGGTGCTTGAGTTTGCTGTTGTACTTTTCAAAATTTGTGACGCACCTTGCGGAGTTTTTGGTGCTTTTTATTTTGCGGAAAACTACTCGATTTGGCGAAATCGCAATGGCACGAAATTGTCTTTCGCAGCGAAGTTTTTTTGGTAAATGAGATCTTTTAGCTGTACTTGTGTTCGACGCACGTGAATAGAAGAGTGCTTTACGACTCGACAACGTCACGTGACGCGTCTTGGTCCGAATCGGGAAAATCTGCGGTAATTTCGAAAAATTGCGCTTCCGAATATCGCTTGATTTTGCGTTCATTTTCTGCGATCGCAAAATCGCGAATTCCTGGAGGGGCTGGTATAATAAAGCATACAGTATTAAATATAATAAAATCAATCCTAACGAAAGAAAAACAATGATCGGTTCCAAAAATACATACAGTTTCCAAATCCGGTTCCAATCTCTGCTGTTTGTTCGCGGATCCCGTAGCCAATATGTTTCTACGTTGTCAGATCTAACGTTTTTTGTGGGTATCGGCCCGATACTAGTTATAACACATGAAGGATGAAGAAAAATTGTGTATTGATGAGGTTAATTCCTGATAACTCACATATCACCTTCATTTCAGATTATTGGTACAGGGATGAGTTCATGATGAGTGATAGATTCTAGACGTTCTAGATGTTATTATTATGTATACATATTCATCCCTGATTATTACTGCTTGTTTTCATGATCTGTTCCTTACTGAATGCCTTATTTATCTTACTGGAAAGTGTTCCTGGAGAGTTTTTTTTTCCCCCAGCGCAAGCGCTGTTCAACTTTTCACCGGGGAAATCGAGAACAGATTAGCTGATTGCTTTTTTGAGCTGATGAAGGACTTTTGGACTTTTGTACAAAGCATCCAGCATTTACTACCTTGGTGGTATCGATGTCAGCAGCGCTATAGCTGTAAGGCTTTGGACAGAGCTGATATGTGAGGCCCTGGAGTCTGCTAAACAAAAAGGCTAACAGCACTGGCTGATAAAAAAAAAAAAAAAAAGCAGAGAGATACCCAAAAGCAGCAATAAACCATCCCGAGTTTTCCCCGTGATAAAACGGCAGCTGTAGATCCAACAAGACCTGAAACGGAGACGGAACACTACTACACAGACATATGGGAGAAAGAAATCACATAACAAACGGGTCGAGTAGTTACGAGACCCGAGAACAGAGAGGTGGTTGTAATAAAACAGAAAGTGATCAGGATAAATGGTGTCGAACCATGTGCAAGGTTCTATAACAGACGTGCAGTTACAAATACCCAGGGATCCTTTAATCACATGGGAACCTAAAGGGAGAAACTAGGACAGCAACATCAAACTACCTGCACAGGTCCTGAACAGACGGATGAACAGGAAGAACGAGATCAAAGCCGTCGACTGGTCTCTGTACGCCCCCCCCCCCCCCCCCCCCCCCAAAAAAAAAAGAAAAGAAAAGAAAGCTGGCCAAGATGAGAAGTTGAACACCATAGAAAACTAGAAATTTAGAAGCCTTGAGGGTTCTTTAGTCCTTCTGAGGCAACCTTCAAAGATTTTCAAATCATTCTAAGGCTTTTCTTTCAGAAAGTTTTCCATGTAGAACCCTTTTAGGAGGTGAAGAATCCTTGCTTCTCCAATGAACCTCTAAAGAGCCCTTAGATCGCCTTTTCTCTAACAAGTACCAAGATAGCTAAATGTTACACGCCTGGCAGGTTCTAGGTATTGAGAAGGAAATAACCAACTAAAATTTGTACCACTCACATACATTGCTATACATGCCCTTGTCAGGGGTTCTTCAAGGGTTCTTCAAGAGTTCATTGGCTAATGAAGGGTTTTTAACTACCAAAAAAAGTCCAAGTCTACCTGGAAGATGCTTTGGATAAAGAGGGGTTCTTAACTTTGAAACAATGGGCTGCTCTATGATCCCTGACAGTATTTTATCCCATCTCGCCTGACAGACGTTTGGACTTCGGGACCAGAAGGTCTGCTCCAGCATCACAGGAAGATGGCGAAAAACAGCCCGACTGGATCCCAGTTACTCTCGTTCTTTACGAAGAACCATAACCTCTGCTTTCTTCCATCGCACGTTCTCTTCTTTTCTTCTCTTTGCTAGCACTCTTGTTTGGTTAGAGGCTGTTCTACAGGGATTCTCCTGTTTTGTTTATCCTCATTCTCAGTCTCTGATGGGATGCCTGAGGTGCTCCCCGGCTGGACTGGAGAGAGCCTCATTAAAAAATAATTGGTTCCCCAATTATTAAGACATCTTTTGATCTGTGTAAAAAAATAATTTAAAAGAATCCCCCTGCTTAAGCTGAAAAATCTGGTTTTGAAGGATCATGCTCATTCAGTAGTGGAATTTGAAATTCAAAACAGTGTGCTTTTGGTACTTTATGCAAATGCTAAAATATTAATAACGGATTTTCATCAGGCAAGAGTACTAATTCCAATTCAGAACTAGCCATACCCTGATTGAGTATCTGCATCTGTTTTCCATAAGCAGTACTTATAAAAGTAGGCGTGGGTTCCTTGGAGGTTGTCGGGTGGTGACATCATTTCCCATGGGAGGCTAGAGTTGACAGGAAACACAAACAACGGTAGCATCAATAAAGAAACTTACTCGCCATTTGGTTCTAAACAGAACTTTTTAAGGGTTTTTCATAGTACTCGTGTAAATGTCTGCTACACATCTGAGCTAGCTAGTGTTTTTTTTTATTCAAATAGGAGATACATGACGATTCCAAACCAATCAGTTTTCTGCACTATTTCTAGCTTCACCCAAACAATCTGCCCCCGTTTGAATCTCTCGTTATCCTGGTGAGAAGATCAATCAATTTCAAATACAGCAGTTCCACTTAATTACCCTTTCGGATTCTTTGGTTGTCTCTCTGAGGTAACATTTAACTACAAAAGAGTGTTTTCCTATGAAAGGTTTCCAAATAGACGCCTTTTTGGAAGCTACGAACCCTTAAATAGCCGATTAACCCTTAAAGAACACCAGAAGAACCCTCTCTGACAGGAAACCAGCTTGTTGTGGGGTTCCCCCAATAGACAAAAAAAAAAAAAAAAAGAATGATTATGAGTAATTAAGAATATCTACAGTGATGAATTCGGTTCTTCGGGGGAATCCTTAAAGGTTCTACATAGAATCGTAAAACAGAGTGTTTGCCTATCAAAAAGGCTTCCAAGTAGAGCCTATTTGGAAGCTTAGAACCATTGATTATACAATGAACTCTTAAAGAACTGATGCAGAACTCAATTTATTTGGGTTATCCGTTGGGGAGAACACTTAAAGGTTCTATGTAGAATTAAGTGTTCCAAGTAGAACCTTTTTTTTTGGTAGCTAACATCGCTTAATTATTTCATTAACCCTTAAAGTGTTATATGAACCCTAGAAGGACATGTAGAACCCTGCAATGAAGGTTTTTATATCAGAAATAATTCCAATTAGAAACCTTTTTTTTTTTTTTTTTTTTTTTTTTTTTTTTGGAAGTGAAGAGCCTTTAATTATCTAATCAATCCTTAAAGAACCCTTGAAGAACCCTTTTTTTTTTCTAAATGTGTGGTACAAACACCAGATTGTTGGTGATTATTTTCTTCTGGTCAGGCTTTTAAAATTCTGTTAAGCTCTGTTGATATTTCGTACACACTTAAAAGGGTTCTTCAGAGATTATTTAAGGGTTTGTTGTTGGATAATTAATAGTTCTTAGCCTCCTAAAAGAACATCTTAAGGAACCCTTTAAGAACCCGTAACAATGCTTAAGGATTCTTTGGTAGTCAAACTGGAGGAACACTTAAAGGTTCTGTGTAAAACCCTACCATGGAGTGTTCCAAGTAGAACCTTCTTGAACCCTTAATTATTTAATCCACCCTTAAAGAACTCTTGAGGAACTTTTTCTGATAGGAAAACTCTCAAAGGTTATATGAAGCCTAAAAGGTAATGTCGAACCCTACAGTACAGCAAAGTACCTTTCCAATCAGAAATGGTTCCAAGTAGAAACCTTTTTTTTATTATTAAAAAAAAAAAAAAAAAGAAGTTAAGAACCCTTAATTATCTAATGAATCCTGAAATAACCATTGAAGAACTTTGAATGTGTGTTGTTTTCTTCTTGTCAGACATTTCAAATTTAGCTAAACTCTTTTAAATGGGGTCTTGAGAGGTTTGTAAACGTTCTTAGCTTCGAAAAAGGTAAAGGACTCTTAATTATTCAATGAACCCTTAAAGTACCGGGATAATACTTTGTGCTTTGGGTTCTACAAGGAACCCTTAAGAGTTCAACTGAAGAACCCTTAAAGGTTCTGAGTTTTCTAAGAACGTACATTGGGAACCATAAGCAAAACGCTTAGTCCTCAGCTCTGTGATCGGATTGTTCTCTGCTTGACTTGTAATAGCTGTGGATAAAGAACATGTTCCAAAAATAATAATAATAATAATAATGCAACAGATATATATTTAAAAAATATTTAGAGAACCAGAATGTCAAAAGTTCCTTACTGTTAAAGTTTTATACTCAGGACAGATTTTTCCTTAATGGAGTGACAGGAGCCCCAGGGAGGCCTGTCTGCTTCTCTTATATGATTTCACAGCAGACTGACACACACACACACACACACACACACACACACACATCTCACAGTGCATCCTCGTCTCATCTCCAGCCTATTCCCACACAGCTGACATCTCATCAAAATTATGATGAGTCATACTGACAGGGTTTTTCAGTTACATCGCTGAATGAGATTTCATGGCAATTTTATTTATTTATTTTATTTTAAATAAATAAATAAATAAAAGTCCCTGAGAACCAAAAGATCCAGAAACAGACTCAGGGCAGTTTCACATCTTCACTGAGGCCATATGGAAATGAAATGTACTGAACCATTTTCAAGTTAATGTTGTGAATGACAATAATATTACAGTATTGACATTTCCAATCTGTTACTGTTAACTCCAAAGTGCTCTCACTGCCAGTGAAGCAAAGCCATCGTTGCCAAAGAACTGCCAAAGAAACATCACACTGGAGTACTCAGGTAGAACAAAAGGCCTGGAAGACCACAGAAAACCACTGTGGTGGATGACAGAAGAATTCTTTCCTTGGTGAAGAAACCCCTTCACGACAGTTGGCCAGATCAAGAATGCTCTCCAGGAGCTAGACGTCAACAATCAAGAGGAACCTTCACTAGAGTAAATACAGACGGTTCACCACAAGATCTAAAAACAGGAAGACCAGAGTAAAAGAAAAACAGTTCTGGAACAACTATGGGCAGATGAGACAAAAATCAACTTGTACCAGAATGATGAGAAGAGAAGAGCAAGGAGAAGAGAAGGAGCTGCTCATGATCTGAAGCGTTCCACCTCATCTTACGGCGTGGACATGCGTAGCTGCCGATGGAACTGATGATGTGACCGCAGGATGAATTCCGAAGTGTATAGTTCGTGTATAATGTATTATCCGCTGACATTCAACCAAATGCTTCAAAAAGTTCAAACTGAAGGCAAAACGCCCCAAGAACAAGCAGGAAGTGAAGACAGTTGAAGTAAAGACCTGGCAGAACATCACCAGAGAACCAAGAAACCTATGATGTTTATGGGTTCCGAGTATTAAAAACGGCAATTTAATTCATGATTGTTGTCATGGTTCTGCCGAAATCGGCGCTGAACTACATAACCCAGCAGCCCCAGCACGTCACATGACCGTGTCAAACGTCCTAACCACTATCTCCTGTGTCTCGTTGCACCTTGATTTATACAGAAAGTTCTAGTTTGTAAGCACCTCTTTGTCCCGTTTGTTCCATAGTCCCGCTCATAGCCTGTGTGTTTTCCCTCGCGTCTTAATCGACTCCGACATACTGTACCGGAGAGCTAAAAAAAATAACCATAACTTTGTCAAAATGTCCAAATGTTTATTGTCCTGACTGTATACGCAAAGAATAACGCGTTCAGCGTTGTGCTGTCATAAGAAAATAATCCACAGTGGGGTTTTTTTTTTCATTGCTTTCCAACAGCATGTCCCGTGGCGTTTTATTTCTCTTATACCGCAGGAGCTTGCCAATTTTATATTTAACAAAGAACGAGGTCATAAGTTTTTACCCATTTATAGTTACGTTTGATTTCGGGGAACGTCCGTGAAACTGATTAGTTCCTGTTTTCGCTTATGTTATAGCAGCTACAAACAGTCTTCCCCTCACCAGCCTCTCTGTTCTCACTTTCTTAAAGTGAATAAGACAAAAAAAAAAAAAAAAAAAGAAAATAAAACACACAGCTTGTTACTTAGAAATGAGAAAACGGATAGACTTACCCATGTCAGACGATTTAAACTCCGTTTTAAACTTTGATTTCGTCTGAACGAGATGAAAACACTCTTCCTCAGTAACGCACTGCTAATGTCTAGGTATTTCTCCAGACTCGGGAACAGTACTTGACAGTATTTGGGTTCACGTCCAGAGTTTCTCAACAAGTTTTCCGAGTGTTCTGCTCATGAAGGACGCCGAGTTCATCCATCAGCTTCATCCCGCAGGTAAGTGCAGCTCGCTGACAGGAGGAGGAGACAAATGGGGAGCAGTCAGCGCCTTGACGCGTCCGATGCTGGAAATTTCTCCAAATTTTTCGACGCCGTGTCTGTGTCCTCTACTCAGACCTGTCTCTCCGGTCAGGAAGGACAGGATATTTACTCAGGCCTTAATATCAGGGAGAGTTCTTTATATCATAGGAGGGTTTTTATTTTAAGAAAATGAGCTGAGCACAAAAGCTACACGTTTGTCTTTCTTTCTTTCTTTATTTATTTATTTATTTATTTTTTAAAGAAAATAGCTTCATAAATCATCTGCAGGCTGAAACGAGCATCATTAATAATGAGTACGGTGCACGGTGGCTTAGCGGTTAGCACGTTCGCCTCACTCCTCCGGGGTTAAGTGTTTCTTTCTAGAAATATGAAATACTTAACGATAGAAAATATGCATTTGAAATTAGCAAAAATATCTAGAAATATATGTTTAAAATATATATTAAAATAAAACAGTATATGCAAGATATTTTCACTTCGAAAAACAAGACGGAGGGTGTTTTTTATTTTATTTATTTAAAAAAAAAATTTTTTTTTATAAATCTGCCCAATAAGAAATGTTAACAAGTCTGAATGCACAGAAAAGCTAAATAAGAAAAGAAACGAATAAATCCACCCGTGGAGACGGGAAATAGGACGTGCGGTACGTGTGGGCTAAATGTTATTAGCATAAAAAGCGTGATAAGACCTTATCACTTATTTCTCAAAACCTGGTGTGTTTTTTTTAACTGGGCCTATAAATCTACCTTTTAACCTTTTCATGCCAGCATTTTGCAGATTTGAAGGTTAAACCCATCAGTCGGATGAGGTTCAGCAGGGTTTATATCAGAGCTGACACAGGAGATTTGACTTTTTTCTTATCTTTTGAAGGATAAACACATTCAGCTGGTGGACTGCTGAAAATTCTATTTCATTAAAAAAAAAAACCCCATCTGAGTCTATTTCTTGCACACCGTACATGTGGAACAGAGCGAGAGAGCACGGAGACGCTAAAGCAATATGACATCCAGCTGTAAAGAGCGCTGCTGCTGTAGTGATATAAAATTGAGCCCGGATGAAGTAACATTAGAAAAGTTTATTAGAAAATGTGACTCAAAATAAATAAGTACGTTAGTTCCACCGATCAGCCATAACATTAAAACCACTGACAGGTGACGTGAATACATTGATTGGCACATTTATTGGTCATAATGGCACCTGTCAAGGTGTGGGATATATTTATTAGGCAGCAAGTGAACAGTCAGTTCTTGAAGTTGACGTGTTGGGAGCAGGAAAAATGGGCAAGCGTAAGGATCTGAACGGCCAAATCGTGATGGCTAGACGACTGGGTCAGAGCGTCTTCAAAACGGCAGGTCTTGTGGAGTGTATGCAGGGGTCAGTAGGATAAAAATGGTTCAGGAACTGTTTGAGGTTCAAGGTGTTGACTCGGTCTCCAAATTCCCCAGATCTCGATCCGATATAGCGTCTGTAGGCCGTCCTGGACAAAAAAGTCCGATCCATGGAGGCCCGATCTCTACTGCTAACGTCTTCGTTCCTGATACCACAGCACACCTTCAGAGGTCTTGTGGAGTCCATGCCTTGAGGGTCAGAGCTGTTTTGGTGGCACAAGGAGGACCTACACAACATTAGGCAGGTGGTTTTAATGTTATGGTACAATAGGTGTAACGTTTAATACGAATATTAAAACCTAGATCAGATTAGATACTCTTGTGTCATTCTGTGATAGGAAAATAATCAACAGCGGGGTGGAGCGATGAAGCGGCGTTTCATTCCTCTTATACCATGGATTACAATTTTTATTTATTCAAGAAAAAAAATTCACTTATAGTTACATTTAATGTTCCTTAAAACAAGTCAGTTCCTATTCTCGCGTACGTTACAGCAGCTATGTATAAACACGTCGTTCTCTCATCGGGTAAAATTTCCCGAAAACTTACTGTTACAAAACGCGGACACTGGAGACTCCTTCCCGAAAATGTTTAAATCAGCATCTCCTTACAGAAAACTGTGAATGAGCTGTTACTATGGAAACCATAACTGTAAGAATACTGTAAGAACCCGCCCATTAATACCAACCTGTGGTTTGCAGCTGCACTACTGTCAGATTGCTGACCAATCAGAAAGAAGAAAAAAAAACAACAGTTTTATAACAACACGTTCATTATTATTATTATTATTATTATTATTATTATTATTATTATTTCAAACTAAAAGCTTTTTCGGAAGCTGCTATGATTATCGTAATAAAACCGTCATGAACTGTAGAAAACGTTCTTAAGCAACACCAGCTACGATTCATGACTGCGCTTCAAGGATAGAGGATGTCCTCGCTTCCTGTTGGTTATAAATCCTGGGGATTTTGGCTGTGTATCTATGCAGTAAGAGGCAATCCTGCTCTCGGGGATCTCAGGTAGAGCTGAAGACACGTTTGGACATGTTCTGCTACACCGCTACACCATCTCTCCATTAAACTGCTGTGTTTGCTGTCAGCGGTTATGATAAATATGGTTTCCTCTGACTGGGAGTATCTGGTGATTTCTCTCATAGGTATTCCCTTAGTGAAGCACAATTGTTGGTGCATCCTACTTCCTTATACAGCGCTGAGAAACTATAGTGGCCTTGTTTTAAGGAATTTACAGGCTGAAATAGATCGCCGTAGGTCAGCGGGGTCCGATCTTATTCACACCGGTACGGTCAGAATAATGCGGCTTTTTTGTTGCAGCCGAGCAGGAGCACGACTGATTCCACCCGTCTAATCGATAGGTCTCGGTCTTGTAACGACTGATGACTCGTATCGATTCGGCTCGACGTTAAGGTCTTAGTCGGAATGAGACCGTCGCGGTCGGTGTCACGGCATGAGGATATTCTCCGTGAACGTGCTCAGGTTGGTTTGATTTCCGATCATCCGTCCACGGAAGCGCGCCGCAGAATCGGATGCTCGATTCTGATTGGTCAGAAGACGATCGTTTCCTATAAGAGCTCCTAAAAGTCCACGTTAATGCACTCGTTCTAGTACAGTACGTCATCATCGATAGTTTCTATCTATGTTACATTTATGGAAGGAGTCTCCAGCGTCAGCTCTTCGTTTTGCACCAGTCGGAGTTGAAGCTGTGCGTTATTTATTTATCTGCGTTATTTATTTATTTATTTTTGTCTTGTCAACATCACAGGAGAGAAAAAGAGAGTCTGGTGAGGGAATTATGTTTGCAGCCGCCATCACGTAAATACGTATAGGAACCGATTTGTTTCCGGGACGTTCCGCGACACTATATGTAACTATAAACGGATAAACAATACAGTATATGTTGTTCTTTAATAAATTGCTGAGGTTTTAGATGATTTGGGGTGGTAACACTAACTCAGCTTCATCACAAACCACCATTGTTGATTAGTTTCCTATAACCGCACGTCCCCAAGTGTTGCATTCCTTACTCATAACTTTAAAATGCCTGTTTTTGCAGGAAATTCCAGGAACGCTTTCAAATCCTCTTGAATTATAATGAAACTATTAAAGGAACTAGAGGGTATCACGTACCTTTATAACTTATTTAAGGAAGATAATTATACCGTAAGGGTCACTGTTATACCTTTGACTAAATATTGGCATTGTTTATACTTTAGGAAACAACGGTGTACCTGTACAGTACCTTTTCCCGGACAGTGTTGATGACACCGGCATGGCACTCTCCGTACGAATAAAACACTGAAGTTCTAAAGATATCAGTGTCGCAGGAATTTGAAGGAATTGTGCTTCAATGCTTGAAATGTGCTAAATATCTTCTGGAAAGCTCTACGAAGAGAGAGCTTTAACTAAACGAAACGTCAGCTGCTAACTAACGCACTCCGTCAGGGAAAATAGAGTCGGACAAGATGCTTTTGGCTAACTCGATTCCAGCGCTGAGCTTAAAGATAACAAATACTTTTCATTTTCAGCTCCTGGAGGAAAATTCACTTCGAAGAGATCCTGAGAGTGCGGCAGAGACGAAGCATTTCAGGGACAAATCAGCATCTTTTTTCAGCCAATATATATAAAAGAGAGAGAGAGAGAGAGAGAGAGAGAGAGAGAGTTTTGCTGTAACTCACTCAGCAATAAAAGCTTTACGGCTAATAGAATGCTACAAGGCGCGTTAATGAAATGATGCATAATTGAAGAGGTGGTTGCAGTTAAATGGCTTTTTGTTCAGCATTGTCCAAAATCCAACCGATATTGTCTTTTGTGCTCAAAACGAGTCTTCGGGATGAGTCTTCTTTTTATTCGTCACGTCTCCAATACACTCCAGTCCACAAGGAAACGTGGAGCTTTTAATCATTTATGGTACCTACTACTGAAACCTATTGTTTTTTTCTCTCTCTGAAACTCAAACAAACCCTTTTTGAAACTCCTTCAAAACTCGAAAAAAAAAAAAAAAAAAAAACTAGCCTACATATTGACTGTTTTTGCGTGGACGAGAAAAACGTGTGTTTCTGAAAAAAACGTCGAGGTCACGTGCCCATTGCGTGTGTATTGCGTGTGTTATGAATGTGCTAGGACTCCGGTTATCATGGCTGCTGGTTACCAGGTTGTCACTCCGTGGTCTTTAATTCCTTACCGGATAACTTTTAATGACATTTTTGGCTTGGTTTTATTATTACACCCTCGTGTACTGCTCCAGAACCCACTGCCCCGGCCCCTGTCGAACGCTTTGTATTCAAGGGTACGCAGTAGTTCCACCTCATCGTCGTTCGACCCGACCCATCGTGTTCGTCATTTTTATAATTGACATACCATTTAGGTTCCTGCATTTCACCATCTCTACAATTTAATCCGTATACACATTGATCTGATGGCGCTTTAGGAAGCCTGAGCGTTACTTCATCTGAGAGCGAGTAGGTTCGACGTCCTGCTGTAAATGATGAATACGTGGTCTCTCAGGTTTCATCATACAAGTACATTGACGTTTCTGCTAAAAACCTGTGTTTATGGTCCCTTTGGTCCTAATGATTTCGCATTTGACGTCTACGTGGTGTTCTATTGGGGTTTAAAATGCCTCTGAAATCGAAAAAAACACTAACCGAGAACTTTTTTGTCCGTCTCCCTTAGTGAAAAAAGTTCATTGGAACTTAATATAATTCAAGATCAAGTTCCTGTCAAGTTTGCTTCGACTCGGCGAGGGTGTGGAGTATCTCAAACACTATCGGCTGTTGTGGAAATCAATCAAACATTACTACAGTACATGCTTCCACTCTGACTTCCTGTTTCGGACCGAAATAAGTCAACATACAGAATCAAATCACTTGTAAGGCGTTCCTAAAAGGTCCTGAGGCTGTCTCAGACAGTGACCTTGTGGTAACGTCGTGGTTTAATAGCGGTTTAATAAACCTCTTTGTTATTCATCTGTAATGCTCCGGCTGAACAAGCACAGCTGTGTACAGTACAGTATTACTGCTGATCTAGATTAAAAAAAAAAAAAAAAAAATCAATTAATTACATAGCCTACTGAATAGATCCCATATCTGTAATTTAATCAACTGAATGGACTCCTGGCCTTACACAACAATACTTTTATCTCATTAATATCATGTCCAAACCTGGTATATCAAAGCAGATGCTATTAGAATAATCATTAGTTAATATAACTGAAACATTTTTCCTTGATCTAAGATATCAAGATAACGCGTATAAGATAATTTCCGTAATGGGTGATTATTAAATAGAAACGTTGGCCAACATTAGCATTAAACTAATAGATGGTGTTTTATGGGCTCAATTAGGAAATCAAATTGAGAGAACATCAATAAACTGATGCTGTGTGTGATCCGGCACGGATACGTTAAAGACTTCCCAACTGATTTTTAGGATGTTTTCCGCCGTCACCCAGAAGACCACACGTTCCCTTTTGGTTTGTCTCTGTGTTCCTTCCTGGTATCGTGACGGACACGAGGGAGTTGTTCCTCTCCTCTGTGTCCACTCTAAAGCTGCTTTCTGCTCATGCTCATTGTTAATAGTGCTATACAGATAAGACTGAACTGTTTTCAGTTAAACCCAAATGGGGAAAAATATATAATAGATATCCTGGTAAATGCTTAATAGAAACAATACAGGCCAATCTCTAACATCTCTAAAAAAATGAAACCACGAGGAGTTGATCATATACGTTTATCACGTTTATGACGTTTATTATACGCACGCTATGACCACGGTAACAAAATAAATTCATTTAGCAGCCTGTAAAAACCCTTAACATGATCAAACTGAGAAATTTCCCACAATATACTGCATAGTTCTGAAAACTATAGACTTTCCTGAACTCTTCCACACATCTCAATCTAAAGTAAACTGTCAAATCTGGTCCAAAAGAGAGAAAACTGCGTCTAAAGGTTTCGCGATTTCGTACACGGCATGGTCTTTGCAGGAAGATAGCATTAGCGAGAACAAACAGTAAATAAAAACTTTGGTTACGTTTGCTTTAGTGAAAACCCATCTTAAATCAGACGCAGCAACACCTGACTGGTTCTTCACATACCGTATACTGTATATCCAAGCTAATGATAATGAGTCTTTATTGGTCACACATACATTAGAACACAGTGAAAAATTATTTTCTTCACGTACCCCAGCCTGTCAGGAAGCTAGGGTCAGAGCACGGGGTCAGCCTTGATACAGCGACCCTGGAGCAGAGAGAGTTAAGGGCCTTGCTCAAGGGCCCAACAGTGGCAGCTTGGCAGTACTAGGGCTTGAACCCCCGACCTCCTGATCAATAACCCAGAGCCTCGACCGCTAAGCCACCACTTCCCCCTAGGCTACTAGTCAATATGCACAACCCCAAAACATTGCTAATCACGACCTACGGACGCATTTATTCGACTTTTCCTAATATCTACATATGCTAACTCGAGCACAAGCTGGAGTGACGAGAAAAAAAACCCAATTATGTTTTCACCAAGGACGTACACTTGGGTTAATAGCTTTTCCAGAATGTTCGATAAACTGGTTTCCATTTCTCTTACTCTTCCTTATATATACACACTGCCAAGAGGTAGATAGATTAACTGATGAGCAGATCCGTTCGACTGGAACATTCAACCCTGCGCTTGCTATTTGTCAGGAAAAGGAGTTGCACCAGCTGCCTTGTGTATCAGTAGATGAAGTAATTGGAGATACACAGTAGAAACCGGTTTGAATCACATTTGAATGATATTATGTTGTGTTTATATTATATTATTGTTCATGTTTACATTTTGGGAGCCACTTAACAGCTTACACTGACACTTTTCTGCATGACATCGCATCGTCTACTGAATTCTACCAAAGTCGTTATTGGCAAATCTGTCCGCTTGGCAGCCATTTTGGCAAAGTTTCAAGGTAGTTATTTCCAGGCAAGACGAGGCTTCTAACTGATTTAAGTGAGAGAGGGCTACGCACTAGACACTGAGAGTCAAATGAATGTTTCTATACAGATGTTTATGTCAGTACTTATCATCAGAGCAGAAATGCATGTCCTTGTAGCTAAGGTAGGCCAAAGCCAAAATGGCTTCCTACTCTATACATACAGTACATGCATTACATCATATATAACTTAATGCCTTTGTTATGTAACCGTTTGAGATTTGGGACCTGGCGTGTAGTTAGATTCTCCTGCGATGGAGCTATTTTAGCTTTTATATACATCACAATTCACAAATACTCCTCGGAGACATATTAACCGATATGCATTCACAACTTATTTGTTCATAATAAGTAAGAAATAAAACACGCATGGGGAATACTGATATAACAAAAAGAATCAATGACACGGCGGTGTGATGTGGTCTGACTCAAAGACGAGCTGTTTCGTTTCTCTTAAACCACAGCCATTCGCGAGCATTTTTATTCATTCACGTCGTACTTTTTATCCGTTTTGTAGTTACACGTAATGTTGCGGAACGTCGGCAAAACAAGTTCCTGTTCTCGCTTGTTTCAGTTATTGTCGTTCCCTCAACAGTTTCCCTTTTTTTTCCTTGTCTTGAAGTTCATACGATGGGAAAAAAAAAAAAAAACCCAAAAAACCCCCACACACATTGTCACGTTATTAAGAAACTACAAACCGCAAACTCTTAAAAGTTACATCGGACTTTTACAGAGCGCTGACACTGGAGACTCCTTCCGTACGTGAATAATTAAATAAACGTCTCCTCACAGAAAACGTCACCATATCAAGGATTACACGCGCGTCTTATATACGTTTTAAGTGGCGTCTTCACCGTACACGTCCCTGCGAATGAGCTTTTTTCTATAGAAGAAAAGAACGTATCAAACAATACCCTGTATATCCTCTGTATTAGCTACGTCATGTTCGGAGAAACTAAAGGTATGATGACTTAACGTTCAGACTTTTACAGTGTTTACAGTGTTGCCTCTATGTTTGTTTGGGTAATGCAGTAATACAGCTGCTTGATTTGGTTTTTATTTCAATCAGAACCCCCTTGTTCTGGTTGTTTCTGGTTGACTGATATAGACTCGATCCGTCAGACCACACGAGATCATCTAACACATTTCGGTTCCTGTATTAGAATGCACCAGTTACTCCTTCGAAGCTCTTTCAGTGGGATCTTTGAAGCATTCGCTCCTCCTGCTGGCGAGGACGAGACGTTTCTCACACAGCACTTCGGTGTCTCTCGTTAGACATTCTATACCGTGCAACATCCAGGCCATCGAGGTTCATCACGTAACGAATGCCTTCGACCCTGTCGGTGACCCATCTGCCGTTCCCATGCACCCAGACAAAACAGGATGTCGAATTCGTGTCGATTATTCCGTGCATGCGTTTGAAATGCCTGTGTGTGTGTGTGTGTGAGATACTCGTGGCTCTGCCTCCGATGGAATCGCCGAGTGTAATTCAGACGGGGCGGCCAGCCGTCACTGGCCCGGGTGTGATTTTATTAGCGTGTGCGCACGGGGGGCATTAAAAGGTCGTCCTCACTCAGACAGACCCTGGCAGTGCTCACCGAGGCTAATAAAAGCACCAAGGCCCAGTGATGGCCTTAAAATTAAACTCGACTGCAAGCGCACCATGTCGAACACCAATCAGGTGCGAGAATCACATTAAACCGTTAATTATACGTCCAATAAATCGCAGGGCGAGAAGAAAGCGACCAGCGGTCCTGGCACAAAGGTTTCTCGAAACAACAGGTTACAATGGGCTTCTAGGGAAGGGCGATGATGACGTCACGGGAAACGGATGCCCTGATTGGACGGACGGGAACCCGAGAAAATCTATAAACAAGTTATTAGTGAGGGGGCAGATGAGAAACAAGGGTGCAAGAGAAGAGGAAAAAAGAAGAGAAGATCAGTCGAGTCGTCCTGTCAGCGAGATCTGAGTCTGGAAAAAGGTCAGAGAACAAGAATGATGAGTGAAGGAATGGAATTTACGTAGGATCATTTTTGTATTATAAAGTAGTTTGAATGGGAAATGATTAGTCTGATATTCCATAAACGTGCATGTCTGTGTATGTTAATATGTGTATAATATGACAATAAGCGCATTCTTATCTTAAGGTTCTGTGGATAAATTATTCGGACGAGGTTATGAACTTAGGGTTATGAAATTAATCATGATGATTGTGATGTTTATAAAAAAACGTCTACTTCAAATGACCGCAATGACTTAACTTCATTTTTATTCATTGTTCACGTCATTGTTTCCACCTGAGTGTTAACACGTTTTTTTTTGTTGTTGTTGTTGTTGTTGTTGCAAGATCTCATGACTTATTATGCAATCCTTGCATAATAACTTCTTCTTCTTCTTTCTCCGTGTGTTCGTTCGTACACATTCCGGCTTGTTCAATGTCAAAGCGAGATGCTGCACGTCTCGGTCCGCGCCTAATTGAATTTCCACAGGCTTTTTTTAAAGCAGCATTTTCCCGTAAACTATTCCTGGCGAGGGTCAGTCCGAGTTGAGCCGATTAGCGCTGCATCCTCTGCCAGCATCGGCGTTTTGACAGATTCGACGATGTCAGTCTGATGTTCGGGTTGATCTGGCTGCTCACGTGGGGAAAGAAGAGGGTGGGGGGGATTTCTCCAGGGGGACGCGGTGCCCCTCTGTTCAGAAATAGCCGAATTATTTCCATCACTTTGACCTTTTTAATGAAGATGAGACGCCAGGGCTTGGACACATGTCGCTGCCTGGGAAGGGCAGGACTAATCCAGACTCGCATTCCATCAAAA
The DNA here is from genome assembly GCA_024331685.1 of Stegophilus panzeri. Lineage (NCBI taxonomy): Eukaryota > Metazoa > Chordata > Actinopteri > Siluriformes > Trichomycteridae > Stegophilus > Stegophilus panzeri. The sequence continues at coordinate 21,086,182 of JANDJT010000103.1, forward strand.
AAAGGTCTCGCAGGGCCTCACGAAGCATGTGGGGACATGTGTTCATTTCCAATGTGGCGCTCTCACTGGTGTGTAGAAGCATTTCTGTGTACGAAATGTCCTCAGAACTTTAATAAAACACGACAAACTCTGATCTCTCTCTCTAACACACAAACACTCTCTCTCTCTCTCTCTCTCTCTCTTTCTGTCTTCTTCTCTGTGTTTTTCAGATGCGGATTTGGGAGTGTGTAACCCTGTTCTGTATCTTCATGATCAGCCCGCCAACGTGCCGCACGTCTACCATCCAGCAGCAGGTAACGGGACGAAAGCTTATCCTGATATTTCTTTCGAATGACTAACAGGGTGAGAAGTGACAGCATTTAAGGTTTTGTTTTAGTCACAAGAAAGAACCCCAAAATCCCATGAATCCAGACACTCGTTCTTCACTGAAAACCTCGAATCAAAGGTTTAAAAAAAAAGTTTTAAATAAATTAATAAAGTGTCAGGTTGTTTCTCGCTGTTTAATTTAACCTATTAAGACATTTCTTTTCAAATTGAGAAACTTTTTTCTTTTTTTTTTTTTTTTTTAATTTCCCGCCACAAGTTTAACTTTGATCCAAGGTTAATTTCTTTCAGTGTTAAACCTTTGAGGAGAAACGTAGCAGCTGCTCAGATCTCGGTTTGGATTGAATTCTGTCTCCGTTAGAAGAGAAATTCTTCTGGAAAATGTAAAGAAATACCCGTCAAACCCTCAAGGTTATCATTAACTGGATTTGTCAAAATTTAACACAAACATGCCTATTAAAAGGAAATAATACAAAGTATTTGCTGTACCATATAGTTCATAATCATTTTTGAATACTACTACTACTACTATTACTATTACTAATAATAATAATAATAATACATTTATACAGTGCTTCTCCAAAACTCAAGGTCGCTGTAAAAGTAAAAAAGTCCTTGAAGGCTTTAATGACATTATGTGTATTTCTTGAGAGTATATCATAGTTTTATACGATAATCTCAGGCTGTTCATTTTTCTGAAGCAATGGAAATGCTTTGTGTTCATTTTATTATTAAGAGTTTTTTAAAAAATCAACTGCTAGAGAAATGAAAAATGCACGTTTATACGTATACTGTATGTTTAATAGCATTCCATCCTAAAACCGGCTCATTATTATAAGCTTTTTGAGTCGTATTTTGTGATTAACCCAAAGCATTCAGGGTTTTTTAAAAAAAAAATGTTCATGGTTAACGTGAGACTATTACGTTTTCTAGAAAAGCTGCAAGTCATCACAGAAAGCAGTTAAATCCAGGCAAAAAAATAAATAAATAAAAAATTAAAAAAGGGCTGAAAAGGTTTCGGGATCGTATGCAATGACTAATCCGGTATGACGTTTAAGGTTTTGCAGAACTAGGCTAAACATGGACCTGATGCAATCAATAGAATGGTGTAGATTTGGACTGAAAGTGACCCGGTTGTAAGTTCTGGTCCATGTAATACCCGAGATAAGGTCTGATCAGGGTGAAGTAAACGGATGAGATAAAAAAAAAAAAAAGGGCAGTGTGATAAGTCGTCACTCAATTGCTATATAGTACGTCAATCATATATAATTTACACAATTCCTTAAACAGCACGGTCAATCAAAGCACCTTCTCATCTTCATGGGAACCAAAAATCTCAAATAAAACCTGTGACAACATCTAAGCCTAGTGTACGTCATCGCGCTAATGAACTGATAAATCACCTTAAACGTAAAACCCAAAACCAGGTGCTCATTGCTAGCAGTAAAACGACGCTGGCTAGTCGAGACAAAATGTCCATAATGAAGGTGCTAGGTGAGTGAAAACAACAGGTCTTAGCGAGTGTGCTGTTCCTGATGAGCAGCCACTATCGACGACTCACACAGACACGTTCTGATGCAATGAAGACAATAAAACTTGCATTCGTTACGGCTGTAGTTTTCCAAAACGCTGTTGTACGCTACAAACTACTGCTTGATTCAATGTAGCTGATGTAGCTAGCTAATTCACTTCATTTAAAATGAGCTAGCTAATGTTATAAAGAACCAGCTTATTAGCATTTTTTTAATTGCACTTTATTTCACTAGAAAAGAACACACAAATTTCATGATGTGTTTTTCTGATTCCGTCCTCAGAATCAAACACCTCTCCCGGCTAGTGCGATCCGTTCGGCTGATGTCACCGTACAGCCGTGCGGCCAACCCGAGACCGACGACAAAGTCCAGCAGGATCAAAAGAAAACGAGGGGCTTTCCCGAACGAAAAAGCCCTCTGGACCCTCTCTCTATCGGCCCTGTGAAGCTGAAAAGAAACCAGAAGGAGAAGCAGAGGTACTACCGCCGTGCCGCAAGTCAACATTTTGTTTGTTTGTTTGTTTGTTTGTTTGTTTGTTTGTTTGGCGAAAGGTCATTGAACGCACGATTACGTGATTTCTCTGTAAATATCCATCACGCCACTGTAGACATCTGAGAAGCTCGAAGTCACACAGCCGGTGATGCTGAGATCACACAGCGTCTAATTAAGGTGCTACGTTACCAGACGGTGTGTTATGATAACAGACTGAGCCGGCCGCCGCTGATCCGTCAGAAAAGTCCACTCGAGAGGAAACGTTTCCCAGAAGTTCGTCATCCACCATGAATAGATCTAACAGCGAGGGTTCTCTAGAGAGCAAACACTACAGGCTGCGGGTTAAACAATGGATTAAAGGAATATGATTAGAGATACGAACGGATCAACCGGAGGTCCTGTGGACCCTAGAAGTGGAAATAGTCTACACTGGCCTACACACACACACACACACACACACATAGACAGATGGTTGTGATTTTATATATATATTTAAACATACACACATGGCACTTAATGGCAAAGTTATACTGTGCCTGGTTTACTTCCTGTGATTTCTACCACAGCGCTGTTGAATGCTGGATTCTGATTGGTCAGAAGGTGTTGATTAATTCTCTATAAGACCAGCTCTGCATATCACAGGTTTATATTAACGCACTCGGTCGAATACGTTATCATTTCTATAGTAACAACTCATTCGTAGGGTTTTCTGTAAGGAGACATTTCAAACATTATTATTAACATTTAATGGATGGAGTCTTCAGTGTCAGCACTTTGGTAAAGTTGTAACTTTACATTTTGTTGACTAGCCAGTTAGCTAATTTATATATATATATATATATATATATATATCAGATATAAGATATTCCTATGCTGTGTATTAATAGAGATTGGTTTAATTATGTTTCTAATGAGGGGGTATGGTGGCTTAGTGGTTAGCACGTTTGCCTCGCACCTCCAGGGTTGGGGTTTCGAACCCTGCCCCTGCCACACGTTCCCGGACAGGACTAAGTGTTCTCCTCGTGTTTCGGGGGGGGGGTTTCCTCCAGTTTTGTCCCCCATCCAAAGACATGCATTGTAGGCTGATTGTCATTTCCAAATTGGCCGCAACTGTGCAATGGGTTGGTACCCCATCCAGGGTGTCCCCTGTGTTGTGGCCCGAGTTCCCTGGGATAGGCTCCAGGCTCCCTGCAACCCTGTGTAGTATAAGCTTGTTTGGATGGATGGAATGTTTCTAGTGCATTTGTAGCACTTTCTTCAACTTGAAAACATTAAATATTCCCTCTAGAATTTGAAAATGATGAAATATTCCTTCTTCAGCAATCAAAGGATTGATCTTCGATTTCAACATCAAAACAAAGTAGAAATACCATTTTTTCCCATGATTTTTTAATTCTTTAAGCCAGTGTAACCCTGCCCAGTTCAAAAACAAAATCTATACTGAGGTAACATAACATCAACTGTATAATTATTTCTTAGTAAAACCGTGCCATCATTTCCCCCAGCAGGCGGATCAAGGGCTCTCAGAAAAGACGAACAGGAGCTGGTTCGCTTCATATCACGACCGGGCAAAACGGTTCATTCGTCCAGATCAGATCCGGGGCGAGCGCCTCTGTAGATCCGACTGAAAAGAGCAACAACAGCACCAACCAGCAGCGTCTGGAGATATCCGGAGCCACTGCTCACATCACTAACACGGAGAAAAATCCATCTGGCAGAACTAGAACTTCCAAACAGGGTGCCAGGACCGGCTTTGGCCTTCCAGTCGATCGCATTGGGCTTGGACGTCTACCAAGCGGAAGGCGCTAGGAAAGCAATTCTTTTTATTTTCTGATCATGTCTTGAATAGAACACTGTGTAGTTGATGTTTAAATGCTAAACTTTTACGAGATTCAGATTTCAGATTGTTTGCAGTGGAAAACCTATTTTATTGTCTGATACATCACTGTAATATTGTGTTGCACTGGGTATCCAATACAGGAAGTATTTGTTTTCATGCAACAACCTGCACGAGTAGATCTTTGGTTGGATTTTGTGATTTATTTGGTGCAGTAAAGAACTATTTTTCAAAAAATAAAAAATAAAAAAAACTGTAATGAATGTCATTGATGTGAAAACTGAGAGGGTTAATTGATCAGAAAAGACTAATTAGAGGCTGGAATTGTAAGTGTAGGATGACTGGGTACCAATAAAAAAAAGTGTAAACAGCATAGTGTTAGTTCAATGGCATTAAAAAATG
>JANDJT010000103.1:21093240-21117281 GCA_024331685.1 Stegophilus panzeri
GCCGACTCCTTCGAAAGAGTCTCACTGTTTAGAGCATGCGCATTATGACCGGAATTAGCTTCGTTCTCAGATCCAAAACAGTCATGGAAACCGTGTAAAGAACGTTCGTGTAATCTACCAAATATTAGATCGTATTTCCTTGTACCCTCTTCATCAACATGGGAGGCGGTGATCTTGTATGTATTTTGCTAAGTTATCTAAATACTTTTTCCCCAAAATGGTGGTGGGTTTCCTTTCTCCCGGCTAAAGCTATGTATTTAGCTTAGCCTGCCCTTCGATTTAAGCTAGCAAGCAGCTAATATGCTATTAGGCTAAATTACGTTTAGTTCGTTTAGCTTTTAAGGATTAACGTGTGGAAATGATGTACAAACAGCTAATACGGTGTATTAAACATGAAATATAAACTATCTAGTTCATAGTTCATATCAGCTCATTAACATAAAACTCCTAGGAATAATATTTGTGCTAGAAATGGGAAACATTAAAATGTGCAGCACACGGGGACGAAATGCCAAATATTTAACTTAACTTAAACTTAATAGTACAGCTGGGATTTTAAGGCAAACTTTACATATGTTATTTGTAATATGTTATTATTAAATATTTATTAATTATGTTTATATACTTGTTTGTATTCGGATATTTGTCTGCCGTTAACCCGGGGGGAAAATCGAACATGTCAACAAAGTGATCAATTTCATTTCGAAATAAATCTTGGATGCTGTTGAAGATCATATTAATTATAAAGATTTATAAAGATGCAGGTCGTTCAGGGTGGATTTGATGTTAATCAGAAAATATATTCAGTTTATAATGAGCATTTAATCCATGAGCCTGTAATCCCCAGTGCCTATTTTCATAAGTGTGTGTGTGTGTGTGCATATATATATATATATATATATATAATATAATATATAATTTTTTTCCATTTCCTCAGAACTTGAAGAAAAGCTGGCATCCACAGACGCTGAAGAACATCGAGCGTGTGTGGAAAGCCGAGCAGAAACACGAAGCTGAACGGAAGAAGATAGAAGAGTTGCAGAAGGAGCTGAAAGACGAGCGAGCTCGAGAGGAAATCACGAAATACGCGCAGGAAACGGGCGCTGTAAAGTGTGTGCTCTCGTCACGTCTTGGAATTATGTTGAAATTAAAGTGAACCAGTGTTGTTGTTGTTTTTCGTCGTATAAAAACCCTTTTGCCGGTTCCTTCACGATCAGAGGACGGGTTCATTTTACAAATGACCCAACTAACGAAGTGTTAAACAGTTAAATATTAGGGCTTTGATTGTAGTCGGCGATTTGCACCGTGTTATATCGTGTTATACCTTCTGAGTGGCTTCTGAGTCTCTTGTTAAGATGCACCACTATGTACTTTTGGTGTTTCAGGAAGAAGGATGAGCGCCTGGACTGGATGTATCAGGGTCCAGGGGGACAGCTCTCCCGTGACGAGTACCTCCTGGGTCGTGCCATCGATAAGCAGATCACTCAGCAGTACGAGGAACCCGAGAGTGGGCCGTCTGCCGAAACCGGCCTCCTGCCCGGCTCCATCTTCAACTCCACCACCTCGATCTCCAGCTTGGACATGGCCTCTAAGATAAGAGAAGATCCACTGTTCGAGATCCGGTGAGGAGATCCGATAATTTGCTGTTTATTATTTATAGGCCTGTTTATCCATACGCGTTCCTTTAGTGAGTGCAGAGACCAACCGTGAACTCGCATGTCCTGGTTCCTCAGCACACCTTAATCGTAACCGCCAACCTTCATGTGACTTCCTTTATAGATATGCGCCAGAGCTGTATATCTGCTTGTTGCGTCTAATAACATCTCTTCTGTCCTTTTCTAGTAAACGTGAGGAGGAAAAAAAGAGAAGCGTTCTCACCAATCCCGTTAAAATGAAAGAGATCCGCAAAATGGTGAGTCGTCTAAACGCCCTTCACGACACGCCAGAGTGTTCAGCAGTTACGAAGCGTCACGCTGATCTTTTGTTTTCTTTCTCCGTAGTTGCGTGAAAATTTAGAAAAGGAGAAAAAGAAGAAAAGGAAGAAGGAGAAGAAGGAAAAGAGAGACGAAAAGGAAAGGAGGAAAGACAGGAAGCACAAACGGAGGAGTTCCAGCGATGATGGAGAGGGAGACAGAAAGCACAGGTAGAGATGAACTCGTCATTAATTTCTGTTTGCTTACTTCCGGTTCGCTTTAACCTACATCATTTCGTGCATGAGGACAGTTATAATAGGCCCAAAAAGAAGTTTGACTCCATGGTGACAGGCAGGAGTTGCAGCCAATCAGGAGAGAGTGAGAGAGTCTGATATTATACTATAAGAGGGAAAAGGCATTTATTTGGTGGTCAGGTGATTTTATCTTTGTAGAATTCCTATCATTACTCGTTTGCGAAGTTGTCTCGCTAGAGAACTCGTGATCGTCTCTAGTGACTGTACGTTTTGTATTTTAAACTCAAAGCTATGTTATAGCGTTACAGTTTGGTTCTCTGCCCTAGACTTTAGCTAGCAGTCTAGCGTTAGCAAACTAGCCGTCTCTGTAAACCTCCTAGATGTCTCAGGGAAGCCTGGAATAGTCAATAGATGCTTTAATTCGAGATAGTATTACCGCTAAGCCTGTGAATTTCATTTTATTGAGAGAAAAATCTGTTTGTTCCAACAGGTCAAAGGAAGAAAATGGAGTCACGAGCTCTCATTCGCATCAGAAATCTGCCTACGGACTGCAGGTGTGTAGCTACGTTCACTCGCACACCATTCCGCTCGATGGAATTAGCCCGGAGCTGATTTGTTTGATCTGTTTTGTTGTAGTTACTGGCAGGCAGGTCGTATCAGTCGTCCGAGTCGACCCACAGGAGGGACCGGAGTCGCTCTCCGCTGGGTTCCAGAGAAGAAACGAGGAATCGTTCACCTCATGATCCAGACAGGAAACACAAATCTAAAGCTCCGAGCCCGTCGAGACCTAGAGAGCGCCATCACAGACCACAGAGCACCAACTACAGCAAGTACGCCTCTGATCACACACACAGCGAATGACGCTGTTGTAGAATTTTCTCATTTTTAATGAGTCTTACTTTTTTTACTTTTATTATATAGCTATATATTGCCGTGTGTATATATGTATGTGTATGTATGTATCTGTTGAGACAATGCAATCTGTCTACAATCACTACTATGGTACGCGTGTAATAATTTACTCCAGTGGTTCCCAAAATACAAACCTTGGTTTTTCGATTTGAGACGCAGATCATGACGACAATCACGACGACGGCAGAAAATGTTGCCTCTGACGTGCCTTCTAGTGGATTTCACTTTTAAATCTTCCGGCTGTACATAAGACACGCAGGCGAGAGTGTGAACGATGACGCACGCGTTACCGCTGCTTTTACACACTCGCTCAAAATCGCGCGTGCTATTATTATTCCTTCGTTTTTTTGGGGGGGGGTTTTTACTCGCTTATTTTACACGTGTAGGTTACTGACATAATAAACTGTTCAAATGTTACGGTAGCTCTATATCATAAATCTGGAATTGGGGGGGGGGGGGGGAATAAAAAATAAAAATTTTGTTTGACCTAAACATTCAATAGCTATAAATTCCTCTCTCTCAGGCGTCTCTCGGCCGAAGAGCTGGAGAAGAAGAGGAAAGAGATGATGGCCTTCGCCCACGAGAGAGAGGAGGAGAGAGAGAGCAACGTGCAGAGGTACAAACGACAAGACGAGATGGAGAATGAACAAGCCAGGAAGGCCAAACACAGCAGCCAGGCCATGTTCATACGGTAAGTGTGTGTTGTGTTGTGTTGTGTTGTGTTTATCTGGGACACGTAATGTCCCTTCATTCCTAATGTCATGCTGTCTGTACAGTAACATGAAGCTGGAGAGTGCTGCCACCTCGTCCGTGGCGGATCGGGTGAAGAGGAACATCCACTCCATTCAGAGGACCCCTGCGTCTCTGGAGAAGAACTTCATGAGAAGATGAAGGAGCGGCAGAAGAAAGCATGCCGTCATTACACAAACTTGTACAGATAATTTTATTTCTTTAAAGCTCCTTAAACGATGTGTATATAATGTGCCTAGTGGTCCATTTGTACAGGGAAAAAAAAAATAGGTTTGTCTTTGTCATGGTTTGTATTTTTGACCAGTTTTATTTTGAATTTTAATTGATTCATTTCTGTGAATTTTTGTATTTTAAAAGTGATTAAAAAAAGCCATGGACTCGAGTTCATCTCTGTGTTGATTTCGTATGTAATTCACGGTACAGAATCCTCACCACCATATTCATCTAAAAAAATGGTCTGATTCTGAGATGTGAAGAAATATTTTGGTGAAAGTGTAATCACGTGCGCTTACATGAAATGTAGTCATGTCTTCTTTTTATTATTTAAAATATATATATATATATATATATATATATATATATATCTCGAAAGAATGATTATTTTATATCATTTCTCGTATGTCAGTCTTGTTAAAGACATGCCCCCTCCGAGGACCCGTTGGCTCGGCCGTCATCGTTACTACTTGTAAGTCAGTCGAGGTGGAATCCAGGACTATATGCTCAGCATGGACAGTTACTAATCAGTCTATCAGTAAATAAAATGAGAGAAAACCTTTGAATTTTACACAATGGCAAAACCTGAGCGTCAAGACGATGCAGTTGGATGTGTTTTATTCCTCTCGTGGACAGGTAACGTGATCATCAGTGATGTAAAACTGGTTAACTGTCCGCATTTACATAGGGAATCTGTTTTTCGTTTATGTAGAAGGTGGATCACGCAAATATTTAAATAAATCAGCTTCATAGGGTGTATATAACGTAAGACTGTTGAATTTAACAAAGATGGTAAGCTCTCTCTCTCTCTCTCTCTCTCTATAGTAAAGTCCTTCAAATAAACCCCCAATAGAAACCATCACAGAAATTACAAACCATCAGCTAACCATTAAAACTATTACCTTGGTCCTTAATGGTAGACATAACAACACCAATAGAGGGCAACGAATTACTAATAGCGACCTACAGGGACTGTTACAGTTTCCATTAAAACCAGTACAATTTCCCTTATAACCATTAAAGCCATTGCAGATTCTATGAGGATTTCCATTGGGGTTTTTTTTTCAGCAGGGAAGTCTGTTCACTTGGTAGCCATCTTGGTAAACCAGGTGTTTCCTGACTAGCTTTTTATCTCCTTGGGACAATCCACCATGATGAGCATTACATGCTGCCACAGTTAAACTTTACACAGTTAAATCTGTCTCTTGCTATAGCTAGCATCATTAACGTAGTCCATATTGCTAACTGCATGCTAAGCTAATATAAGTTTTGGAAGCTCTGTGGCTATGCTAAGATGGCATTGCTTGTACAGTGGTTGCTTGTAAGCTAGCTAGCTAGCTAGATTAGCCAAGCTGTGCCTTGAATTTTGCTGTTAAGGTTGTGTTTCTTAATGTTTTACCTGTAAACCTTCTTAAGGTTTTTACATAATGTGGTTTCCTGAATGTTCAGTAAATTTTATGTGGGAAAAGTTTCAGTGAAAATCTAAATCTGAAAACACCAGATCATAAAGCACTTCAGCTTTAGCAGGAACATTTGTGAGCAGTGGAATTTAGCATAGACATAAACACACACACACACACACACACACACACACACACACACACACACACACACACACACCTCTATTTGTTAATGCTGTATTGTTTATTTCAGAGCAGTTTGTGCTTCAGAGCAGGATAAAATTGGCACCCAATATTGGTACATGTTCTACAATTCCTACAGCTGCTAAAATTAAAAATAATTAACAGAGGTTCTGGTGTGCTCGAAGCCAGAGAACGAGCATGTCTGCTTGTCTCAGAGGTGTACGCTGAAGGGGAGGGAAACGGTGAGTGATTCGCAGCATATTAATGGGCTGAACGGTGCCCCCGGCTCTGGCTCGTGGGTCGAAATGACCTCAGCATGCTGTCCTGGACTTCCAAAAGTAGTTCATGCAGTTGAGTGGTTTGCTTGTCACCGTGTTGTCTCTCCTGACCAGCTCCATCCTGCTGCGAGGGGCTTCTTCCACCTGAACGGGAGTGAGCTCGTTGTTACTGAGCATCCACTGGAGCTCAGGAAGAGTGAGTCTCTCTGGTACCTGAACGGAAAACACAGTACTGATGGTGAGACAAATCAGCACTTTAAGAGAACTTGCACAATATATAGCTCACATAACGACAGTAGAAACCTTTTAACCCATTTATTTTATTTTAAACAATTTGGTAAAAGTCCTTATTTATGAATTTGCATTCAAAGTGAAACTATCATCTGCATATATTGTACTTTTCTAGATCCTTTCCAAACTGTGCTAAGAATGTTGCCCAAGATTTTACAAAATGGCCGCCATCATAACGTTAAAGTGTTCCGTTTCACGGTTTCGTTCACGGTCATAGTGATTACAGTAGGTCACGCTGAAGAACCTTTGCGACGGACTTTGATGACTTGTTAGCTATTTTAGACTTGTAGTTTGGGTGTAAAATGAAAATAGCAAGTTTCCCAAACCCAATATTTCTCTGGGCAAAATTTCAATTACATTTAAGGTAAATAAAAATGGAAGTGGGAACTTGGAAGCCATAGGTTGGAATTGCAAAGTTTTTAACTTTCTACAAAGTGGAAAAAACCACGAATGCCTCAGTAAAATCTTGTTGTTTGTTTGCTCTGAACATCAAACGCTGAATGAACTAGCAATTAGCTAGCCAGCTCCGTTTCACCTATGTTTCGGTTAAGTGAAAATTGGGTCGTACCACGTTGTCAAGTCAATATTATTGTTAGTACTAGAGATGGCATGATACTGATACTGAAACCTTGAATATAAATATATATATAAATTTTATACTATATTATACTAACTAAGCTTTAAATACTAACTCAAGCACTTCACTTAAAGAAAATTCTTAATGAAAAATACATACATAGCTAAAAACTCACCCAAACCTTTAGCTTTTTAAATTCAGTTCAGTTCTTTCCACATAAAAACCTGCTTTATGTTGTTGCTCTACAAGCAATTCTCTAATAATACAAGATGAGATCAAATTTGTCCTGTTTTTCTCTGATATGCACAATTGTTGTTTTTTTTTGCTCATTTCAGTCCAAACCGACGCTGAGTATTGTAATTGTGCCTTCTCTATTTAGTACACACCATTTAAACTATATTTCCTAGTTTAGCTATCACTATCTATTCTATTTCACAAAGGCATTCTTGAGTCATACCTCTTCTCCAAACGGGACGTTGCGAGCCTCTTCCATAGCCGAATTCAAAACCACATGAGGCCGGCCGCACGATATGACACCGACAGCTGAGACCAGGCACATGAGGGCAAGAGCGAGACGGAGTGGTGAAGACGACATCTTCGTGGTAGCTGGTGAGGATTTCGAGCTGGGCGGGTTCTGTTGCTTGCTCTGTTTCTCGTCTGTCTCTGGCTTGTGGGTCTGTTATTTATACACCTCCCTTCTTCACGTCTAAATTAAATCATTTTCGCTTGGAAAAGTTTAATGGCTCAGAGTCCAGAATTCAACTGGGTTACCAATCAACTTTATGTTATTTTTCCATCAGCTAATAGGTCTTTCACTTCTACCCAAACAAAGAATGCCAGTACACCACGTGGCTCATTCTAATAAACTGCAAATGGGTGTCCATTGCATTACAGTGTTTCTACAGTAACCGAATTCTCAATGACCCCATGTCAGCATCAGTAACCTGGAAACAGGTGGTCGACTCCTGGCCGCTTCCTCCCATCCAAAAGCATCCTGATTTAATTTACTCATCACTCTGGTAATGTTACTATGTGGCCTGTCTATTCCATGAGAATTGTAAGCTTTTCTTTTGGAAATAAACAGGAATTGACCATCAGGAACATGGAAATATCGAGTCAGAATTACATTTACTTTATCAATACTGGACTAACAACTTACACACAAAATCTAAACTGAATGTAAATAGATTAAAATGTTATTTCGCAAAGAAAAGAAAACAGCTGTTCATACGCTGAGGGGTTGTATAAGAAAAGTTTTATTTGACATTTATGGAAGGAGTCTCCAGTGTCGGTGAGATTTTTTTTTTGTCTTATTAACTTGAAGAAAGAGAAAACCTGCTATCGTGTACGTGATAACAGGAAATTTAATATATTATAGTAAGTTGCTTTTAGTTGATTTTCATACAGACACGGCAGCGACTGATGACACTCGTCATGGCTAGTCCTTTCACTGTTTTGGGCTTGGGCGTACTGTAAGAGAACACACACACACACACACACACACACACACACTGATTTAAACTGGACTGAAATTAAAAAATAAAACAGTAACAAGGATTTCGACCTCACCTAAACACCTGTTCTACGTCGAGGGAAGCCAGCCAGTAGCTGTAGGAGTCAGGGTAATAGTTACATGTGCCACGGCCATGACACTCGATGAAAGGGACTTGTCTGAAATGCTCTAGGCAGGAACCAGGAGAGATGAGGGACTGTCCTGAGCCCTCAGCACCCACACCGGTTTGCTGCAAGAGCAAAAGATCATTACCAAGGATGCATATAATTCATGTAGCTGACTGGTAAGTGGTAGCTCAGCGGTTAAGATGTTGGACTTCTGCTCAGAAGGTCGTGAATTCAAATATAAGCACTGCCAAGCTGCCACTGTTGGGCCCTTGAGCAAGGCCCTTAACCCTCAACTGCTCAGTTGTATAAATGAGATAATTGTAAGTAGCTCTGGATAAGGGCGTCTACCAAATGCTGCTGTAATGTAATGTAATGTAATGACTTGTTAGCTACATCAGTCTCGCAACTAATGCAAAACTAAGAAAGCACATTACACACCAAAACCAAAAAAATCTCAAGTCCTACCATGGCAAAGGAGTAGCCAGTCCAGAGTGAAAACCAGCCTTGGGGGCACTCGGGTGTCTGTGTGGTCTGGCTGTGTATGGTGATGGTATTGGCTGTGCTCTGACACACCGAACATCTGTTAAAAAGATGCAAGTCCAACATGAAATCTATATCTCTAGTAATATGTCTAATCTATAAGTTATTATTATCCTGGTTCGTAACCTGCTGATGTATCTCGCCAGAATGTCCCCCCTGATCGGTTCCATTTTGGTGGGCATGGGCTCATCCGTGGACAGCCAGTACGAGTAGTCGTTACGCGAGGCATAGCGACAGGTGTACTCCGTATCGCAGAAGAGAAAGGGCATGGTGGAGAAACGAGGCAGGCAGCTACCTGATGTGCCTGAGGAAAAAAGACAAGATATTTTCAATGCATGATGAAGGAAAGATACAGGCTGTCTACAAATAAAAGAATGATTTGGCAGTACTGTAAGTATACCAACAATGAGCTTCTTTCATTACATTAAATGACTGTAAAAGCTTCCTTTATGCCTTTATGCATTAAAAGACATATTCAGAGGTGTCAGTATTTACGTGAGGAACGTGCTCCGATTTCAGAGTGGGTGTATGCAGATGCTTAAGCTGAATTTCTGGACGGCCCAGTCGGATTATTAAAATTAACTTTTGTATGTGGTTCAGACCTCAGACACTGTTAGATTTTTCTCATGCAGCTCTCATTGAATAGGGGCTCTAACAGGCTAAGTGTGTAGTACAAACTACAAATGAATGGAAATTGTTTTTAAATATATGAGCCTGTCAGGCATTTCCAATTTAATGAAATTGTCTTGATACTTGATACAGTCTTGGCAGGTTTTTTTTTTTTTTTTTTTGAAAATTAAGGGGTCTTAGCTTCATAACAGGGTTGGAACCCTTTCTGATAGGGAAACACTCTATTGTAGGGTTCTATAGGTTCTATGTCTCCTACTGTATATCAACACACCAATCCTTTGTTAGCGTGAATGTTACCCAGGTCTTGTCCATGTGCCCTGTCATTCCCATGGATGAACAGCAGTGAGTATCCTGAATAAATGAAAGTGGTTCCTTGTGGGCAGTTGGGAACTTGGATATTCTGGCTGTGTCTGGTCAGAATGAAACTATTGAGAGCTCCTTGTGCTGCCTTTCCTGGAGGCCCTTGAGCACCCTTCTTTCCTGGCTGCCCCACGTAGCCATCTGGCCCTAAAGAGAAACCATTTGTATTTACATTCATTCATTTATTCATGCATTCACGTGTAAAAATGTATCAAGTTGGGCACCAACCTGGTAGTCCAGGTGCTCCTTTATCTCCTTTATGTCCAGGGAAGCCAGGGTGTCCTGCAACAGCCTGGCCCGGAGGTCCCCTGGGGCCTTGCAAGCCTGTACCAAAAGAGATGTTCCCATAACATAAACCTCTCAACAGATTCTTTTTTAATATGAACACCACCAATCCTAATATGCAAACTTGACACCGCACCTGTTAGCCCTGGTATTCCAGGTGACCCAGCAAATCCAGAGGGCCCACGATCTCCAGGGTTTCCCTCTGGCCCAGGATCCCCTGGCAGAGTAATTAGTGGTGTACAAGAACTAGGTCCATCTGGACCTAAGATAGACCACAAGGCATATAAAGGATGGGGACTTTGCATTTTCATATATTCTAATGCACATGTGTATTTACCGAAATGTTTAACACAAAGACTACAAAGATCCCTGTGACTACTAAGACAGCTGACTCCAGAATGGACTAACCTGGTGGTCCAGGAACACCTTTAAATCCAGGTTCACCATTCCGTCCAAGATTGTAGTTTGGATCTCCCGGTTCACCTGCATGCAAAATACATAACTGGTTAGAAACAAACAAGTTCCCCCTTTATTATGTACAACATACCATAATTTCTCTATTTTCTCAATTACTGAACGGTCACAAAGTGCAAAGTTTACAATCAGACACAAAAAATAAATGTGAGTAAAATAATTACTTAGAAGATGATCACAACCCTCAATTATAAGAGTCAGTCTTTGCAACACTAAATACAATTTAGTATAGTATGTGGTTTTGGTATTTGCCAAGTATTCACTACTCTGGCGGTAGGCTGCTTTTACTACATGACAACATGACTGAAATATGAGCTATCTGGATAAAACACAAGCCCTTGTTGAAGACAAAAGGTTTATTCTAATCTGAGCTCCAGTCACTTGGGTCACAAAGAGCCATTATATTATTTAAATATATAATTGTTTGTGTCATTCATGTATTTTGCTGTTTCTATCTCAGTTATAATGACCTGCGACATAGCCGTTACATCAATCCATAAACTTTCACCAAACCTGACTTTCGTAAGTCTGCCAGGGTGATTCACAGCAGCTCAATGCTTTAGAGATGTTTTCTGTTTCAGTTTTCAATCTTTTTTTTTTCCAACAAAAAATCTTATTTACAGTAGAGCTAACTTAAGAAGTTAGCAGTCAAATGAATCATTCATTTATACATTCATGTAGTCTCATACAAATTACTATTCCCTCACCAGGAGAGCCAGGAAGGCCAGGAAGCCCTGAGTCCCCTTTTGTCCCAGGAGCACCAGCAGGTCCCTGCCAGCATTGATAAAATAAAATTAGGCATGTTATTTTAAGGTATTGGTGAAGAGTCCAAAAAACAGACACTAGTTCAAAAGCCATGCACAGCATTCATACTTATAGGCTATATGCAATTTAATGAACTGAGAGCTTAAATTGGGATGATTGGGAGTACAGAGGAGTAATTCACCGGAAGACCAGGGTGTCCTTGGATTCCCCTCTCTCCAGCAAGACCTGGCCTACCTGGCAGTCCCCTGTCTCCCTTGTCCCCTTTCATTAGGGAATGTCCTGGAGGGCCTCTGCAGCCTTGTGGCCCTGTGAATCAGACATTTGGCAAATTTAAATTAGGAGGCTGACTGAAAATCCCATAGTGAAAGAGATGCTGGTAAGTAAGAATGACTCCTCACCAGGATTTCCAGGTCTTCCAGGAAAACCAGGTTCTCCTTTTCCTCCAGATAAACATTCTCCTGGAGCCCCAGGATGTCCGGGAGAACCAGAAGGTCCCGGTGGCCCTGGGGGTCCCTTGTTTCCCATAGGACCGGGAAACCCATTACCTGGTTTACCCTTAAGTCCCCTGTTTCCCTTTGGACCTGACAATGTGGCAGAATACATTTAAACCTGATATTCTTTTATTACAAATTGGTGAACAAAAAATACATTGGAATTATGCAAAACAGTTACAGTTAGAATGTAGGCACAGTGTTTATTTAAATACTCGCCTGCTTGCCCTTTATGTCCCTTTGTGCCCGGAATGCTCTTCGTACAATCTGAAAAATATGCAACATATTTGCAGCTTACATCTTATACAGTACATTCTGAATATTCTAGGACTTGGAATATTAGGTTTTCTGTGATAACATTAATGCAAATAAATACCATATATAGTCAATGCTAGGCTAAAGCACACTGTATGAAATTCAATTAAAGTAGGCTTCTACCGTTATCTCCCCTTAGACCTGGTGGTCCAGGAAAGCCATCCCGACCATGGTTGCCTTTTTGGCCCACAAGTCCAGGAGGACCAGGAGGACCAGGAGTCCCTGTGACCAGATATAAAGTTTGCATCTATTACTCATTCTAACCAAAACATAATTGACTTGTCTATACATCCAAAATAGTTATGCTCTACCAATAACTGTTTGATATACATTGACAGAACATTGTGTAAAGCTTATGGTTCATCAGGACCTTAAGAGAAAAACATTACAAAATTAAACTTTTAGGGAGATAAAAATCATGTCAACACTGATGGCAAGAAGTGAATAATCTACAGTATAAATATACATGTACCTTGATCTCCATTTGGGCCTGTAGGTCCAGGAGGTCCAGGGGCACCGTGCAAGCCTGGTTGACCAGGTGAACCTAGGGGCCCTGAAACAGGCACATAGAAAAAAGTTAGAAAGATAAAAAAAACTACATGAACAAATATCATTCTAAGAGCACTAGCAATAACTGTGATCACTAAATTAGTGTTCACCTGGAAATCCAGGGGCTCCAGTGTCTCCTGGAGACCCTGTTGGCCCGGGGTTACCTGGTGGACCAGGAAATCCAACATTTCCCTTTTCTCCTTTACATGCAGCATTACATCCAAATCCAGGATCTCCCTGTGATAACACAACACATACGTATTGAAGTTGAAGTAATGAAGTATTAAGGAATGCAAAATAGGGAGAACATTTTCTACCTTTTGCCCTTTTGGCCCAGGAAGCCCCAGGATGCCTGTACCCTGGGGGCCTTTGTGTCCTTTGAGTCCAATAGCCCCATCTTCTCCTCTGCTACCTGTGGTTCCGGGTTCACCTGGCTCTCCTTTCATACCTTGAAGACCTTATGAAACAAATATATTCCACCAAGTAAATGCAAGAACTGAAAATCTGAAAACAGGATAAAAACTGCACAGCTCTATAAACTGTGGCACTCACCAGGAAAACCTATAAATCCAGGATCACCTCTAGGCCCAATATTGCCTGGTTCACCAGGAACGTAGCTGTCAACACCTCTATCACCAACAGGGCCTAGAAAGCAATCACTTAAAATGATAACCCCATAACTAATAAGACAGATTTCAATACAAGAACATAATTCTCTCACAAATGCTTGTACAATATGCCCAAACATGCACCTGGTGGTCCTGGCCTTCCTGGTATCCCATTGCTCCCATTAATTCCTCTAGTTCCTGGGAATCCTGGATCTCCCATTGTACCAGGTAAACCTGGTAGGCCTGTTAAGGTTTAATACAAAATAAATTTTTATTGAGTGGGGTATAATTGCCTTGGTGTGGGTAGTGTTGTCGCTTCCAGGTTCTCTGGTTTCCTACCACTTTCGAGAAAAATTCATGTAGGTGAATTGGTGACTCCAAATTGGCGCTTGGTGTGAAATAGTCTGCGAATGTATATGTGCAGAGTGCGCTGCAATGGACTTGGGTCCCATTATGGGTTTATTTTTGCCTCGCACCCAGCACTGCTGGAATAGGCTCCAAAAAGGATTGCTGTAAAAGTTATGAAATATTATAAAATGCTAAGATATGGAAGCTATTCCCAATAGTGGACTAGCATAAAACATCCAAAAATTCAAATATTTTCACAAAAAGTGTATGCTTGTTCGATGATACTTACCTGGTGGACCTGGGTCTCCTATAGGCCCATGTTCCACCATGGAAAGACCATGAGGCCCAGATACTCCAGGTTCTCCATGAACACCAGGAAGCCCTTTCTGACCTCTTTCTCCAGACAAGCCCTGAGACCCTGTCAGCAGAAAATGTAACTCTTTATTTGTTGATCTTACTTTGAAACATCAATGGCAAGTGTGTGTGTGTTGCAGCTTGTCTTGGTGCCTGACCTTTGGGTCCAGGTGGTCCAGTGGGTCCAAAGCTGCCATATGGGCCTTCAACACCTGATGGTCCTGGTGGCCCCCGTTCACCTTTGGGTCCTGGTTACCAATTAGAGAATCAACAAAAAAAATTACATTTTCACATTTTTCAGAATATGGCAGGGTTAATTCCACACGTTACCTGGTACACCAGGATGTCCATTTGGCCCTGTGAGACCTTGTATTCCAGGAGGCCCTGGTGCTCCTGGTGTTGAGGACCCAGGTGGTCCCAGGGGTCCAGGTGGACCAGACTTACCAAAACCTGGCACACCGGGGCTCCCCCTAATGCCTTTCTGTCCACTTGGTCCTGAAAATGCATTTGTATGTCTAAGACAGGTATTTTTAACAAGAAAAAAATGTCATAGTATACCTTCCTAAGTAGTTCATGTTTACATAACTCCATGGCCAAATTTGAGATAAGCATGTGCTGGCTAACCTCTGGAGCCTAGTTGACCTCTACTTCCTGGAATTCCTGGTGTACCAGTTGCTAGGTGACAGTCACCTGGTTCACCTGGTAATCCCTGAACACCCACTGCACCTTTATTTCCTGTATTGAAACCACACAGTCACATGATTCCTTTGATTTGCAATTAGTGAATAATTAGAGAATATGAGAGTATGTTAGCCTATTTTGCTTGTGAGGTGTGTACCTTTGGGGCCTGACTCCCCTGGCTTTCCTGTGATTCCAAATGGTCCAGGGAAACCAGGAACACCTGGGTCTCCTGGTATACCTTTAACACCTGGTTCACCTGGAATTCCTGCCAATCCTTCTAGCCCTGGTGGGCCATATCCAGGTTCACCCTATGGATACTTTGTTATAGTAGTGTACCTGATGTCCAAAATATTTTACATAGCACATAAGTGTTATTTGTACTATTGCACCTTTGACCCTGGTATTCCCGATGGTCCCACTGGTCCAGGTAGTCCATTTAAGCCGATTCCAGGAACTCCTGGTAGCCCTGACTGGCCTTTATTACCTACATACACAGTGCAAACTCACAGTTTAAGACATTCAAAGTGTAATTGTCAGGGCAGCTATTTGAATTGAATATAAGAATGCATAAATTGATTGTATGCACACCTTTGATCCCTGGTGGTCCAGCATTTGTATGCAATAAAGTGCCTCTGTCTCCCTTTGGACCACGGAAGCCTGGAGTGCCTGGATGACCTGGGGGTCCAGGACTGCCTGTGAACACATAGGCCCAGTAAGTAAAACAGGATAATATGCAGTAATAATGCCAGAGGCTGTCCTAGTACATACCTGGTGGTCCATCTGGCCCTGGAAGTCCCTTCTGGCCTTTTGAACTTGGATATCCTGTGCCACTTCTACTACACCCTCCTTTCTCACCTACCAAACAAGTTTTGAAGTTTTACATTACCACCAAAAGGGTGAGTATTTACAGCATAACAAAAATGTTTTTCTTCCTTGCCTGGAGGTCCAGGTGGGCCTCTGATGCCTTGAACTCCATGCTTGCCTTTCTGTCCAGGAAATCCAGGTACTCCAAATCCTGGAGGACCTGGTGGCCCACTTGGCCCAGGGTTTCCTCGAATCCCTGGTAACCCAGCAGGTCCTGGATCTCCCATGGGGCCTAATGCCACATTCTAATCACAAAATGATCAATGCTTTTGTCTGCTCATGAAATGCTCAGTTGTAGGCCTGCTATTTAGTTTAGGTTTCTAGGGGAGCAAACACATCCTTCAAATTATATGGACCAAGCAAAACATCAATCCATAGTTAGGCAGATAAATGCAAATAATTCTAAAAGAAAATGTCCTTTGAGGTGCAGTACTACTTACTGAGTCACCCTTGGCCCCAGGTGGTCCCTTAGATCCAGGATGTCCTGGTGAACCATGGAGACCATCTCGACCAGGGAGGCCTGGTAAGCCTGGAAACCCCTTATCTCCCTTCATTCCAATGTGACAAGAGCTTCCTCCACTTCCCTTCTCTCCTGGTACACCCTGGAGTCCAGGTGGCCCTGGAGATCCCTTTAGACAATTAAGAACCAAATTTGGATAATGACTCTTCATGTTTTTTTTTTTAGTGTAACTATACCTCATGCCAAATATCTGCATAAAGGTTCAAGTTAGGATGCTTTCATGTATATGATATTTAGTTGAATTAAAATAAATTCCGTGGGTGTTTGGGCTGCACCAGCTTCAAAGTGATTCAACCATGGTTCCACACAACTTCATGAAATGAACCAAGTTTGACTGAAAATGAGTGTGACCGAAAACTATATAAAACTATCTTTCATATTGATATGAATGAATTAATTGATATTATCACTGGCTCTCTGTTATCTGTGCTTGGTTGATATTCAAGAGGAGTTTGTTGCTTGTAATGGTGGCTAATGAGTGAAGAAAGACCAGTATGTCACTCAGTAAAGGTTTTTGGCGTTTTAGTCCACCTGCATACGTGTACCATGTCATTACTTTCAATTTCATTCTAATTCCTACAAGGCAAATGGACTAACAGTGCACCCCTAGATGCAAAATTCTGCACTGGTATTTCATGTTAGTGAGAGCAATTAATGAGTTCATGATGCCATTGTAATGTAACAGAACAATGATTATATCCTCATTGTCATTATTATACCTCATAACCTGGTAAACCAGCGACGCCTTTAAAACCCGCATCCCCCTTTGGGCCAGGTGGGGCATTTATACCTACAAGTATAAAATAATATACCAATTTTCAAGTGGCATTTAGTTAATGTCACAGTAAATGTATTCAAGATAATTGTAAACATTTTATAATATTATATACCTGGAAGGCCTCGTTGGCCTGGTGGGCCTTGAGGACCTTGTAGTCCATAGCAACATTCATAACAGGCCTCCCCTTTATCACCTGTAATAACAAACAAGAATTTACATACATATGAAAACTTTCTAAGAATTTGATCTCATAAAATGATGTCAAGATGTCACCAAACACTCTTCCGTTACTTTATATACAACCTGTAGTAGAATTTCATCATGACAGTTTGTATACCCTTTGGTCCCGGAAGGCCATCGTTACCAGGAATGCCCGGAGGTCCCTTGAAATCTTTAATAGGTGGAGGATATTCTACACATGGAGATAATCCATTAGTAAGTGTTATAGAAAACAAGATGACTGACGAGTAACAAAGACATGCAAAAAAAACATTTAATTCTATTTAACTTAATTAGAAGAATAAGACCACAATTATCACCTCCGATAGTGTAGAGTAGTGTTATGTAGAAAAGTTTTGTAACCTGGAGGAAATACTGGGCCTGGAGGTCCTGGGTCTCCACGAGGCCCCTCTACTCCTTGAGGACCATCTCTACCTGGAGGTCCGGTCTGGTCTGGTGCTGCATTACCCTTCTCCCCTTTGGATCCTATTTGACCTGGCGGACCCCGTGGCCCCGTGGGTCCAAGGACATGTGAACCTACAAACATACACAAGCTACATGTTACATGCTACATTACATGAAGTACAGCACGGGGAAGAATTTCTAAATAAATGTTATAATTTCTTATTTATTTATTTATTTATTTATTTATTTATTTTAGATTTGACACATTTGGGAAAAATGGAAGCTAGGAACATTATCTATTTACTATTTATCTGTCTGTCTGTTTTAAAATAATTTAGTTTTTCAGTTAAAGCATTCTCATTTTTCAAAAACTGCAGTATATGTAGGTTTTCAATGCACATCATTTTACCTGCATGTTCTGCCATTTTGTTTAATACTTTTAACTAACTACTGTATATCCTCCACATTTGTATAGTTACCTGGACGTCCTGGCAGTCCTGGAAATCCTGCAACACCTAGAAATCATAACGGAGATGAACAGTAAAAATGAATCATTCATTCTCTGTCATACGCCACTTTATATCACAGCACTTAACATTTTTGGAAGGAGTCTCCAGTGTCAGGACTTTGTAACGTTCAGAGGTACTGCTGTAATTTTACATTTTTTGCCGTGGGAAAGCTTTCAGGACAGAGGCATTTGTGCTTTGTGGTTTCTCTGCTCATTATGATTGCTGCCATAATGCGAGAGAACCCAGGAACTCACTTGTTTCATGGAGTTATAGTTACATAGAATTCTAACATAAATTTAGAATATAATCCTTCAGATCCACTAACCTTTCATACCAGGTGGCCCAGGCTGTCCTTCACAACCAGCATCTCCCTCATATCCCTTGAGCAGACATTTAGCAACCTGCAGATCCCCAGTAAAGGAAATTACTTAAAATGTTACTTTTTTGTAATATAATATTCTCAGAGATTTTAGACACAACATACAATAGGATCACTGATCCGAGTTGTAGCAAAAATGCTAAATATCAATTTATTATGCCATATTATGATGATAAAGTCATGAACGTACTTCATGTATGTCTCCGGGGGGACCTGGGGGACCAAGATCACCTTTCTCTCCCTGGTAAAGATGAAAAGACAGCATTCACACCGGAGCTGTAGCATTTTCTTGACTGTCGTATCAGTTTAAGTTACAGAAAGAAGGTTTGAGAGAATTGTACAAAAACATACACTCACCTTGAGTCCTGGTGGGCCAGGTACGTAGCCTAGAGGACCACGAGCCCCTTTTTTACCCTTAAAATGATTCAAGACACATGCTTATACTCATACTCATACACTACCAAAGGCAGAATTTAAGCATATTTAAGGATAGCTACGGTATATGAAGACAGGCTTAATCAGCCAGTGTATATTTATAATCATATTAAAAATGCAGGCCTAACAGAAATACACAGAGTTTCTGTAAAAATATTGAAATATATATTTTAAAAAATTACCGTAAATCCTCTTAATCCAGGCTCTCCTTCCGGTCCTCGAGTTCCCTAAATATAAAACATTAAGATATCAGTACGTTAGTGAATACACCACCTTTAAGACATTATTAATATGCAATATTATTAGTCGAATAAAGGTGTAGCAGGAATGATACTACAGCAAAATGAGTTAACGTATCCAGCACTTCTGCTACGTCAAGTTGTGTTAAATTAGCCCTGAAAAGAATAAAATCCACACTAATTCACCAATGTTTACAGTTTTTTATTTATTTATTGACAAGTAACATAGTTATAGTTTTACAGTGTGGACTACATAATAACATTTAATTGCACTTAACCTGTAGCTGTGAACCTTGCAAATGCTAAGTGTCATGTAACACTCATGTTAATGATGTATTGAAAGTGAAGCCTTAAATCTACCTCCTCCCCTTGGTCACCTTTGTCCCCCTTTTCACCTTTCCGAAAGGAAGAGCCCGGGCGTCCCTACAAGGAGGAAAAACGAGTACTAACTCTATAGAATGTTTAAAGAAATGTCCAGGATTCCATGAACACCCATTTCAACAGAGAAACTGATCACAAAAAAAAAAAAGACAAAAAAAAAACTATTCATTTTCAGCTTGGAAAAATGCTTGTAGAAATACTTACTGGTCTGCCATCACAGCCTCTTTCTCCCACGTCTCCAGGGTCACCCTGAGGAGAGACGTTTGAGCAAATGATCAGTTTTGTGATTCTCTGAGGTCGATATAATATAGTAACAATAACACCTTTTCAAAGCTTTTCAAAAGAGTTCTCACAGTTTTACAGAAAAAAAAGCAACAACGAATTTTTTTTAAAAAAATTCGGTTCGGAACTGAATCTAAACACACATTACCTTTATCCCCCTTCCAATATTCACGAAGAAAATTCCCCTTCCTCGTGGACCAGGTGTTCCAGGAGGACCCTGATCTCCCTAAACATACAGTATTATACAATATATCAGTGTATTGTGCATCGACAGCAATCTGAACGGCCCGTAAGGTAACAAACTGTCCAATAAAATCCTTTGTTCCATCGTTATACTGAAAACATGAAGCTATTGTCTGCGAAGAAAAATATTCATATGAAAAGCTTGAATATTGAAGAAAAATTATAAATAAGTAATATATAATGTGTACCTTTGGACCTGAAAGTCCCTGAGAACCAGATCGTCCTTGGGTACCCTAAAAGACACACACACACACACACACACACACACACACACACAAGGCAGCATTTCCTATCATAGTGACACCTTTTTTTTTTTTTTTTAATTAGTCTAAGACACAAAATAGTAAATACCTTTAATCCTGGAGGTCCAGAAGGCCCGGGATGTCCCTTTAAAAAGAGACACATCAACATGGCGTATCCTCATATCTACAAATATCTACAGTGGTGCTTGAAAGTTTGTGAACCCTTTAGAATTGTCTATATTTCTGCATAAATATGACCAAAAACATCATCAGACATCAGAAGAGAACCCAATTAAACAAATGAGACAAAAATATTATACTTGGTCTTTTATTTATTGAGGGAAATGATCCAATGTTACATATCTGTGAGTGCAAAAGTATGTGAATGTTTGCTTTCAGTATGTGGTGTGAGCCCCTCGTGCAGCAATAACTGCAGATAAACGTTTTGGGTAAGTGTTGATCAGTCCTGCACATTGGCGTGGAGGAATTTTAGCCCGTTCCTCAGTACAGAACAGCTTCAACTCTGGGATGATGGTGGGTTTCATCACATGAACTGCTTACGTCAGGTTCTTCCACAACATTTCTATTGGATTAAGGTCAGGACTTTGACTGGGCCATTCCACAACATTCATTTTATTCTTCTTTAAACATTCTTCAGTAGAACAACTTGTGTGCTTAGGGTGGTTGTCTCGCTGCATGACCCACTTTCTAGAAAATTCTAAAGAAAATTCTCTCTGCACTTTATTACACATATAGTCCATAGTGTTTATCTTTTATATCATATATAATTTATGTGCCAAGGAGCTGTAAGAAAACTGTATAAGTAAAAGTCTGAGTGCTAAATAATAACATAATTAATAAATACACCACAGTCCCACCTTCTTGATTTTTTCATTTTGTTCAATTAGACTCCTGAATTGGCTTTTCCGACTTATTTGTCTTTGGTCTTTAAAAAGCTGAACTGCTTAAAATAAGGAAAGAAGCCTAATATTAATATTCCAGACTCACGTCAGTGCCTCTTAAACCCGTCGGCCCTGGAAATCCCTCCGGACCCGGCGGTCCTGGTGGTCCCTGAAAGAAGGAAAACATTGGAACTGCTTGTTTTGCATCAGGGACACTGGTTAAATCTGAGACAGGTTTTTGTACTCGAATTTTTAATAAAAGTCTTGGGAAAGTGATGTGAATGACGTAGATGTACCGGAGGTCCAAGCCTTCCTTCTGTAATCAGCCCTGGTGATATGGAGTCCCCCTGTCATCATACACGCAGAGGAAGATGGAAATCAGAAATAATTCAAGAAATGTTATATCTTTGTGTTTGTAGTTTACTTTACTTCTGCAACGGACAATGCATCCAAATATTCAGCACACGTCCACGTCCAAATATTCAGCACTCGTTAATTAAATTATTAATCAAATGAAATCAATATAAACATTCTGATAAAATTCTGCTTTCCATATTTAGCAATCGGAAGTCATTCCCTGATCGTCCGAGACGGCCGGCTCCATAAACGCTTCCAGCATTCAGCTACGAGGTGACGTCTTGTTCTTTTTCATATTTATAAATTCCAGTCCAGCGGAATGTTGTTCGATGCTGATATTTACAGCTTATTAATGAAATGGAAAACTGCGTAAATTGGAAAAAATTACATTTAGCTCGCTGATTTCTCTTTGGCAGCTTGCGTTCAGGATTTAAAACTTTTTAAAGTGTTTGTAAAGTCTGTAACACTGTACCGGCTGCACGCCATGCTTTCTCCAAATGCTGAACAGACCGAACGCCGAACGTTCTGTCATCTGTTCCTCCGTCCTTTCATTCGTACTTTTATTGGACGGTGTGTGCGCTTAGTCTGTCTACAGAACGTTTAGTTTCTGTCACCGATAGGCTGCATGAATCTACAGTCTGGGCTTGAAAGAAATCAGCCCCAGCCTCACTTCTCATATTAGTGTCTTTTTAATGAGGAGGCTTAGCCTTGCTAGTACGGTGATATCAACCGACCCGGATAACGATCTATTCAAAACAAACACCTACCTTTGGCCCTGGCCAGCCAGGTGGCCCCTGAAAAAAATACCAAAACAAAACAGAGAAGTCATTTTCTGACTCTAACATTTAGAAACCACAGGTTACGATGAGTTAATAATCAAACTGAGTTCTTACTCCGTGTCCTGGTGAACCTGGTACACCGTTTGGGCCAGGAGAACCTTCTTCTCCCTGTGAAAACACCATGAATATAGACAAAATTATAAAATATTTTCCATTTCAAGAATACTATAAAGACAACTGAACCTATTTCTAGACACTTTTTAAAAAAAACAACTAATTTCATTGTTTTATTGTCAGATAAATGTCAGAAATAAACGAATCATTGAAATCATTTTAATTATCTACCAATGAAACTAGACTAAGTTCAAGGCTGGAATTACTAAAATGTCTGCAGTGTACATCTTTGAATGTATTTTATGTACTTTCTTTGATGTATATTATTTCGTTGTTATATTATCGTTGCAGTGTATATCTTGAAATGTATTTCATGTATCATATTTAACACATTATTATATCTAACAGTGTAATACTGCTTTAATACCTTTGCACCATCACAGCCAGGAGCACCAGGTGGACCATTGGGACCTTGCTTTCCTGGAGTACCCTTAATAAAATTTTTTTAAAAAGAATATACATACAAGGGTTGTATATCATGGAATATGTCAGGAAAGTTGGACTGGAGTAACATTACCGGCAAACCTGGAGCTCCAAGGAGACCTGGGCTTCCATCAGCTCCCTATAAATACACACACATACACACACACACACACACACACACACACACACACACACACTCTGAGCGGACTTAAACTATTCAAAACACATCATATTTTGACTTTCAAAAACAGATAGACATACATAAACATATATAATATAATATAAAATTATATAATAATAAAAGTATATATAAAAGTCACCCTGTCTCCTTTTGATCCTTGGAGACCGATAGGACCAGTGTTTCCCTTACAAAGAAAATAATCATATAAGTAATCATAATCATTCCGGACATCAATATATAGAACAACATTATTTCTCATGTTTCAAGGTAAATGGAGCTTCTTTTTCAACTATAAATTTAAGGTATAGGTCATGGTATGAAATATCCAGAAAACAAAAACCTGCAGATCTTTTACTGTCATGTTACCTTCTCACCCTGCGGCCCTTGCTGACCCTCAGCTCCTAAATACCCCTGTAATCCAGGAGGCCCGGGTTGGCCCGGAAATCCTTTTACACCCTGTCGGAAATCACACACTAAGAAAAGATAATGACAATGCTGTATGTTTCTAAAATGTGCTGTGCAGAGAGCTGCACTTGACAAAACTTTTGTGTAGTTTTTGTATAGTTGGAGATCCAGATTCATTTTCATCATCTCGGGTTGGCCCAACACTTTACTAATAGACTTTATGTTTGTTTTTCCTTTAATTCGTCACCTGTCGGTCATTTTTGTTTGGCATGAAATTTCCAAATTGTTGAGACCATTTTTCTTTCACACATTAGATATTTATCAGTGCTGTAATGTAAAACCATATGACCACTAGATGTCACCATTTCACACCACTGCCAATTAAAATCGTCGCCCCCGTTCTGGAGTCGATTATTTTAATTGTCAATGGTGTGAAATGGTGACATCTAGTGGTCATATGGCTTTAAATGGTCATATCTAGTGGTCATATGGTTTAAATGGTCATATCTAGTGGTCATATGGTTAAATGGTCA
>JANDJT010000103.1:21130184-21146470 GCA_024331685.1 Stegophilus panzeri
AACGGTCTCAGATCCCTTGCCATGTATTCTCCAACCTCATCAGGCATTATAGGAGAAGACTCAGAGCTGTTATCTTGTCAAAAGGGAGCTAGCATAAAGTATTGACTAAAAGGGTGCCAATAATTGTTGCACACCTATATTTAACAGATTTTTTTTATTTATAAACCTGTGTTGTGTTTGCAATTGTTTGATATCCATGAGAGCAGAGTATTTCTGTGAATTTTTTTTTTAACAAAAGATGAGAAGGTTAAACAATTAAAACAATTTTTCACAGCCTTCTTTGCTCATATTTACCAAGGGTGCCAATATTAATGCCAATATCACTGTAAAACGTTTTCTACATTTACTGTGAAATTTTAACCTATTGATTAAAGTGAAAATCAATAAGAATCATTTTAGGGGAAAAAATGAAATGAAAAAAAAAAAAAAGTACAATAAGCTGGTTGCATAAGTTTGCACACCCCTAAACTAATACTTAGTTGAAGCACCTTCAGATTTTATCACAGTATTCAGTCTTTTTGGGTAAGAGCCAATCAGTTTGGAGCATCTCGACTTAGCAATATTTTTCCATTATACCTTGTAAAAGCATTCTAACTCAGTCAGACGGTCTGGGCGTCTCCTGTACACAGCCCTGGAGGTTTGCTTCGGCTCATTGTCATGCTAAAATGTGAAATTCCTCTCATCTTAAGTGTTTTAGCAGAAGCCTTAAGGTTTTGTGCCAAGCTTTACTGGTATTTAGAGTTATTCATTAGTCCCTCCACCCTGATTAAAGCCCAGTTCCAGCTGAAGAAAAACAGCCCCAAACAATGATGCTGCCACCACCGTGCTTCACCGTAGGGATGGTGTTCTTCTGTTGATGTGCTTTTTGTGCCAAACATATCTTTTGGTATTATGCTCAAAAAGTTCAACTTTGGTCTCATCAGACCAGAACACATTATTCCACATGGTTTTGGCAGATTGGGTGTATTTTGTATTTATTTTTGCCACCCTACTCCATAGCCCAGAGATATGAAGAATTTGGGAGATTGTTATCATACGTAGGAAGCAACCAGTACTTGGTGCAATTCTTTTAATGCTACTGTAGGCTTCTCAGCAGCCTCCCTGACCAGTTTTCTCCTGATCTTCTCATTAAGTTTAGAGCGACGTCCTGTTCTTAGCAGTGTCACCGTCGTGCCATATTTTCTCCACTTGTTGATTATTATCTTTACAGTGTTCCATGGTATAACCAATGCCTTGGACATTTTTTTGTAACCCTCTCCTGATGAGGGTTAATGAGATCCCGTACCTGCTTTGTAAGCTCTTCGCGGCCCGTGGCTTTTCCGGTTCGATGTTACCCAGAAAATGTCAGGAAAATCCTATAGGAACAGCTGGACTTTATTTAATCAGTCACTTTAATTGATGGCAGGTGTACACTACTTAGTATTTACCATAAGTTGATTCTGAACACTGCCACATTCCCAATTGTAAAAGAGTGTGCACACTGATGCAGGCTGGGTAATGGGCAATATAGATAACTACAAAAAAATAACATCATCAACACCATCCAAAAACATTATCATTGAATTAAATAAAAACCCAGCTTTTTTCTACAGCATGCATACAGGAAGTCTTATAAAAAATAAAAAATAAAAACAGAGGAGGAATAAGTTACAGCTCTTTGGAATAAAACTAAATGAAATTGTTTGGTGAAAAATTCACTTAGCCCAAATGTAATCAGTGAGCCAGGACAGGTTTGGTGTCCAGCATTTACTGCTTTAGTTTTGCACTGGAGCTACGAGGATGATCTTTCGAGCGTACAGCTAAAAGGCCTCTTCTGCTTTTCTCCTGCTCTCGGGATGTTCAATAAGCACTCGATTATCCTCAAACTCGATTTGGAGCACAGTGTGTCTCGCGTTCCGAGATGTATGAAGGTGCTGAAAAACTTTAAGAGCTTTTAAAAACCAATAAACTGATTGTGAAATCAATTCTAATTGAAACAGTCAGAGAGTGTAGAGATGCTTAAACAGATATAAGAGGTTTAAAGTGATTCTCTGATACACTCCCTCGCTCTGACTGCAAAGTCCCGAATACGATACTGAAACACTTTCAGCTGTTCCTGGAAATAAAACATTATAATCATCTGAGAAAAGATTAAAGCATTAGCCATCTGACTAACTCGTACTGTTAGTTCGTGTTAAGTGAATAACGACAGCTTGGCGACATTTTTAATGTGAACGTTAAATCTGAAAAATGACTTCAGAACTGTTTGTCTCCTCGTCCATCCCTTCCTTCCTTCCTTCCTTCCTGCCTTTCTTTCTTTCTTTCTTATTTTTACTTTCATTTAATTTAATTTAAACATTTTTAAAGAGTTTGTCATTGTCTTCATAGTTTTATTATTCTTAAAATATATATATGTTTTTTATTCAATTTTCCTTTTACAGTTGTGTTGTTAAGTAAAAAGCCAGAGTTGAGGTGTTATTGAGGAAAAGAAGATCAGAGTGAGGGATAATTAGCCGTAAAGATATCTTTAAACTAAGCTTTCTTATTAATGCAGTAAAAATGGCAAAGCCTTTTGCCTTCAGTAATCAAGCACTAGGAATTAATCTTGAGCTTCACGGTCTTTGTTCTAACCCACAGGGAGACCCTGGAAAACCTGGTCCACCAGGTCCTCCAGTAACACCTGGACCTGACGATCTTCCTAAAGGAGAAAAGGTAAAAAGGTCTTGATGTCTTTGGCCCAAAATGACATAGCACAAAAAAAATGTAACTGTTCACTGGATGATTTTTTTATTACAGGGAGAAAAGGGAGAAAAGGGTCACTGTGGGCCAGATGGACCAGATGTTAGTATATCAATGCATAAGCGTGTGGGTTTCTGTGTGTGTGTATGTGTGTGTATGTGTGTGTATGTGTGTTTGTGTGTGTGTGTGGGGTCAGACTGAATGACAGCAATCACAAGCTCTTGTCCGATCTTTAGGGACCCACATCAGGCCCTCGTCTGAAAGGGGAGAAAGGAATTCTTGGGTTTCCGGGTTTAAAAGTAAGATTTTCAATAATAATAATAATAATAATAATAGTAATAATAATAATAATAATAATAATAATAATAAAAACCTAATGAATTCTCTCTTTTTCTTAAGGGTCTCCAAGGTAAAGATGGACCAGCAGGACCTCCAGGTCTACAGGTTATAAATAACATTATTTTATACTATAGTCAAATCAAACACACAGTTTACATTATGTAGGTTTTCTGATGGAGAACATTAATCACCTATAATTAAGACAGTATTAATATTACAATGTCTCAAATATAAATATAAAGTATTCATATCAGCTTGCTAATATCTTTCCTGCTCAGGGACCCAATGGAGACCCAGGTCCACCTGGTCACCGAGGTCACCCTGGTCTGAAGGTAAACCATCAACATTAATACTAAGACCCTCACAATTACACACATGATGTCCGATATGAACGTTTTATTTAACCTCCGTGCAGGGTGAAATGGGGGATCCAGGTTTGAAAGGTCCTCTAACTGTTCTCAACATAGAGCGAGGTGAGGAAACGTCATCACTTGACTCACTTGAAGACACAGAACCTTGAAAAGTGATTTCATTATTTTTGTCTCTTATTACCCAGGGCCACCTGGTGATCCAGGGCCATGTGGACCAGCTGGGCCACCTGGGGATTATGGATTAATGGGAGATCCAGGATTCCCTGGCCATCCAGGAGAAACTTTCCCAGGTAAGCATGATGTCTCTACATCAACTTAACAAAATCATCTAATCATGCTCCTCTCTCTCATTTGTCTTCATTTCTTCTTTATCATACAAATTATTTTTCCCCTAAAGGACCTTCTGGACATCCTGGACTGCCAGGTTCTGAGGGACTCAAAGGGTTCAAAGGAGACTCGGGACTGCTTATTGAATTAGAACCAGGACCTCCTGGGCCACCTGGCCTTCCTGGGCTTCCTGGGATCAAAGGAGTCCAAGGTCAACCTGGTTTACCTGTTAGATCAGGTAACACAGCTGTGAGCATTCAGGATCATTATTATATTAAGTAGTTTATCTTTGTATTATTGTTGTTGTTGGTTTTTTTTTTTTTGCATGATCTTACTATGTACTTTTAAGGAATTAAACCATATAGACCATATATAAGAGGGTTTATGGGTGAGACCCCAACAAATTATGGTGATGTCAACTTAAATTTTCTAGATCTTATGATTTCTGTTCTGATTGGCTAAAATTGGACATGCCAGCCTTGCAACATGTATAGAATTATATCGAAAACTTCCCAAGAAGTTTCGTCTGCTCATCTTACATCTTTCTGACCCTGAAACCAAAGCTCCAGGTTTACAAGTGAAGTTTTATGTAAAGAGACATTTATTGAACATGTAAAGAAGGCTTTTCCAGTGTCAGCTCTTTGTATCAGTCAGAGGTAAAGCTATAGTGTTCGGTTTTTCCAACATCTTCAGGACAGAGGAGTGAGTGAATCACTGGGTACAGCTTCTATAAAGTAAATGATAACAGGAACTTGTGTCACAGATGTTACACAACATTAAATGTAACCATCATCAGCTTAAAATGTACAATGTGTCATTCTTTAATTAATAAATCAATCAATCAATAGTTACTGTGGTATAAGATGAATAAAACTTCAGGATAACTTCAGTGCTGAAGGTCTCAAAGCAAGTCTCAAAAGAATGGCAGACACCCCAACTACAATGTTTGTATAGAGAATGGGTCACTCATGACGATTGCATACCTCATCACATACCTTTCACCTTGACTGGCAGTCTTGCAAGGCAAATTTGAAAAGGTCGGGTACTTCAGACATTATATTGAGATTTACATGCCCCTAAAGTGTAAAAAATCAACTTGACAACAAGCAAGTGTCTGTTCCACCAAGTGGGAGCCAAGAGGAGGCGCTCTTATATGCAAAAACTTTCCTACTTGCTTTAAAGTTCAGCACGTGCAGATACAGTTCTGTGCATCTTTAAAAATACTACATAAGTTCTGAAAATGCACTACTTATATGCCATACACTGCTTAGCTATGATTGCTACAGTGATGGGAATAATCAGTCTTTATATTTAGTGTTAATTTGTATTTTACAGACAAGTGTTGGCCTTCTGGTCTGGAATCACCAGGGGAAAAAGGGGACAGAGGATTTCCTGGGGTAAAAGGTGGTAAAGGGCAAAAAGGTGTGTATTTGTATATAATGTATTGTATCGCTCCTCATTAAAGATAATCTTAGTAATTTTGTAATTAAATGCTTACTCCATGATTAAATGCCTTCAGGTTATCCTGGAGATAATTATTGCAGTCTGGGTCGGGAAGGGCCACCTGGTCCTGCTGGTCCTCCTGGACCCCCAGGATACGATGGAGTTCCTGGGAGTGCAGGAGAGAGAGGTGATCCAGGGGCCCCTGGAGATCCAGGTCTAGCTGGTGCTATTGTAAGTAAATCATAGATGTGTCATTTGTTCTCACTATGGAGTCATACTGAAGCTTTTTTGTAAATCTGGCAGTAATTTTTAGTTAGCTTGGCCCATGAAAACATTTTAATAAAAGATTGATAAATAAGGACCAACTGGTGAAACTAGTAAGTAAACAAGACCATCAATAAAGATTGTATTATGTAATGATATAATACTCTGCTATCATTTCAACAATGCTGATTACGAAATAAATTATATTAAGGGACGTCGAGGCCCAAGTGGTCCACAAGGTTACAAAGGTCGGAAAGGAGACGCTTATTTTTCAGCAGTAAAAGGTGAGATTTGTTTACAATCACACTTTATACTAATTGACTGCTTTAGTTTTGTCATATTGCGGCATTGTGTTGTTAGCATGTATTTTTGGTCTACCTCGTAAAAGGCAAAAAAGGAGATAAGGGTGATCACGGGTTCCCTGGTCAACTAGGAGATAATGGCCAGCCAGGAGTTTCAGGACCTCAAGGTTCAGTTGGAGAACCAGGACCACCAGTAAGTCAACTGTTACTGGCATTTACACTAAAAATCTGATTGTCAGCAATGGTCTATTTTAATGTATGCTGTAAGAAGAATGAACTTACAGATTCACTAATAGATTATTTGTTCTTTGTGCCAGATTTCTTAAGGGTTGTCTGAAAATGTTTGTTTTGTCACTCTATTTAATTCTCAAAGGATTTCTTTCTGGTAGGGAAATGGGTATCAAGGTCTGAGAGGATACAAAGGCTTCCCAGGACCCATAGGGCCTAAAGGTTACCCAGGGCTTCAAGGTCCTCCAGGCCAAGGTATTCAAGGTCCTATGGGGCTGCCAGGTGAACCAGGAAACCAAGGCCCTGATGGCCTGCCTGGATTTCCTGGACCTCCAGGTCTTCCCGGTATGATTATACGCACTTCTTTCTGAGATAAATTCTAAATAATTTTCTCTAAAATGTGGTTTGTCCAAATAGCTTAACTAAGCAGTTTGCATTCACACATTTAGGGCCTTTATGTTGTACGGATAACTCTGGGCCCCCAGGACCAAAGGGTGACACTGGCAACCAAGGTAGAGTTCAGTTTTTCCAACATTGATATAATCGTCTATAATGTGGGTTGCTTTAGAATGTTGTGATGATGTAAAATTGCAACTTTTCTCTTGTGATAATCAGGAGCTCCTGGGCCACCAGGACCACCTGGATATGGCGGCCCTCATGGAATACCAGGGCCAAAAGGAGAACAAGGAGTTGATGCCTTTGGAGGGTATGGGCCTCAAGGTAAATTTTCTTATTTATTTATATTAGAAGAGATTGTATTCATCAATCTTTGCTTCACGGTTGTAAGTTTAAAAGCTTTACTTTTTAGGTCTTCCAGGATTGCCTGGTGATCCAGGTGATCCAGGTCCCACTGGAAACAGCTATGTTGGCACACCAGGCTCACCTGGACCACAAGGATCACCAGGGCTCAAGGGGTCTCAGGGTGATGATGTCTCTGGTAGTCCTGGAATTCCTGGACAAGTTGGATTACCTGGAATCCCTGGTCCA
The DNA here is from genome assembly GCA_024331685.1 of Stegophilus panzeri. NCBI lineage: Eukaryota > Metazoa > Chordata > Actinopteri > Siluriformes > Trichomycteridae > Stegophilus > Stegophilus panzeri. Next base: position 21,137,164 of record JANDJT010000103.1, read on the forward strand.
AAGGGTGTTCGTGGTCTATTGGGTCCTCCTGGAGTAACAGGTACACTTTGCATGTTAAATCACATTTGTAAAATGTCTTAACATGTCTTACAAATGTTGTTGTGTTGTTATGTTGACTAACCTGCTGTGTCCGGTCTAGGAGAAAATGGGCCCCCAGGTCCTCGCACATGTAAAGGGCAGGCTGGGGATGATGGGGACCCAGGTTCACCTGGAATACCAGGGACTACACCTGATTTTTGTGCTACTCTCCCAGGCTTACCAGGTCCAACAGGTCCCCCAGGCCCCCTAGGACTTGAGGGTCTGCCTGGACTGCCAGGTAAGGTATTGAATACTGTCAGTTGGTTGAGCTTAACTTTAAATGACTCATTGCAGGAAGCATCTTGGGGGACTTCTTTTTTCCACCTCTCCTTTCTATTCCCATGTCAAACATATATGATTATTGAGCTATTTATTGTTGCAGAGGTATGCGCCTTCCATATCACTATAACACATCAGATTATAACCCATTTTTCAGGCAAACAATGTTTTTTTTTTCTGTAGGTATAAAGGGAGAAAAGGGACTGAATGGTATTCCAGGATATGGACAAAATGGTCCTTCAGGCACACCTGGCCTACCTGGCCCCCCTGGTCCCCCTGGGCCATATGGTTTGAAAGGAGCACATGGTGAACCAGGTCTTCCAGGGCTTCCTGGGGTAAAAGGTAAAATCCCATAATAATCTAAATCTTAGCTTTCTATAATCAAGTATGTCATTGCCCTCAGATTCATTAAAACCCTGTACAAACATTTGCTTAAAAGGAATTGAAGGGGAACCTGGTTTAAATGGTGCAAAAGGATTTCCTGGGAAGCCAGGCTTACCGGGGCCTCCAGGCAGGAAAGGAGAGAGTGGTAATCAGGGGCCAACTGGTTTGACTGGAGACATTGGATACAAAGGATACAAAGGTACTTACTCTTACAGTTGTAAATACGGGTGGTAGTTATGTACCTTTGAATTTTGGAGCTGTGTTTTATGAATAATTCCTGAATGATGCTGGACTTCTCAGGTATTAAGGGAAGTCAGGGGATTCCAGGCAATTTCACCATGCTGAAAGGCAACAGGGGCGTACCTGGACTCAATGGAGAATCAGGATTCCCAGGACCAAGAGGTAAAAGGGGTCTTAGGAGAATATGAGTCTGGACAACAGTTGGGTTCTGTGAGTTTAAGGGGTTATTTGTGTTGGTAAAAAATTTAGAAGCCCAGCCTCATTTAATTTATTTGTGAAATTTGCCAAGAAATATACTACATACAACATCATAAATCAAAGAAAGCAAAAGCAAAGAAAAGTATTATTTTATCAAATTTGTATTCATCAGGACATCAAGGTCCATCTGGGTTGCCTGGTAAACCGGGACTGGATGGATTTCATGGTGCCCATGGATTTCAGAAAGGTTTCCCTGGCTTGCCTGGAAGAAATGGCCCTCAGGGACCACCAGGCCCACGAGGGCCCAGAGGATATTCAGGTGACAGGGGATTCCCAGGATACGCTGGAGAGCAGGTAAATCACTATTTGTCAAATGATCATAAGCTAGATAGTTGTCTGGAATATGATATGCAGATGAAAAATAGATTGTAAGATAGATTATTATTTATACAGGGTGATTTAGGTTTCCCTGGACTAAATGGTCTCCCAGGCTACAAGGGGCTGCCAGGCAACAAAGGTAGGATATGTAGCTGGCTTTATTAGAGAAATGCTTGTTAAAGATATGCTACTCCTCTGTGGTTCATTTGCTTTTCTATGTTGTCCACATTAGCTGCCCTGACTCATATTCCAGTTTTTGTTGTCTGCATTGTATGCTCCAGCCTACATCTACTGTTTGTTGCCCAGCTTCTCTATCACCGAGTTAAATGATTCAAAGACCTTGCCATTCTTGAATAACTTGTGAAACAAGTTAGTTCCTGTTATCACTTAAGTTATAGCAGCTATAAACAGTCATTCCCTCACCAGCCTCTCTTTTTGATATCTCTTGAAGATAATGAAATGAGATAATGCAGAGAAACCTCAAAGTGTAAACAACTTGATCTGTGTTGGAACACTTAAAGTTACAGCTTTACTAATGGGTTATAATACTCTCATGAACTAAAGTTACTTAACTGTATTAAAAAAAGGTCAAAGTAGAAATTAGTGTGTGTGTGTTTTGTCTCAAGATGAGAATGAATATGACAAATGAAAAGCAGTATGAACAAGGATAAAATCTGTCTAAGATTAGACTAAACTATATACAAAATCATACATTTCTCAGATTTACAACTTTAAAAAATATCTTATTAATATATTACTTGACAACATGTTTTCCAGGTGACAAAGGAGATTCTACTGGATGTTCTGGTCCTCCTGGACCAAAGGGGGATATGGGTGATAGTGGATGCCAAGGTCAGTTATTGTTTTTTTAAATTATTATTATTAGAGACACGTGACAAATTAAAGGTGAAACTGGTATAACATATATTTTTAAGGTTTTGAGCTACTACAAGCCATTCAAACTGCTTCAATGCCCCTTTGATGAAGATCATGGAGGAAAGTGCTGTATAACACCATTCCAGATCTGATGACTGTGAAGGGCATAGCATATGATTTACATCATTTTCATCCTAGTGCCCTCAGGCCCTGTGAATGGGGGAGTCATCTAGGAAAAGACCATGGCCACTAAAGCCTAATCAGTCAGAAGAACTTTGTGTTGATTTACAGTGATGCTTTCCTTTAAGGTTACAAGTAAACCAGTTAAATAAATGGCCACCTTAGCATAACGGTTTAAATTTTTTTCCTTTAATCTGTGAATCATCTTTAGATTTATAGTCTTTAAATTATAGTCTATGTGTGTTGTGTAATCTGATTTGTTATTTGTCCTGTGTCTCCTCTCTTATCTAGAATGTCCTGGTGAGTGATTTTGCGCTGAAAGAATTCATCAGGAATAAATATCAGAACTTTGTTTAAGTAGAATACAGTATATAAAGTACTATCTTCCTGTCACAGGTGAATTTGGAGATCCAGGAGACCCAGGGAATCCTGGACATCAAGGTCCACAGGGACAGCCTGGTCATTCTGGTCCTTCTGGACCACCAGGTCCTTATGGATCTCAAGGTACTCTCCTGCCTCATCAGAGGCAATGAATTTGTCTAACTTGTTTGGATTAAACCTCAAGATGTGTTTCTTTGTGTCTATAGGAAACAGAGGTCCTCCAGGTCTTTCTGGTCCTTTGGGTCCTCCAGGCTTTCCAGGGTTTCCTGGACCTGAAGGGTTTCCTGGTCTACCAGGTCAGAAAGGTAATGATGAAGAACAAAACCTCTCAAACATTTCCAAATCCACAGGCTGTGCTCCTCTCTTGAACTCCAAGATTATTGAGGTGTTATTGTGGTGGAAAAACAGTTAACAGAGGTTATTTTTTTCCCCAGGGTTTCAAGGAGCACCAGGTCTCGATGGTCTAAATGGATTCCCTGGTCCAAAAGGAGAGAAAGGCTGGTGTGGTGAGAAGAATGTAGACAGTTACACATCCAGGTCATTTGTGTAGATATGTATATTTGATATTACAATCTTTAAATCACAGGTAATTATGTCATTGGCCCTCCTGGGTTACAAGGTGATCCAGGAGACCAAGGCCCATCTGGTGACCCAGGAATCCCTGGAGACTTTGCATTTGGGCCCAAAGGACAGATTGGATATCCTGGAGACCAAGGTCACAAAAAGTGGTTAAAAATCCCATATTGTTGTTTGAACTGAAATTACAATTTAAAGCAGCTCTCTGTTTTAGATTATTAGAATATCTACATAGATATATAATTTTAGAATATGTATATTGAGTTTGCTGCAATTTTTTTTTTTTTTTTTTTTTTTTTTACATTTTATTTTGTTGTTGATGATGATTGTACATCATGTTTTGAGGATGTGAATATTTCTTCAGGTCCCCCAGGTATTCCAGGTCTAACTGGTGCCCCAGGTGCAAACTGTGGAACATTAATTCAAGGACTCACTGGGGACCGAGGACCAACTGGATTTCCAGGACATCCAGGACTTGCAGGTTTATAAATTTTTTTACTAGATTGTACATACAAAGTTGAGTCAAATGAAAACCTTAAAAGTGAGCCATAAATTAGAATTTAATCTTATTTTTCTAAAGGAATCTGGACAGCCATTAAGCACTGGAACACTTGCATTGAACAGAATGGAGATTATGTGGAAAAACAATACACTTTTGTGACAACTATTTGCAATCTACATTGCAAAATATATATTTTAAAACCAAGGCTGACTTTCCATCCTAAAAAAAAAAAATGAAAAAAGAAAAAGGATTCTGTTGGTACTGTCTTGCCATTGATTTTCAGTCCTACTACTGTGAATATCAAAATACAAAATACAAAGTTACATAGCTGCACAGTTTTCAGAGACATTCTTCTGTTTGGTGTTAGCCCTTGATTAGTTTGTAAACTTTTACCCTGGTCTATTTATGTCTTTTTGCGAAGTCTTGCCAACTGTATTGTGTATTAGCTTCTTGTGTATTCCAGTTTTGATTCCTGTTCTTGAGCATGGATTGCGCTGTGTTAACTCACCTGACTGTGATTTACCCCTAGCAATGGACTCTTGGTTTGCTCTCAACAAAGCTCACACCAAGCACACTCACTTGTGTCCTGCCTCGTTCTCATGCATGTTACACTTGCCCTTTAGATATAGGTCCAAATAGTCTTTATGAACACTGACTAACTGATCAGTCGTATCTGAAACATGCCTCTGTTTTCACCAAACTGCACTACATACATGGAACTACCTGAGAAGCCCTTAAGTCTGTAGGTCTGTGGTCTGAATACCAATGTGCACAATTTTGGTATTGCCTCCTCACTAAATTAATGTAACTCAACTCTGAATACAGCTGTTTATTTGTAACTGCCATTTTTACCATTCATTATCTTAGGTCCCCCTGGACCTCCAGGTTTAGCTTTTTCTGGAGATCCTGGGGATGAAGGACCACCAGGACTACCAGGGCGAGATGGTGTGAGAGGTGCAGCTGGACCCCCAGGAGATACTGGCTTTCCTGGACCACCAGGATTCAAAGGTCAGGCTGTATTACCTTCTACATGCTAATGCAAAATCATACTCATGACTAGTCAAATTAGCTGAAAGTGTTGCTCTAATTTTAATTCTTCCAACAGGGCAGAAAGGACTTCCCGGTTTAATCGGTTTCACAGGATCAGAAGGTTTCAAAGGAAGTGATGGACCACCAGGGTTCAAAGGTGAAAAAGGGATCACAGGGGCCAGGGGTAAGTTTTCACAGCCATTTTAGGGTAAAACATGCATGAAGCCTCAATGTTTAACCATTCATTGACAATTGGATAAAAGTAGTCTAGTGTAAACATTTTCACACCCTTAGGACCAAATGAAGAAGACAATACATTTTAATTTACATCATAAAAAAATTATTACCCTTCAAAGGTTTGCATTTTCTTAGTTGTTATATTTGTGTGTGTCATCTTCTGGCTATTATTCCAGGTCCCAAAGGTCGTAATTGTATAGTGGTACCACCCTCTCAAAACTGCCCTCACAGTGGGCCACCTGGACAACCTGGGGCGCCAGGACCTCCAGGATTCTCAGGAATAGTTGGACGCCCTGGAAATCCAGGAGCCATTGGTAAGGTCACATGGCTTCACCTAAACCCTTTGAGATGATCACTAGGGAGTGTTGACATTACAGAGAAATGTAGCTCATGATTATGCTTTGACCTTTTTAGGTTCCAAGGGTCAGACAGGCCCTCATGGGTTGCCTGGAAGACCAGGAGCTGCAGGACTTCCAGGCCCACCTGGAGATGCTGGAGATCATGGGCAAGATGGTTTTGTGGGGCCACAAGGTATAAAAGTAGTAGAAAGCCATCATTAAATTCTTTTCATTTTTATAGACACGTTGTCTCACTCAGTGAGAGTTTTTTTACATCATCACTCTGCTTTTCCACATTCTCGTTTCTAGGCCTACCAGGGCCCCACGGTGAGCCAGGTTTCCCAGGACCAGTGGATCCAGTGGGCTCTGGCTTTCTCCTGGTGATCCACAGTCAGTCAGAAGTGGTGCCGGAGTGTCCAACAGGCATGCCTTTACTCTGGAGTGGTTATAGTCTTCTTTATTTGGAGGGCCAGGAGAAAGCTTACACACAAGACCTGGGTAAAATCACTGTCAGAACAAATCTTCATCATATTTATATATTTATGTATTCAAGGGTTTGGATTTAATACCAAGCTGTTCTGAGCTGTTTGGTGGAAAAGTGCAATACAATGGCGGCTTTTTTTTTTTTTTTTACGTGATTTCTGGACTGCCAAATCACAGAGATCTCTTGAAGAGCTGACCAATATTTGTCTCAGTTTTAATGATGTATTCTTTAATAAGAGGTGCCATAGGTAAAATCGTGTAATTGTTTTCAATAAACGCTGAACATTTGATGTGTATAATTCTATGGTTAGCATTAATTTCTGCTCCCTTTCGCTGTGTTTAGGCCGAGCTGGCTCTTGTCTGCGTGTTTTCAGCACCATGCCCTTCTCCTACTGTAACTCTGCCGCCTGTCACTATGCCAGTCGCAATGACAAATCCTACTGGCTGAGCACCAATAACCCATTGCCCATGATGCCTGTATCATGTGGAGAGATCTACCAATACATCAGCCGTTGTGCGGTGTGCGAAGCTCCGGCTCTAGCCGTGGCAATCCACAGCCAGAACACCAGCGTGCCCAGCTGTCCAATCGGCTGGAGCAGTCTGTGGATTGGCTACTCGTTCCTCATGGTGAGCGTGTCCTTGCTGTTACTGCGTACTCGTATTGCTACATCTGTGAGCCCCAAATAAAAGAAAGAAATGCAGTGCTTGTGGTGGGAACTTATTTTGCCAAAGGCTTGTTGGTTGGCTTTCCCCTAATGAGGTCCAAGTGGAGTAATGTCTAATCAGGTCACCTTTAAAAGCCCTTCACTTATTTGGTTAATGGTTCTCCTATTCTGATGGTGTAATTTGAATATAGAGTTAAATTCACATAATTACCACCCCTGTTTGTATTATATTGTTTTGTTTTTCCGGTTATTCTTGCTATTTACTGTATGCCACAAGTGCTCCTTTCCCATCTTTGTATTGTAGGAGTGTAATGCAATTCCGCTATCTGTATCTGTATTCGGATATAAACCTGAAGCATTTGATCTAGTGTATGCTGCATGTTACAGTATTATTGGAGTTGATGCAAGACAAATATAATTGTGTGTGTGTGTATATATATATATATATATATATATATATATATGTGTGTGTGTGTGTGTGTGTGTGTGTGTGTATTTGCTATCTCAGCACACTGGCTCGGGTGATGAAGGTGGTGGTCAGTCTCTCACCTCATCTGGAAGCTGTCTCAAGGACTTCAGGACTCAGCCGTTTGTGGAGTGCCAGGGTCCACGTGGAACGTGCCATTTCTTTGCCAATGTCTACAGCTTCTGGCTGACCGGCGTGAGCCATAAGGAGGAGCGTGGCTTAGCACCACGGACTCGCACTCTGAAGACCACTTCGCAGCAGCGAGCGTGCATCAGCCGCTGCCATGTTTGCATGAAGCAGTGATGAACTGAAATGGCCAGGTCAGCGTAGTTCATTCCCAAATGTCTTCAATTTATGATTTCTTTTAATGAGCTATATTATTAACTGTTTGACTAACAGCATCTTTAACATGATTAAACATCTTTAGTCTTTGAATCATTGTTAATTCATGAAAATTCACATTTTACTACAGGTTTAATTAAAGACACTTGTTTTTTTGGTTTTTTTGGGTTTTTTTTAAATATTCTATTATTTATTTATGTATTACTTAATACTACATTATTTGGACCAAATGTGAAATGTTAGAGAAAACATCAAAGTTTTGTCCATCCAGGCTTGCATTATGATTTGTTTTGTTAATGATTATTAATAAACTGTTATGTGTCTTTTTAGCTCTTGTATAAGCCATCATTAAGGTTCTGAGCATTCCAGAAACATAGTGCAACTTGCTAGATGCTGCTAGCTACCGAGTTTAGCATTAGAAAGGTGAAAAAATTACAAAAAAATAAGTTTTTATTTATTTATTTATTTTTTTTTAAGCTATTATAATTAGGAAGCTAGCTATCAAAATGGAGTACAATTCCAGAGGTAGTTAGATAAGGTGAGCTTGGATGTTTTTAGCTAGCTAACAAACCTCATGATATACTAGCAAGCAAGTTATCATCATGGAAGCTGGGAATAAGTAGCAAGCTAGTGAAGTCAAGCAACTACTCAGTTGAAATGTCTGTGGTAAAACATAAATCAATATCGTGCAAATGAATCTTTTCTAAATGGCTAATCTCTCTTAGGCGATGGTTTTGAAACATTAGCTACATAACTAGCGAGCTACTGAATGCTCTGTCAAGTAGCTCCTGTACACATTAAAGCAGATGTGTGTGTGGAAATGTCTGTGGTTAAAAAAAAATTAGATGTATATGTTTAACAGAGCATTCAGTAGCTCGCTAGTTATGTAGCTAATGTTTGCAAACCATTGGCAAAGATATGAACTGTATATGTTGCAGATATTCAGATGGAAATTCTAGCATATGTATTTTGGGAGTTTCTAACATCGCAGAAAGACTCACTGTACGTTTAATAGCAGATTGAAATTCATATTTATTTCTCTCGGAAAGACCCTCATGACAACCAGTATACTTCATTTTTGTTTCCTTAAACATTACTATACAGATAAGAGAACACTCAGTGCAATAAGACAAAGGACGTAGTCTTTCTACCAGTCACAGTGCACATTTTACATACAGAGAAATTGTACATTGTTACAGCATTCCTTAACCAGCACCCTCAGGGAACTCTGGAGTGAATGTCAAACGATCATGTAATAAATGACCTGCATGAGACACGTGGGATAAAAAACAACAACCATACCATAGTTACGGCTACTCTGATGTTGTGTTTTTGCTTCATGTACAGTTGCAATCACAATTATTCAACCCCAACTGCAAATCAGGTTCATTGTCAAAATGTACAGACTTTCAGCTGTTTGCGATGAACAAATCAAACAAAAGCAATTGAAATAGTTCGACACAACAAATGCTTCAAGTGGTTTCCACAAATTCAACTGAAAATACAACTTATAATGACTTCTCCAGTCTCAAAATGATTCAACCCCCTGAATAGAATCCCTAACAACAGCACAAATATGCAAAACAGGTTTTGTCTCAAGCTAATCAAGGGCTTCATTAGTTGCACCAGGTGTGCTTGAGCTGGAACACATGAAATACCTGAACTGGCTAGGGGT
>JANDJT010000103.1:21147211-21165121 GCA_024331685.1 Stegophilus panzeri
TTCAGTTGAATTTGAGGAAACCACTTGAAGCATTCATTGTGTTGAACTATTTCAATTGCTTTTGTTTGATTTGTTCACTGCAAACAGCTGGAAGTCTGTAAATTTTGACAATAAACCTGCTTTGCACTGGAGGTTGAATCATTTTGATTGCAACTGTCAGCCAGGTTTACACTGTACGATTGACCTTATTACCACAGGCTCACTTTCAAGAATGTGCATTCCATGCTGTCCCTTTTTACCGAGCCATGCACAACTTCTTAAACATGTTTTCTCTAGGCATAACACTAATGTTATTATACCGGGGGATCTTCATTGTAAAATCTGACATGGACAACGTTATCGCTCAGTCTGATATAGAATTCGGCCAAGATTTTATTGGGATCATCTCATACGTTGTGACGAGTAATAGTCTCAAAAGACCATTGAAATGTACAGTGTAAAACATGATTTAGTCAAAGACAGTCTTATTAGGATCACTAAACTGACCAGGAGCCTGTGATTATGTGCGTATACACCATTTTTTTCTTTTCCAAAATGCCTGTATGTGTTAATACTTAGTTAACTGTAAGCTCAGTATGATGCTGTTAGAAACATAAACACAATTTCTTACTCTTACAAATGCGAACAATGCATTAGCTAGTGTTAGCTTGGCTACACAGTTTTATACCTTTGGACTTAGTTATAGTAAGTGTACAGGCATTACCTTGACCTACATGAAGCTCATGGCAAGAATGAGGGGATGGGGATGGGTTTCACTTCCAGGGGTGGACAAATCAATAGCCTGACACAAGCAGAAAAAGCAAATCTAGTGCAAAGCGGCCATATAATTCTCTTTCTAGCATGACGCACAGTCACTTTGTGGTTGAACATATGGAGAGATGTGCTACATCAAAAACTTCACGCTACATCAGAAGAGAACGAGTACTATGGTTACACAGACATCCCCTCTGTGGTAATTCATAAACTCGTTTGTTTCCCTCAGTCTGGATTAATGCATTTAACTAGATAACTAGCTCACCATACATTACCTTATGTTAGCTGCCACTTTTTAGCCTTGTCAATTAGATTTCCAGGCAACCAAAACACAGGACTGGGTAGCACATTGGAGCTTTCGCATTCCCAGTGGGCTAACTAATGAGCTTATCATTTGTCCACCCCTGACTCCAAACTCCCAGATCCAAAAATACTTTAGAGATGAATAACCATTTGAACTAATCTGAATGGTTGAGGTAGAGGGAGGGTGACAAGTATCCAACCAACTGATGCAGATGATCATGGAAGTGCATTTTTTTTCCTCCATTATTCCCAATTACTGAGTTATGTAGCTACAGTTGCTACGTCCTTTAAGGCTCCAGCTGAGAGCCATTGGTCATTGGTTTCAAATGCCCAAATAGGGCTGATTGTGTCCATCACAAATCCATCCAATCACACTTATTAATACAGTAAGCGTGACCAAGCCAATAAATTACCTCCTTCTAAAAACCTTCTGAAACAAGCACGAAACATTTTAAATAGTGTTTAAAGATTTAAAGAATACTTCAAGGTTACAGATTGTCATTAATCTCTGGGCAAACACAGGCCCAAAGGAACGACCACAACACCTTCTGCCATTTACAAACAGAAAAATCACCCAATAAGATTAGGTTCCCTAGGATAAAAGGGATCATAGTCTACATCCTAGTCTTTATCTTCCATTGCCCTTTCATAAACGTGTACTGATTACCCTTATGCTGTGCCATGTTTGTACATTGAATTCATTCATGCTTACATACCATACAAAACCTTCGATTTTGCCTTGCATACTAACGTCAAAGCTCACATAAAAACATAAATAATAAAAACAATTCTGATCAAATCTAATTGCACATTCCTATCAAATCCATAGTGTGGCAAGGCAGCGAAAATGAAAGCTAGCCCTAGTCCAATTTCACATCCAATGTGAAAATACACTTTTTTTTTTATATGGCAATATACCACAGAAATTTTTGAGAGGTCTGAAAGATAAAGGCCTGTGAAAGTTAATGGTTCCATTTCGTATTTTGCATTGCAGTGTAAAAAAAAAAAAAGAAAAGAAAGAAAAACAAAGCGAAAAAGTACAAAAGAACAACCTGTATTGTACTAACTCTACATATTCTTTGCAAAGATATTCATTTTGTTTAGAAAATATCTGTTAATGCTAGGTTCCATTTACAAGGAATCACAATACAAAAATATTAGATAAAGGTTAATACAAAAACCTGATGATCGGCACGCTCAGAAATATTGCTAGGTTAATCCCACTGCCTGTCTTTAAGCAGAAACAGTGCTGGGGATGATTGGGTGCTCCCCTCATCTTGGTGCCAGTGGGAGGAGCAAAGCTAAATCCTGAAGTGCTAAGCGACCAATCAGATTGCGGTGTCCCAAAAGACTGTAGTCTGAGAGGGATATGGGGGTGGGCTGTATTTCTTTTGCCCGTTGGCTTTCTTGCAGCTAGGCATGCTTTCCGTCTGGCTCCGTTCAGGGGGCCGCTGACGGGCCCGGATCTCACGGCACAATCGCTGTTTCCTCTCAATTGTCTCCATCATGGTACTGTCGCCACATAGCCAGGGGAAGGGTGGCATCTGCAAGTTTTGACAGAAAGAAATAAGATCTTTGATATCAGTGTGATTATATGGCAGGAGTCCTTGAATTTCATGCTGCAAAGGTGCAAGAAATCTGTAACTACAAAGACATTTATTGGTACCTCTTGGGCTTCTGAAGGTCGTCTCTGAGGTGTGCCTAATGGAGACGGTGCAAGTGATGTGGACAGGAACTGGGCTACCTTTGGGACCATCTTCAATTCTGCGAAAAGAGATGGAGATCCATTATAACCATTTAGATTGGTCAGTTAAACAACACACTTTTATCATGTAAAAGTGCCCAAGAACAATTTTTGTCAAGTTTTGTCTTCTCAATCTCCCCATTCATCATAGAGCAAGGGTTGTTAATCTTTTCCTTCAAGAAATAGTGCTACTGCAGGTTTTTATTTCAATCAAGCAGAAGCCACGCCATAAGGCACTTGTTTATTTAATCTCAGTACTGTTTTGCACCATCAGCTGACTACTTGGTTCTCAATTGACTCTTAGGTGTGGCTCCTATTTGGGTGGAATGAAAACCCCTTCCTAGATTGAGACCCCCATCTAGGGGCTGCCTTAGTTCTTCCTCAGAGTAATTCATGCCTCTCAGATAATGCTATCCCTAATTTGTGGTGGACCGTACCCCAGGAACACTCAGGGCAAGACAGGAACACACAATGGACGGGACTCCAGACCATCGCAGTACACTATGCACATGCGCATTCTCACACTTGTTTACACCAAGTGGCAATTTACAGTTGCCGATCAACCTACTGGCATGTTTTTGGGAGGTTGGAGGAAACCAACGTGTACAAGGGGAGAACATACAAAGCTCCACACTGACAATAACTTGAGCTCAGGCTTCCTGCTGTACTGCCATGCCACCCAGCAGTCACACCAGCCCTTTGCAAATAAGATCACTAGCCCTGCCAAGGGGTTTTCTTAGTTCTTCCTCAGTAAAATTAATGATACTTTTCAGATGATTTGTGAAATTAACCACAAATATAGTCCATGATTTTCTACTACTATATTTTAATTTACCTGGATAACCAAAAAGCTTCATAAACAGTAAGGTATCTGCAGGTTAATGAAACCATCATATGCAGTCCACTACTCACCAGAATTTCCCATCATTGTGGTAGGACTAACAGGTGATCGTCTACTCCGGCTGGACATACTGGATTGCGGTCCGGACCTTGTATCCCAGTCATGTGCTTTGGGGGACTCCGTACTGTAGCTGCTTTTGTCCTTACTCTTGTGATGGGGCTCTGTCAAGTGAATTCCTTTATCTTTGTAGTCTCTCCTATTTACAACATCTGTCCCATTACTCACCCGTTCCTTACAGTCCCAACCAGAGTCTGCCATGTTGCTGTTACTCTGAAGAAAATCCAAACTGTTCTTTCTTCCTTCTTTGCTGTTGTGCCGACCCTCCAGACCAGATCTTCCCTGATCCTTACCACTGTGCCTGGTTAACAAGTCTGGCCCATAACCACTTCGGTCTCTGCTATCATGTCGTTCCAGACCATTCCTCATGAAGTCTCTGCTGTCTTGTCGGAGCATGAGCTCTGAGCCGTTGCAGATCCTGTCCCTGCTGTCGCGTCTAGGTAAAGGTTCGATATTGTTACTGATCCAGTCTTTGCTGTCATGCCTCACTATGGGCTCACTGGTGCTGCACCCTCGGTCTTTGCTGCCCTGTTTGGGAAGTAGCTCTGGACCACTACAGCCCTTGTCCTTGCTGTTTCGCCTCGCTACTGGCTCGACATTGGTGCCCTTGTCCTTGCTGTTGCGCCTTGATACCGGCTCAACATTGGTGCCCCTGTCCTTGCTGTTGCGCCTCAGTACCGGCTCCACATTGCTGCCCCTGTCCTTGCTGTTACGTCTCACTATTGGCTCTGCATTGCTGCCGGTTCTGTCTTTACTGTCACGTCTCTGTAAGGCCTCTATGCCGCTAGGCTCTCGATCTTTGCCCTCACGTCGATGCGAGGATTTCCCGCTGCGCTCCTTGTCCCTTTTTGACTCCTTGTTATGATGGCTTCGCTCCTTTTGCTCCCGTTTGGATTCAGAACCATGGCCCTTCCCTTTGGCTTCACCTTTTGGAGAACAAAATCATTAGCTTACAGACCTTCATTTATGTTGGAAGATTTAATAATAGGTTATTCCTTACCACAGAGGACTTGAATCTGTGATTAACTGTTTTTTAACTGGGTTAATGTTGGTCTTTGCTACAATTTCTCCCCTTTAGATATAAAGTGTGTGGTCTTAATCTTCTCTAAGGTTTCCCTTAACCAATTCACAGTTCAGTCTGAGGAAGCAAGCGAAAGCCAAACCAGGCCATGTAGCCTACTTTGATCAATTGTACATACTGCACTGAACAATTCTGATTCTCATACTCACTCTATTGTGTATAGTCCTGCTTGAGTGGTGTAGCAGGCTGGGAGTATTGGTCAGGGTGATGTCAAGAAACATACTTATTAAAATATTCGGCCACACCCTAAAATTGATTCTAAAATTGGTGGGATTGACATATAGATGTGCATTACGATTGGAATACCATTGGACCCAACAACAAAAGAGCAGGTGGTTTTTACTTTCATGCAGGTGGGAGCAGGAGGTCAGTTATGAAGCTTGCATTACAAACAGTCATGATTCTTTGTTTCTTTATTCTGTTTGTCTGTCCCTGATCAGAGGGGCTCAGAAGGATCCCCTTCAACTTACAAGAAGATGTGAACTTTATAAGTATGGTATATTTTGGTATACGTAAATCTTAACCTTAACACAGACTTCATGGTTCTTCATGAATAGGAGGGGTGGTGGTGGGGTAATTAAAAAAAAAAGTTGATTAACATGGGAATGTATTGGACACGGCGGGTTGGTTAGGAACACTCTGGTTTAAATGCACAGGCTATAGGAACCAAATAAAATCATTAGAAAATATTGTGGGCAGGAACTAACAGAACTAATAAATTGCAGGAAGGGGTACCGTAGGATTGGTCAGAAATCCTTCAGAAGCCATATGGAAGCGTGATTAAAAAAAAACAGTCAGGTGCACAACCCTACATCAGAAAGTTCAGCTATTTTATCTTGTTGTTGTTGTTGTTTGTTTGTTTGTTTTATTCATTTATACTACATTGCTTGTGAATAGCATTTGGCCACTTGGTGTCACTTTTCTCCTAAAGATGACTTGAGCTTGTTTTTCCATGCAAGTTTGCTTTGCAGTTCATTATCAGTGACGTTTACAGTGTAGATGGTTTTTGATTAATTTGTATTTATTTATTTTTTTGTACAAATGCTGTGCTTACATGTTAAGAAACATTGGAATGTACACGTTATGGTGATATTACACCTCTACACTGCAACAAACTGTTCGACATATATAAAACCATTGTTCTCGCTTAACCGAGTAATATGAAACAAAGAGTGTGTCATGTAATGTTCCTCAAATGAGCTTTTAATAATTGCCGATAAATGACCGTCATTATTCTCTACACTCTCTCAGGGCTTCTTAGCCCATGGCCAGTGCAGTTTAATTTGCGCGTCATTGATCGGTGGCCTGATAAACGAGTTACTGATGATGTTTTCCACCTTCAACCAAGAACGATGATGTTCCGATTAAGCACAATCGCTAACTGTGTCCAAATACTGCATGAGAACGAATGCAAATTGACATTAAGCCATATGAAAATGACAACAGTCAAATCAGATGACCACACGCCTCACACGGCAGTACCAAATAAAACGTAATAAAACTACATTATGGTTATGCTTTAAAAGCAGTGCGAGGAAATTAAGCTTACATGATGATGAACAGCCGGGGGAAAAAAAATCAGGCCACGGCCCTAATTAACACTGGACTAATTGCATGAGCTGAAAGTGAAAAAAGCAGTGGGTTTTTTTTGTTTGTTTTTTTATCAGAGTGCATGTCTGTGCAGGTAGTGCAGCACTATCTCAGTCAGAGCTTGTTTTCTCCTCTGAGAACTTCATGTGTTTTGTTGAAACGTAGTGGCTGTGACCTGCATCATGATTGGTCTGCTGTTCCTCAGAGAGTGACTCAGTAGGGAGTTCCCTTCCTCTGTTACCATGAGGAGCGAAAGCTTGCCAACAAGAGCTGCTCCGCATGCACATGCTATTTCCCACACACACACACACACACACACACACACATGCACACACTGAGATATCAGTGCTGCATCTTTACAAATTCACCAATGCTCATGTAGAATGAATGGGGCGATTTTTTTAATGACCTTTGTTTCAGGAAAGCGTTCAGTGAGGTCAGTGTCCACCTGAAGCGACAGCTTGTAGATTGTCACTATTCCATTAGTGCACTGAATTGTATACAGATAACAAGGTTACAGGTGTCTCCTGTTACGCTGTACCAAGGGGTCAAAAATCCTAAATGCTCCAGCTAAGGTGTACATGTTGGCTGAACACAAACGACCATGTAAAACACTGGGAGTGCTCTCTATCAAGCCCAATATGCAAATCCGTCTGACACCACATCAATCTCTCTGTAGAACGGTGCTTTCTTCAGCACTGTGGTGCTCACGGTTTAAACACTGTTCACATATGTACTGTAGAAGTAATATGCTGCCGTAGCTTAATGTTTCCAGAACAGGCCATGGAGTTATACATACTGCTCCAGCTCTTAATCTCCACGGATTAATATCATATGATCTGCACTAGCCTATTTGCAGCTCTCGGATTAAAGCAGCTCGCAGAGCAAGCAGGCCAGAAATCCCCCGAGCACTGATGGAAAAATGGGTGCCGTCATCCACACTGTACGATTCGCTGTTTTCTCTCCTCTAGCTCACCCAGTTTAACCCAGTTCAGGCTTGCAAATTAGATGATGAGCTGAATTAGGCAAATTTAGAGTAGGGAAAACACCAGAAACTCCACTGTTTTAACATGATTCAGTGCCTTGTATAAGTATTCACACCCAACCCGTTTGAACCTTTTTTTTACAACCTGGAACTGAAATGCTTAAAAGATACTAAGCATGGACAAATTAGCAAGTTTGGTAACATTATTAAGGTCGTTAGATACAGTTAATTATGTGGCACTGTCCTAGGGAGCTAGCTATCATACCTGTCCTAGTGCTTGATACCTTTTGTAAGCTTTACATTTTAAAAAACATTTTAAGTTTCATAATTAGTCCTTGTAAATGCATTAGGTAAGTTTTCTAGCTCTTTATTATTCGGTAACCTGGAGGCTTTGGCTAAGCCATGAGCCATGATTTATCTTGCTAACGCTATATCTTCCCTACAACTGCTCTAATTGGTTAACAGAAAATCATTGCATTCATTTGACTGCCAGTCATTCATTCTGATTGTAAACAGCTTTGAGGCCTAATTAATCACTTATCTCATTGACTGCTTTATTTAGTTCCTATTGATTAACCCATCGATTGTCAGGCATTAGTTAAACTCACTCTCACTGGGCTCTTTGCTCTTTCGTCCGCTGGAGTTCTTCTTCAGCATGTTCCTGCCACTGGTGAACAAGTTGGTGAGCTCATCCAGAGGGCTGGTGGGCGTCCGTGAGCGTCCTGCTGCAACGTTCTGCGCCGAGCTGTGGTGTCGTGGCGGCAGGGCAGCTCCACTGAAGGAGCTCCCTTCAAATGGTGGTGCCCTCATGAGGCTGAGCGGCGTGAGGCAGCGGCCCATGCTGACGGGAGACGGACATGCCGAGTGACTCCGTTGAGCCCCTCCAGAGCTTGTGGAGCCCCTGTAGAGAGCACATGGCAACGGTGGCGCCGAAGAGCGACCTGAGACTGTGATAGTGGGCGTCGCCGTAAGTTCCCTCTCAGCCCGTCTGAGGTGAGAGGATGAGGCAGAACTAAGGGGCTCCATTGAGGAGGAGGAGGTCGACGGAGACTTTGAGTAGGCGGCATTCTCTAACATGGCCAGCTTGGTCACGTCCACCGGCGTGAGTGGGGATTCGTCAGAATTGGGCGAACACTGTGCAGGCACCGGTGGGAAGACCAGCAAAGGTGGACGGTGGGTTAGCAGGTTGGGGAACGGGGCAGGGATGTCGCAATGGGATGCACTCCGAGGGGTGGAGGTGTAGTTCACGGCAACATGGATGTCCATATCAGATGGACATGGTGTGATGCACTGAGAACGGTACCCCAAAAAATCCCAGCGTGAATCAAAGTCATCAAAAGCAGGGTACTTCATCTCCTCATAGACAGCCTCGCCTGGCTCCTCAGGCTCGGAACGAGAGGGCGGATCTCGCACTGCATTCCCTGACATTTCAATATAAACAGGTTCCTCTGACTCTGAGTCCTGCTGTGGGCTCTGAGGTTGTGGAGGAGAAACAGGAGAAATAGGAGAAAGAGCCATTGGGGAGTCTTTTGAGTTCAGAATGTAGGAGTCATCAAAGGAAGTGCTCAGTTGTGTGTTGGGATTCCTCTTGGGCTTCGGAGGTGGAACTCGTCTACAGTCCTCGCTGCAGCCCTGAGTCGCTGAATGAATAGGGGAGGGGGGGGGAAACAAGGATCAGATATTAGCATAAGCATTGTAGTTTCAGCGGTAAAGTCACCTGCACCACCTATTTTGTATATCTAAAACAAGGCGTAGAAACAAAAATGGTTGGATACATGATCTGCCGTTCCCAGAGTGGAACTGCAATAAAGCATTAATTGAATGCTTTGAGTAAGATCTTTGAAAATAAGTGAGGCCATGAAACTGTGACTAAGGGTACACTCTTAAAAATGGTTCCTCAGCATTCTTCAATTAGGAGAACGTTCAAAAAGAGTACATTTGTTACAGAATTTTATGTAGTACCTTTAACGGTTCACCAGAGAGGGGATGCTATAGTGTAAGTGCTAACAGGAACTAACTTGTCCTGCGAACTATAAAACTACAAAATGTCATTCCTTAACTCTTTTCTATTCCAAAAAATGGAATTGCCGCCTGGTTTGGAGGTGTCCGTGTTCAGCAGTCAATTTATTTGTGATGTCAAACTCCACAGTAGTGCTTAATGGCTCATAGGAAAGTAGACACTCAGCGCTTTAAGTATTTGCAGGTCCTCATAGTTATTTCTTTTTTACTCAGCCTATTAGGTTTAAAAGTTTGAATTTTCTTGTGGAAGTTGAATACCAATGTTTTACTATCCAAAAAGCTTTAGTTGTGCTGTCCGTTTTATCACTGTACGCCTTCCCTTTGCCATCGCCCTGCTCGCTGGCAGCTAACCACAGACTCACGATACTCTTGACACAGAAACCCAACAGTGTCCCGACTAACCTTATGACAGAATTGCGGCGATAATATAATTCGTTTGTTTATACCGATCGTAAAAATTTCCATGTTGTTATAAGAAAATCGACGTCACAATACCCTGCTGTTGATTATTTTCCAATAACGTTACACCCCCAAGTGTTTTATTCCTCACTTTATTGGGATTAGCCGAAATTCAGCTCAGTGAAATATGTAAAAGCGTACTTGGTAAGATATTCTACTTTCTGATTTATATATAAGGAAGACGTTAATAATTATACGCCACCAAACGAAATTGGTTGTTTTATTTTGATATTTCTATATTCTGTTGTTTATGTGTAAGCACACGTTTATCCCTGATTTTGCCGCATTGATTCCCGGGTCGATACACTACTGTACGCGCTCTTATCTTTGAAAAAAAAGGCATGGATGATGCAGATAAAAGCGAGAAGGAGGTTAAATTGCACTGCGGCCAGATTAAAGTCATTTTTCAAGCCCCTACACATGCCTGTGCTCTAATAAAAAAAATCACTGTTGATGTGTTAATGATGTGTAAAGGGGGGGGGGGGTTGGTGTATTTCTGCATTTCTGCATTTTGGTATGCGCTCATCTTTCCTCTCCACCTCCCCCGTCCCCTGTCTCTGTTTAGCCCCTCCCCATCTCCAAGATCTCCTCTAAATCTAGGTCAATCTCTCATTCTGAATGAATTCCGCCTGACCTGGCCGCTCCTCCCCTTTCCATCTGTCCCGCCCTCTTTTCTTCCTCCTCGCAACACACAACTATCAACAACACACATCCCACCACTGTCAGTCCGCTATTGGATTAGGCTACACCAGGCTCGATCCGGATAGGTTGCTGTCTGGCCCTGACGTCTCGTCAGCTCACTGTTGATCGGCTGAAGCCGGTGTCTCACGTCGGGATTGGTGGAGCACCAAGAGGGGGGGTTCTCTGTTTCTGTGGGTCGGTTGCCGTGGCATTGAGGAAGATCTGCGTGCGTGCATGCTGTGATCCCTACAGTAACACACTCCTCACTACACTTAAACGCCTTTGCACTGAGATCACAAACCTCTGCCTTAATTTTATCTGATTTACCGTGACTAAACCGTACACGAACATCTTTTTTGCGCACATGAATGCTTTTAATGTTACTTTAATCAGATTAAAAAGCACTACACCATCGATATTACACATGAAAACTAATTGTTTTTTCCTCCCTTTTCTGGTATTGTGGTTTTTTTCCCCCAACCAAAAATAACATCTATAACCCAATAACTTGCTCTGGAATCGAATAACTTGCGCGGTGCGGTCTTGTAACGTGATTAGTGGGGGTCTGCTGTAAAAATAACACACTAGTATTAAAAACGGAGCCATGCAGAACAATGAGTGTGTAATTACAAGACAACGAGAACGTGAACAATGCTTTATTCATAGCCAAGGATGTGTTTCTAACCGCCCGACACGAGGCGATGCACGGTTCACGCCTGAGGCAACGATGCCTTCATTCATAGCCTGACATCTGGCACGAGATCACTGACGAGGTTCGGTGTTATTATAATGTCCAGGTCATGGTCTGTGAGAGATCAATCAACGAGTTCATTTTTTCCCCAAATACTGATGCTACCAGAACAACCATTCAAGTCTTCATCAGTGTACGGTAGCGGTAATCTGACGGAAGATGGGCAGGTGGAGCATTCGATGGCAGTTCAGTACACTTCAGTCTTGTTTGTATAAAGAAGTCGAGGAAGATCTCGTATAAAATTTGTGTAAAACCGACTTGAAGTTGAAACTCTGAAACTCTGGGTTAAAATCAAATGAAATTTAAAAAAAAAACAACAACAACAACAACATAAATGAATAAATGACCTCAACACAAAATAATTATTTATTAATAAAACACTGGAATAAAGCAAATGAAATGAAATGAATAGATATGTAAATAAGTAAGTAAGTAAAATAAAGATGAAGTGCACATAAACGAACTCAGAGCCTATATAAATTATGCATTAAATAAGTATACAAGTAAGCAAACTGCCTAGGAAATAAATGAAGGCAAATTACATAGAAACAAACAAACCAATAAAGAAAGAAAGAAAGAAAAATTACGTGTAAGTATAAGTATGCGAATAAGAAAATTCTGTAAATAAATCAATAAATTAAAGACAAATTAAATATAAACAAACGAATAAATAAAAAGAAGTAGATATATGAATGAATGAATGAATGAATGAAATTAAGCATAAATAAAGGAACAAAGAAAATTAATTTCAAACATTTTAATTAAGTATAGTTAACTAAGAAAATGTAAATAAATAAATAAATTATAAATAGCTCAAATAAGAATAAAATATAAAATAAGGATAAAAAAAACAAATAAACACAAACATAAGTTAAGCGCAAACAAATGAATAAATAAATAAATTATAAATAGCTCAAATAAGAATAAAATATAAAATAAGGATAAAAAAAAAAAATAAACACAAACATAAGTTAAGCGCAAATAAATAAATAAATTATAAATAGCTCAAATAAGAATAAAATATAAAATAAGGATAAAAAAACAAATAAACACAAACATAAGTTAAGCGCAAACAAACAAACAAATAAATAAATAAATTATAAATAGCTCAAATAAGAATAAAATATAAAATAAAATATAAAAAACAAATAAACACAAACATAAGTTAAGTACAAAGAAAGAAAGAAATGGGAAAAAAATGACAGAAAGAAAGAAAAGTGTTAACGTGCAAGAAAAGCACTACTAACTAAATCATGAAATAACGTGCAAACTTTTATCTTCAGGCTACAGAGACGAACTCAGTGACATCGTTTGTTCATGTTGGTTCCACAGACTTCTCTTATCTGTTGATCTGGACTGTAAACTTACCATCCCACTTGTGGGAGTGTCCTCCCTTGCAGGTGGTGGCGCTGTGGTCCACGGCCTCCGAGGAGGCGCTGAGTTTGGTGTTGGGGTCACGGCGCGGTTTGGGTGGAGGCTGTTTGCGGGAGTTCGGGCTGCCCTCTTCCTCCTCTGTTCCTCCTACAGAGTTAAGGGACTGAGAGCGAACGGAAAACTGCTGCTGCTCCGACATGTTTGCAGATCCCATACGCAAGTGTTTCCCCTCCACAGCCACCTCTTCACTTGTCCTACAGAGAGGGAGAGAGAGAGAGATATTTATGATATAGTGCTGAGTCTGGGTTTAGTCAGCATCCATGACTGTGTAAACGCCTATAAATTCGGACACCTTAAATTTCACCTCGTCCTTTGATACAGTGCCAAATATTGCATATGTTTACATATGACATATATTATGAAGTACATAACTGCATGATGTTACACATTGCATATCTTCATGTCTATAAATACAAGCGTTATGCTGGAAAACTGTACAACGTGAGCACGGAGACACGGGCGAGATCATCACTATATTGTTTTAAAGGTGCCATTTTTTATTTATTCTAGAACGTAGTAGCATAAGTTTCTAAAGATACCCCTGAAAATCTGTGACTTACAACCTTGCCATACAATCAGCCTTGCTAGTTTCCAGGTTTTAGACTTCTATGTTCATTTTTCTGGCCCTGAAATTAGCTCCGCCCCCAAAACAGAGTCACAACAAGAAAATTAGACGATTTTTACAGCAACAAAAAAAATCACTTGCTTTACTTTTTTAGATAGTAACTAGCAGCAGAAGCAAATGTGTGTCTTTCATGTCCTGCGCCCTTTCCCCTTCAGTGAAAATATCTTTTATAGAGATCTCTATATTAAACTTCAAATTCTAATAGTATGCGTAAAAATTACTGTCCAATCACAACGTGTCGAGTAAATATTCTGTAACAGAGCACATCTAAACTGCTTTTTATCCCCCCCCCATCAGCTCACAGGAGTCTATGATTGGCTAGTGTCGCTCTGATTGGCAGAGGAGACAGGGTATGCCCCTCCCACCCAGAGACAACAGCGAATTTTGCTCTCTTGTATTCACGACCAGAGCTGTTTGTGGTGTTGTCGGGATTCGAACTTGCAATCTCCCAACAATCGTGAGACTCTTTTCTCTCTCTTTGCTATGGCAGTTGCTATTGCATCATAATTGCGTTATGATCTCAGTAGATCCTGTACAGTAACCCACGTGTTGCACTTGAGTCCTCACCGTTGCTCGCTGATGTGTAGTTTGTTTATCCATTTCATGTCTTTGTGTGTGTGTGTGTGTGTGTGTGTGTGTGGTCTTATTTTTCCCATGAGCACCTCTGTTGCTAATTTATCCCGTGCTGGAATCACTCATGTGAGTAAATGGCTCAGTCAGAGGAATTGATTTGGCTGTAGTGCCGGATGCCGGGCCGCACTCGCACACAGAAAGACTTGGTGAAAGGCACAACACAGCGGGAATTGATTTCTGTACGAGGATGACTGGGCTGAAACCGAGGGGAATCTGTGGCCTGTGGCCTTGCTGATGCAGTTTTCTCTTACAAGTGGAATCGTACTGTATACGCTTATACACACACACACACACACACACACACACACATATATATATATATATATATATAGTGTATAGTGTGACAGACTATACACCATCTACGGGATCTTGTACAATCTTGAACTCATAGTACAATATACATCAGTGCACAGGTTCAGTTTTTCTAATAACAACATGTCCCAAATGTGTTTAGTCCTCTCATACCACTGCAAATCATCCATTTAAAAAAAAAAAAAAAAATTCATGAATAACACATTATACTTCTTTTTTTTTTTTTTTTTTTAATCCATTTATAGTAACAGTTGGGGGAATGTCTGCAATACAGCAAACGTTTTAGGCGAGATTTCTGTCGTTTGTTCGCTACATTAGCCTTTCAGCTCCGTGTAATTAGATTAGATTTTCATCAGATCATTCCTCTAATCTTTTTTTTTTTTTTTTTTTTGAGCAGTTGCAGGACATTTGAACGAACGAAAAAAGTCAGAAATTAAGCAAATCGGTTTGCAAATCAGTTCAAGCCTTACCCATGTAAACACAAGGAACACCAGGCAGGTTTCCTTGTATGACCTGAACATGTGTGTGTGTGTACATACAAACACACACACACACACACACACACAAACAAACAAACACACACACACACACACACACACACAGAGAGAGAGAGAGAGAGAGAGAGAGAGAGAGAGAGGAACCCACAGCTGGTGAACAGCAGGAGTTGGAAGGGAAGAGTTCATTGGTCAGGGGTTTAACTTTGCCTGGCAACAAGGTCCCTGCGCAAAAGCAGACACCAAATCTGCTACTGCTGCTCGGCACAACCATTCCACACACACACACACACACACACACACACACACACACACACACACACACACACACACACACACACACACGCGACTGACAAGGCCCCCCCACACACACGTGACAGACCAGGCATTAAGCTCTCATTAGGAGGAGGAGCACGATGTTAGAGCAGCTGTGCGCTCGGCTCGGCCTCAGAGCTGACAAAGTTTCACTCTGTCATGACTTCCGCACCTCTCCAGCACCGCCTGAACTGCTTCAGCCATCGCAACCCAGCTTACTAACTGTCTACTACATTTCTGTAAGAAAATATTTTGGATTTCAACCCATAACCCTGCTGAAAAACAACAAACAAATGATAGAACCCATCACAGAAATTCTAATGGTTTCCATTACAAATACCATTATCATTATTGGTCCTTAATGGTATCCACTAGACATAACATGCCAGCAATAGAAAGCAACAAATGACCAGTAGAAACCCACTGGGAACTTTACAGTTTCCATTAAAACCAATACAATTCCCATTATAACCATTAAAACCCACTACAAATGCTATGAGGGTTTCGATTGTTTTTTTTCAGCAGGGGGTAAAAGTAGGGGTAAAAAAAAATTCCATCACGATCCTGGAAGATATTTTTCACAATACACAATATGACTGTGAGGTTTGCTATAAAAACATTGCCTACACATTAAAGAAAAAAATTGTTTGATTGTTTTTTCCCTGGTGTAGCTGCTATAACGTAAGCGATAACAGAAACGAACTTGTTTTGGGGTTTTTTTTGCAGACGTTCCATAACTTAAAATGTACTGTAACTATGAAAGCATAAAAATGTGAAAGGCACGTGAAAAATAAACGATCAGAAGAGAAAATCACACGTGAAATGAATCATGTGTGGAAGAAACACGTGGGAAATTAATCCTGGGGGGGACGGGAGGGGGACACATGGAAATAAATGAATCATGTGGGGGGGGGAATTACACGTGAAAATAAATTAATCGTATGAGAAAATCACGTGAACGGAATCGAGAAAAATACGTGAAAATAAATCAATCAATCAATAAATCGTGAAAATGCATGAATTATGTGGGGGGGGGGGGGGATCAGATATGAAAACAAATGAATCATGTTTTATGAACAAATGAATCACATGTAAAATGTGTGGGTGGAAAAACGTGAGAAATGAATCATGTGAACAAACATTAGTTATTAGGATATTTTGTCACATGATTAATATATTTCCACGTGTTGTTTTTTTCCCCACATGAATCAATTGACATGTGATTCATTTGCTCATTTCACATGATTAGTTTTGGACAAAATTTTCGCATGATTCATTTCACTTGATTCATTTGTTCATTTCACATGATTCAATTTGTTTTCACGTTTTTTCCCCCACATGATTCATATCACGTGGTTTCCTCATATGATTCATTTGCTTTCACATGTGATTTTCTTTTACACGATTCACTTGTTTTCACGTGCCTCGTTTGTTTTCATGTGTATTTTTTCCCCACGATTCATTCCAAATGTGATTTTCTCATATGATTCATTGGTTTTAGATGTTATTTTTTTCCACGATTCATTTATTTTCACGTTTGCTTTCACACGTTTTTCCCCCCCGATTCATTTCACATGTGATTTCTTTCACATGATTCATTTCTCATGGTTTTTTTCAACACATTTTACATATGATTCATTTGCTCATTTAACATGATTCATTTGTTTTCATATCTGATCCCCCCCCGACATGATTCATGTATTTTCACGTTATGTATTTATTCATTTTCATGTGATTTTCTCATACAATTCATTTGTTTTCACGTGTTTTTTTTTCACATGATTCATTTATTTTCACATGATTCATTTCTCATGTTTTTTTCCACACATTTTACATGTGATTCATTTTCTCATTTAACATGATTCATTTATTTTCACATGATTAATGTTTTTCTTCAACACATCTGGTTTTCTCATATGATCCATTCATTTATTGTTCACGTGATGTCACATAACTTCAGGACATAACATGGTAAATTGTACCTTCACCTGTTTTTCATGTGATCACATGATGACATGTTGAAAATGATAAACTTATGATCACATGTGGAATGGATGTGATTTTTCCATTAGCGGAAATCATAAAACATGTTTAGGATCAGATATTTTGTAACAGCAACCTAAATACCATTCGTGACTTCACCAGGACAGTAACAGACCCTATCAGGAATGCAAGTGGGCTGTGAACTACCAGACTGCATCATTTTGGCACGTGTGTGTGTGTGTGTGTGTGTGTGTATAACAGCAGAGTGCTTTATTTATAACATGTCTGCCCGTTTCTACCGGCAGCGACAGTCCTCAGAACAGGTGCGATGGAGAACACGGGATCTGTCATTACCATATTACAGCCTCGGGTCAGGTTCTGCATCACACCTGACACTCGGACAATAAAACAAACCAAACAAAACCAAACGTCTCAGTGCGGTTGGGGGTAGGAGGTGCTGTGGGGGGTGGGGCTTAATTGGAAGTAAAATGACAATGACAAAAAAAAATAATGCAGGAAACCAATTTTTTTTGTGTCTCCAATTCTTCTTCTGGACCTGTGTTTTGGTGCACAGCTGTTCACTCCCAGAGACACAGTGAGCCAATATAATGTCAGAACCTGCAGCAAAACCCTCCTCCCCTCTAACGAACGGAGCAATCTGATTGGCTCGTGGCTGCTCCAGCTGTCACCAGGCAGAACAACATCGCCTGCTAGCACACTTTTCTCACTTAAGCTCTTACTGACAGATTCTCTCTCTCTCTCTCTCTCTCTCTTGCTCAACAAACACCGC
>JANDJT010000103.1:21185348-21206301 GCA_024331685.1 Stegophilus panzeri
TTTTTGGGGGGGGGGGGTTAAATGAGAAAGAATGTACAGTTTAATACACACGGGGTTACGTTTTTGGAGAATAAAAAACATATCAGAAACCAAAAGAACTAAAAACGGGTCACAATACAAATACAAGTTGGTGTTGTTATGGAAATGTTGGTGAAGCTCTGAAGCCTTTGGAGTGTCATTACTACTCAAAATCTCACCAGTCAGACGTTTAAACACGTGCGGGATGTTCACTGTAACGAGCGTCAGTCCTGCTTTGTTCGCTTCAGCGTGTTTAGTGCTAACGTCTCA
The DNA here is from genome assembly GCA_024331685.1 of Stegophilus panzeri. NCBI lineage: Eukaryota > Metazoa > Chordata > Actinopteri > Siluriformes > Trichomycteridae > Stegophilus > Stegophilus panzeri. The sequence goes on from JANDJT010000103.1 coordinate 21,185,637, forward strand.
TTTCTCCCCCGTGTGTGGCGGTCAGCGTGAGCCCGTCTCCCAGTGCTCCTGTCCGTGTCTGTCCCCCTCTCGTGTCCCCAGAGGACTGGCCGAGCGTGGGCACTGTGGGCGGAGTCCTCTCCTACATCCAGCTCACCACGCGCCGGGCCTACGAGCACGTCCTGGCCATGGTGGACGATTCGCATCGCAGGTGAGCTCTCGCATGCGTCAACGGCGTGACGGTTTAGCCCGACGCCAATCCGACGCTCCGGGTGTAAGTCGGGTGTAAAATCAGCGATTGTGAATGACAGCTCTCAAGTTCAACACTGTTAGATAATATCCAGCCGCCTGCTGAAGCAGCTTAACGTACGTCAGGGTGTGAATTCGGTCCTAAATCATACGCTGAGAGCAGTTGGAGCAGAACTTACCGAGAAACCATCGCGGAATTCTGTTCCTGGTCCCGACAACGTGAAAGCCTGAGCAAAGTTTAAAAATGCTGCATGATGTTGATCAGAACTGTGTTTAGTTTGCTAGCTGGTTAGCAAGTTTATGTTTTGTAGGCCGCGCTGGTTAAACACGTCTGCTAACGAACAGGTGAAAATATACACGTAGTAACTCGGGTCTGTAGTGAGGCTCGGGGAGTTGTGAAGTAATTCATGCACATGTTTCTGAAAGCTACGGAAAGTGATAAAATAAAAAAAAATAATAAAAAACCCTGTTCTCCTCGTTTCTGTCTCAGGACTGCACTCGTGACTCTGGATGCCAGTTTGGAAGGTGCTCCTGAGGACCTGACGTTAGCCGATGCCCCAGCACTAAGACGGCAGGTACGAAAACCGCTCTGTAAACACCAGAGTTACCCCTTACCCCACAGAGACATGGGTGGAGTCGGAGGTGGAGTCGGAGGTGGAGTCGGAGGTGGAGTCGGAGGTGGAGTCGGAGGTGGAGTCGGAGGTGGAGTCGAGGGTGGGGTCGAGGGTGGGGTCGAGGATTGATGACACTTTTTGAGACAGTATTTGAATCCGAAGGCATCGTAGCAAAAACTACACCAGATTTATCTTTCATTCAGTGTCTATAGATTAGATCTTCACCATATCAGTACAGTAGAGGTCATTGTAGCGACGGAGCGCTGAAAGAAAGATTTAATGAAAGAAAGAAAGGATTGTATGCTGGAAAAAATAAAGACGTAAAGAAATAAATAAATAAATAATAAGTTAAAAAATAGAGAAAGTGAGAAAATAAAGAAGTAATCTATTTGGTTTTACATGGAAATAAGGAGGAAAGAAAAAAGTGAGTGCTGAAGGAAAGAAATGTGAATGTCAGAGGAAAAACAAAGAAAGAAATAAAGAAAGTAAGTAGAAAAGAAAGGAAGAAATAAAAAGAAAGAAAAAGATTTATTTAGCTTAACGTTAAAATAAGAAAGAATAAAGGAAGGAAGGAAAAATTTTATTCTGAAAGAAAGAAGTAAAGAATGGAGTGCTGAAAGGAAGAAAGAATTGAATGGTAGAGGAAAAATGGAAAGAAGTAAAGAACTAAATAAAGTAGAAAAGAAAGGAAAAAAAGAAAGAAATGATTTATTTAGCTTAACATTAAAATAAGAAATCAAGGGATAGTGTGTTTTGAAAGAATTGAGTTGAGAAAGAATGAAACAAATAATTGTGTGCAGCAAGAAAGAAAGGAAGGAAGAATTGAGTTCAGAACGAGAAAGAATTAAGTGCTAAAAGAGAAAGAAAGGAAGAATTGAGTGCTAAAAGAAAGAATGAATGACAAAGAAGTGAGTGTTAAAGGAAATAAGGAAAGAAAGAAAGAGACTGTATTTAGTTTAGCCTGTATGAAGTTTACTGGTCTGTGGATCTGTATATATTTTTATATAAAAAGTTCAGATGAATTGTTGTTCGCACTGAGCTGAGTAACGGCGGTGAAATGACTCTGACTCCGCCTCCTTTTTCTGCCTGAGATCTGGAACAGTGCTGATTGGTTTGAGCAGCGTTAGCTCCACCTCCAGCACCGGCCGCTACACCGTGTCTATATAAAAATGTCTCCTGTAACCACGTTCATCTGAAATGATCCGGTAATGTTGGATGTTTGTGTTCTGATTCAGATTGTGAAACTGAACCGTAGACTCCAGGTGCTGGAGCATGAGAATAAAGAGCGAGCGAGGCGGGAGATGGTGGTGTACTCCCTCACCGTCGCTTTCTGGCTGGTGAACGCGTGGATGTGGGTACGCCGCTGAGTGCTGGAGCCATCGTCTCATCATCTCAGGCTGCATTTACTCAGACTCTCAGATCTGTTTTGTACATATCTAAATCCATTATCACTCAGATATTCTTCCTAAAGTCTAGGTGTATAAACGTGTTAAGCGGAACACGTTAAGAGGAACGTGTGTTGTAGAAACGTGTGAAGAGGAATGTGTTGTAGAAACGTGTGAAGAGGAACACGTTAAGAGGAATGTGTGTTGTATAAACGTGTGAAGAGGAATGTGTTGTAGAAACGTGTGAAGAGGAATTTGTGTTGTATAAACGTGTGAAGAGGAATTTGTGTTGTAGAAACGTGTGAAGAGGAACGTGTGTTGTAGAAACGTGTGAAGAGGAACGTGTGTTGTATACACGTGTGCAGAGGAACGTGTGTTGTATACACGTGTGCAGAGGAACGTGTGTTGTATAAACGTGTGCAGAGGAACGTGTGTTGTATACACCTGTGCAGAGGAACGTGTGTTGTATACACGTGTGCAGAGGAACGTGTGTTGTATACACCTGTGCAGAGGAACGTGTGCTGGATGAAGCACATGACTATGTTGTAATCATTGTAATTGTAATAACTGTAATCTGATGTTTTATTGTTCATTTAAATAAACATTTGTGGATCATAAACTCCTCTGTCGCGAAGGCTTTCCTGTGTCACAGCTTTAACTCTGACTCCGGGTCAGCTTTCCCTGCTGAAAAAAAACCCCAATAGAAACCCTATTAGAATTTGTAATGGTTTTAATGGAAACTGTAATGGTCCCCGTGAGTCTCTCCTGGCAACGTGTTGCCTTCTATTGGCATGTTATGTCTAGTGGATACCACTGAGGACCAGTAATGGTAACAGATTTAATGGTTAGCTGATGGTTTGTAATGGTATTTGTAGTGGAAACCATTAGAATTTCTTTTATGGTTTCTATCGTCGCCTCACACCTCCAGGGTTGGGGGTTCGATTCCCATCACGGCCCTGTGTGTGTGTGTGCGGCGCTTGCATGCCCCCCGAGTCCGAAAACAATGTTTGTTTTTGTTTGTTTGTTTGTTTGTTTTGTTTTGTTTTGTTTTTCCATCCGGGTTACCTTCCATAAACGTTAAATAAACTCATTACAGAAAACTCCATCAGCGTCCTCCATTTTGTGTACCATGGAAACGAAAACGTATTAGAACGAGCGCATTAGCATAAACATAGGCTAATATAAACAGTCTAGACGATAAGAATGGAATATTAAACAGTAAATTGTGCGACGTTAAATTATTCTTCTATTGGTTAAAAATAAAAAAAATAAAAATCGATGTTTTAAAAAAAAAATGAAGTCGTCTAGGAGTCGCTGCTGGGTGCACGTAAAAATATTCCCTCACTCACTTCCGGGTTTGACCCAACCCGGAAGTGAGTACTGTGTATGAATCCGAGCGTAGACGTGGAACAAGATTTGTAGCAGTCGCTGCAGGACAGATGTTTGTTTATGTACTAATTTGAAGTTGGTTAAATATATTAGTATAATATGCGATGGTAGAGTAAGTTATTGGGCGTTTGAAGGATTTTTTCGAGCTAGTTTAGAGTTTAGCAGTGTGTGAAGCTGTTAGGAGGAACTGTGTGGTCGGTGGAAGTTAAAGGGGAACGCTAACGCAGGGACACTCCGGTGGAATCACTGTACGGTATATTAGGTGATCTTCAGGATTCTCGGCGATTAGATCCAGCACCTAGCTGCCGCCATGGCGCCTATGGGGATCCGGCTGTCCCCTCTTGGAGTGGCGGTGTTCTGCCTGCTCGGGCTCGGCCTCCTGTACCACCTCTACTCCGGGGCCCTGACCAGCAGACTGGCCGCGTTCAGGCAGAGGAAGACGGTGGATCTGAGGGATCTCCTCGCCTTGTCCATGGAGGCTGCGGTGCAGGGAGGATGGGAGGTGAAGCGCATCCGCATGGAGAACACACTGGAGGAAAAATCCAAGGGCAAAACCAAAGAAGGAGCCTTGGAGAAGCTCACCATGGGGGATTTAAACTCGCACAGAAAAATGTACTACCTGATCAAAAACACCTACCCTTACATCCAGGTGAGTCTCAGCAGCAATACTGATACCATCACTACCGTAAACAACACAAAACTCTTAAAATGAGTTTGATGATACTTTTCTTTAATGCCTATAAAGATTACAGGGTTTTTAAAAAAAAATTTATTATTATTACGTCAACTCAACAGCATCTGTCCGGTACCATTTTAATTTGTAATTATTAAAAACAACTTTTTTTAAATACACATGGACCTCACATGGACTCCACTTCACCGGAGCGTTTATGGAAGGAGTCTCCAGTGTCAGCGCTTTGAACCAGTCAGTACAGTTTTTTTTTTGTTGTTGTTGTTGTTGTTTTTTTTGCTGCGTTTTTAAATACATCTAGAAACATAAAAAGCATGACACACCCTGCTTAATCACTACTAACACCACAGGCACTAACGAGATCCGAGTACAGAGGAATTTATCACGTCTACGCAGACAGTCAAAATGGCGTCCTTTTGTTTATTCAGTAACTCGAGATGTATTTTAACAGCACAAAGCTCCCTGTGTGCGTGTCTGACCTGTGTATTTATTCATACATGACTGAATACACTCGCAGCATAGAGACGTGTAACGTGTAATCAGATTCTGTATCTCTACATCGTGACATAAATCTGATTGGAATGAAACGCAGCAGGTTCATGTTACAGAGAAACCACAGAGCGTAAACAACTCCGTCACGAATTTAGTGACGAATTTAGTTGTCTTGACCGTTCAGCGCTGACACCGGAGACTCCTTCCGTGAACGTACATTAAACATCTCCTGACAGGAAAGTTCATCGTATCGGCGACCTGTGATTTGGCGTACAGTCCGGTGACTATAGCAAATGAACACACGCCTTCTGGCCAATCAGAGTCCGGCAGTGTTAATACGTTTCGCCGCTTTGTGTCAGGTGAATTCTGAGGAACACGAGAACTCGGACGGCGAGGCCACCGTATGGACGCGGAACATCCCGGATGAGGTCCTGAGCAAGATCCCGGAGGGGAAAGTGGTACCTGCGGAGAGCGTGACAGTGTGGATTGACCCGCTCGACGCCACGCAGGAGTACACAGGTGTGTGTGTGTGTGTGTGTGTGTGTGTGTGTGTTATACCTGAATGCAAATTGTCCACCACAAACCTGTAAGATTTCATGAATTTCAAACTTGCGACACAAACAATGCGGAATGTCTTGTTTAAGCCCCGCCCCCTTTGAATTCCTGGGTTGTAATAAGTCATATTTGGTCTTAGTAGTCTTGTAAAAATTTTAAAAGTAGTAGTTGGATGTGATCTGCTTGAAAGGACCGCTGTTAAACATGATAAATTAATTTTATTTTGTTATGTAAAGACCAAAGAGATTCTTCGTCATTGTTCCTACAGAAAACCTGCGGAAGTACGTCACCACCATGGTGTGTGTGGCTGTGAACGGGGAACCTGTTGTAGGTGTGATCCACAAACCTTTCACCAGCTTCACAGGTGTGTGTGTGTGTGTGTGTGTGTGTGTGTGTGTGTGTGTTTTTAATATACCTGAATAGTAAACACCATCAGTCACACTTAAACCCTTGTTCCAACTTGTTCTTCTTGTTCCTTCCTGGTTCCTCGTCTCCGTCAGCCTGGGCCATGGTGGGCGGAGGAGCGAACGTGGCACCTCGAGACTCCTACAACGCCAACGCCCCCAAGGTCATAGTGTCACGCTCTCACGCTGGCAAAGTGAAAGGCTTCATTCATCAGGCGTTCGGGAACAACACCGAGATCATACCAGCAGGGGGCGCAGGTGCTGCACGTTTCCATTGTCCTTCAGTCTCTACAGAGGGAATTTACAGAGCCGGGTCTAAGGGAAGAGACACGCAAATATCTTATTAGAGAAACTGAACAAAAAATGTTTTTTGTTTTTTTTAAAGCGCACATACACTTCTTCACAGTGGTTGTCATGGCAACCGTGATTTCTACACACTAACTACCCTTTCAGAGCCGTAGGATTCCGGGTCGTGATTGGTCAGAAGAGTACGTGTTGATTAATTAATTTTCTATACCAGCAGCTCTGACAGTAGTGCAGGTTTATATTAATGCGTTCGTTTCTATAGTAACGAGTCATTCATGGTAAATTTTTTATTTTTTTATTTATTTTTTTTAAATGTAAAAGTATGACGTGTTGTTCTATAATAATCAATAAGGGATAATGTTATTCCTTATTTAAGTCAGTCCAATCTCAGATGTTAGACAGTTCAGGGATTTGAACTCACAACGTTTTGGTTAAAAAAAAATAAATAAAAAATCTTTCTCTCTCTCTCTCTCTTTCTCTCTCTCTCTCAGGATATAAGGTTCTTGCTCTGCTGGACGCCTCTGACGACGATTACGAGAAGGCAGACATGTACGTCCACGTGACCTTCATCAAGAAGTGGGACATCTGTGCCGGAAATGCCATTTTGAAAGCGTTGGGCGGTGACTTGACCACGCTGAAGGGAGAGGAGATCGATTACTCGGGCTCGGAGAAGAACTCGGGCGGCGTCCTCGCCACCATCGGCATGGACCACGCCGCCGTGGTGAAAAAGCTGCCGGCCTGGGAGAACGAGAACAAAAACTGACGAGGAACGGGACGGGTACTACAGACTGAGCGCTCTGGAACTGGAGACGGAACGCAGAACCGGTGTTCGACACGCAGACACGGGAGCTTCCGCGAGCTCCGCCGGGTGCGTGTACGTGTACGTGTGCGTGCTGAGCTTTTAACGGTGTTTAACTTCTCCTGGACTAACTTTGGACGACGCGCAGGGTTCTCGGTATGGCCGCGTCGTTCCTTATCTCCACATCTCCACGCCGTTTGGACACAAACTTTAGTTCCATGATCCTCGGTTACGATTCTATCTGCGAGTGCAATGCTAGGAGGGATGCATCGATACTGCTTTTAAAGACGGGTACGAGTAGGCGTTGTGTTTGTTTGTTTGTTTGTTTGTTTGTTTGTTTTCTCGTCGATACCAATCCCGACATGAGTAGCGTTAATCAATCAGGAGCATCGTGAATTATTTTCTTTAGCTCTGTTTATTCTGTCGAGCGAAGTGTAGCGCAGGTCTCAGTGCTCGCTTAACCGAACTGCTCTCGCATCCTTTGCCTTTGCGTGCAGCGCATACGTTCACGTGGAATCGGGCGTCGTGTTTTTTTTTTGTTTTTTTTTCCGAGTATGAGTTCACGGGCGTGGTACCGGAGTCGTATACACTATACCAGTTTCGGGATCGATGCATCCCTGCGTACTAAAGAACAGGGTGTTATGTGTGTACAAATATTCTGTTAAAAAAAAAAAAAAAAAAAAAAAAAACATATCATGGCATGATGAAATCCTCAGACCTCAAGACAAACTCCACCTACTTAGGAGCACAAACTCCGCCTACTTACGTAATCTCAAACGAGGGGGAGCGAGGGCGGTAAATGTTCCAAGTGTCCGTAATAACGGTACGATTCGAAAGTTTCGGTTCTCACCTTTTCTGAATAATTTTGCATGCCATCACGTGCCCTCAGTTTACTCGTCTAAAGGGTTCGTTCAGCGAATCGCACGATTTAGTCGATCAGCCGACACGCACGTTAACATCCACTTCCTGCTCCAGATTTCCAAGATGGCCGCATCTGTAACGTTTAGTCCGTGTTTAGAGCTAACGCGTCTAAAGACCTTCTGAGGTGATGTAGAGGTTTATACTGAAGAATTTGGAAGAGAGAGGGGCTTCGAGTCACAGGTTTATCTTAACGCGCTCGTCCTAATACCGTTATCGTTTCTATAGTGACTCGTACAGACAGGCGCTCGACGTGCGTAACCGCACAATGCTTTATTTAACGTTTAGGGAAGGAGTCTCCGGTGTCAGCGCTCGATCTTTTGCCTTTAACGGCACGACTCCCGAGCATGTGATTTATTCAAAACGTCACGCGGCGTACGGACCGCGCCTCGGCTGATCGACTACGTTTATTCGTTTCCCACTACGCGAGAAAGAGAACCGCGTATTCGTCTTTCGCTAAGCTGTTCCTTTTAACCGTGTCGTTTGTAAGATATTCTAATGATTCTAACGGGGTCCGTGCTGATCTTTTCTTTTGAGAGCTTTGAGAAAAGGTTGTAATATTTTCAGGTGTGTATGGGTTATTTTGTTTTTTGTTTTTCGAAATAAACAGCGGACGACCGCGCGGGCGATCCTGGTTTTACTGTAGTACTCACCGTGATGTCTAGCGGTCACGTGAGTGCCCCGCCCGTCGCCCGCCCTGAAGTGGCACGCATGAAACCGGAGCGTAAATACGGCACGTGCTAATGAAGAGTTGTTTGCTGTTAAAACCCTGCATGTGCTCAGTTATATATGACCGAGGCATGTCATGTGATGTCATCGCTGTACTTTTTAATTTAATTTTCATTTTTGGGTTATAATAAAGAGCTTTTTGTTGTTGTTGTTGTTGTTGTTGTTGATGTTTTTGCTTGAAAGGAATTTTCCAAGATGGTGGCTTGCCTTGTTGGAAGATGTGAACTACGTATCACGGGTATTTTGGGAAGTAATGGAATACAGTGCAGTACACTGTAACCCCACCTCCCCCCGCGCTGAAATCTTTAAACATTGTGCAAAAGTTAGTACCCTACTCCATGTGCACTAGATGTACAAGACTTGTGCACTAGATGGCGCACTACTGTCAAATCAATTTCCTGCCCCTGAGCCTCAGCGTTTTAAAATATATTCCGTGCACTACTGTACGCTGTAAGTCGTACTTTTTATCCGTTTACGGTTACGTTGTGGCGCGTCCCTGAGACGGAAGAAACCGCAAAAAGCGTCAATCCTGAAAACTCCCAGCTTGACCTCTGACCGTTACAAAGCGCTGACACCGGGGACTCCTTACATAAACTTCTCCTTACGGGAAAACGTCACCGCTTCAACAATTACGCGCGGGTCCCTGTGCGTGAGCTGTTGCTATAGAAACGATGGCGTATGAGATAACGAACGAGCGCGTTAATACAGACCTGCTGTTACAGGAAATAAATAAATCGACGCCTTCTGTCCCGACAGCTCTGAACGTTCGTCCGCGACGTTCCTGTTTATTTAAAATAAAGTGTCCTGGGAATGAAATGATTTAATAAAGATGCTTGTATAATAAATACTCCATAATAGCTTTAATCAGGAGCAGCGTTTACGTCGTTCGCCGGTCGAGACGCTTTTATTTTTGTCCAAACAAAAAAAAAAAAAAAAGGCTTTTGAAAAGAGGACATGGAGAAGGAAAATTGCAGTTACATAAAAACACTTTTTGGTAAAACAACAGGAGTATTGATGAGTTTCTGATCTGGGAATTAATCCCGACTCTTATAAACGACTGGATGTTCTGCTTTCGTGACGGAGCACGTTAGTAATCGTGCTGAAGCCGAAAATGAAGGATCTCGAGGATCTTATTTGCATTCATTCGGTCTCTGCAGGTGGTGCGGTGTGTCGCACTTTGCGCTCGGTAAGTTGCCACCTCCTATTAGCACCACGTTGACATTACAGTATAGTTGTTTAGTCGTGTTTACAGGGAAAAATGTGACTTTTAAAAAGGTGGTTTTTTTTTGTTTTTTTGGTACAAAACCTAGTTTTCAAAAACTTTCACCGGGTTAAACTTACAACTTTAGAATCGCCAGTTTGCCAGGTCCACCTACTATGTAGGTCACTTTAAAGGTGTACATGTACAGACGGCAGCCTTTTTGTCGCTTTGCACAAAGTATTTGCCCCCACCCCCTTCTCTACATCCTCATCCTCCATCGATGGAAAGACACTCACTCCTGCGCGGGTCTGATGCTGGTCCGTTTTCATCAATCCGTTTCACTAACGGATTGATTCGAGGGGGCTAATACTTTCTGCGAAGTAACATAAGGTGACGTACAGTATGTACCTGACCTGTAAACTAGATGGTCCTGATAAATAACGCGACGTATTTCATGCTCCAGATCCATCGATGTTGCTTTTTAAAAATAATAATGATAATAAGGTAATGATAAGAGAAAAAGGAACCGTTCTGAATAAAATTATTTTATTATTGATTTATTTTTAATTTTTTTTTTTAATCGGATCTATATGACCTATCAGCCAGATTCAATTACCTTAAAGATTCTCCAGTTGTCACCCTGCAGGAACTTTTAAAAGGTTCTGTCTGCACCCTGAAAAAAATAAATAAAAATGCAAACATGGTTGTGAATTCGAACTTCTTTTTTTGCAAACTATGAACTACGGTACACTGTTAAAGAAACCCGTAAAGGTTCTGTGTAGAACCCTACGTTAAATCGTTTTCCTGTTAGAAAGGGTTTTTCCAGTGAGCTCTTGAAGGACCTCCAAGAGTGCGCCGTGTACGTACTTAAAACGTAGAACTCTTACGGGTTCTTTAGTAGTTCCTCTGTGGAAACATAATGGTTCTCTGTACAGTAGAACCGTAAAACAAAGTGCTGTCAGTAATAAAGGATGCAAGTGGAACCCTTTTGGAAGCAAAGAACCTTTTATAATTGAATAAACCGTTGAAGAACCCATACTTATTTTAGTGATTAAAAAAAAACCATCTGATTCGTCCATGCCTTTTCGAATCGATTCAGTTGAGTCTTTTAAAAAGAACGATTCGTGAACCGACTTATTCCATTTATTTAAATAGCCTTTCTTGGTTTACATCCCCATCCCCTTACCCCACCAAAAAGAACCTTCAAAACACACTCCGTAGAACTTCCGAATACAGCGGATTTGTTTTTTTTTAATTGTTTTTTTGAAGAGCGTCTCTCTGGGTTGATGGAGGTTGCCTGAAAAGCAGTTTCACAGGCAAATTTAGACGCCAATCTCAGCAAGTCTCTCCAGCAAGCAGAACTCCTCCGAGGTTCCTTACAAAAACGATCAGAAAGAGAACTTTTTGTTTTTTTTGTGGGTTTTTAGAAGGCAGACCCGCTCAGCGTTATGGACAGCTCATGCGATGAAGTGTTATCCAAATGGATTCTTAGTTCTGCAGAAGCTTAAAAAGCGAAAGAAGAAGAAAAAAAAGATTTATTCGGGAAAATTTCAGCATTCGATAGCTGAGAAGGAGAGTGAGAGAAACAACAACAACAACAACAAAAAACATTTTGTACCTTCCTTTTCGAAGAAATGCAGAACAAGAGCACTTACACGGCTTCTTATGAAGCGTACTGAATGACGGCTTAAGCGTGTGCTATGCTAATCAGCACATATACACCACATATACAGTACACTCTGGGGATACGGTGTTATTAAATTGCTTGAAAGTGAACCAGCCCTTCATTTAACCAGACTTTATTACAAGTGTGATGTTCAATGAGATTACCGTACAGAGCAGGAGTATTAAACTGAATCCTAACTGCTGCGTATCAGATTTTAAGGCAGCTAATATTACACAAAATGCTAACACTATACAATAACAGTACATGAATAATCCTGCACTAATACCTGAATTAATACTTACTTAATTAAATAGGAACTAATGAAGAGCTAAGCTTAACTACGACGTGAGGCTAAAGTAAAAAAGAAAAATAAAGTACTAGCATGTACATAAGGCGTTCGTTATTCGCGCATAAATTCATAAGACTCGCATCGTAGTTATTTTCTCATCATTAGTTCATATTTAAGTAAGTATTCATTCAGGTACTGTTATTGTAAAGTGTTACCAACAATATATTTGGCCGTGTTGTGTCTGAAATGTCTCGCTATCCGTTTCTTGTTTATTGTATAAAAGCAATATCGCACTCGCAGTCGTGCTGAATATCAAGAAATATCAGCTTCCTGCATCAGATTTAAAATGCTGCAAAGCCAAATACAGACCAGCACGCATCACACCCTGGACCGGTCGGACCGTCTCTCAGGGTACGAGGAAGCCACGCATCAAGGCTCTTCTCTGTCCTGCACCTGGGTGGTGGAATGAACGTCCTGTAGGTGTCCGAACAGCTGAGTCTTCAAACCTACCTCTTCATGAAGTACGTAAAGTTCTCATACGTATACTATATACAGTACTACCTCCCCAACAGACTGATACTCTTAGTACTCTTAGTTCGTGACCTAGTGAACCAGATTTCGAAGCTCTTCTGTAAGCGCGTCTGCCGAACGCCATAGATGTGAGTCTTATAAGGTGTGCGAGATCATACGTTAAGCAGCAAGCACAAGCTGAATCTTTAAGGTTTGGTGTTTGGGAACACTTTGGATTCCTGGTAAGTTACCAATGGCGAACTGAAACATTACAGTGTCCTGAATCCGACGCATATATGTACACTAATATATACACACACACACGGACGTATTCAGGAACCTTTACTCGCTGATTCAGTTAGAGTTCAAGAAATTGAACTGCAAGTGGGACGTTCGTACCGGGTGGTGGAGAACACAGGCTTCACAAACACATGAAGGGTTACAGAGAGCTGCGTGACTCTGAAAGCTAACAAGCTAACGGCTGTATAAGTAACGGCCCATGCTTTGGTGAATTACGCTAGTTGAAAGCTAGCCATGTTTCAACGTTTTCCATTTTAAGCACAGCTTTTGTTTCATTATATGCTGATAAGAGTCTGAATGGATATTACACCCCCCCCCACCCCCCACCCCACCCACACTCAATTATTGTACTTTTATAACGTCGAATGCTTTAATAAGCTGAAAATAGAAACCCGAGAGGAAATGGAAATGGAAAATGTATCATATCCAGGCACCAAATCGTGTCGAGTTTTAATTTAGCATATTGTTACACCTCTAATAAATGTCTAAATATAACATTTGTATCATTTTGGTCATCAAAGTTTAAAAATAAAAAAAAAATTAAAAAAAAAAACATTTTAGACATAAAAATGTTACTTGATAACTTCGGTTTCTTTTTCTTATGCGATGTTTAGAAATTCATTCGGATTTTAAAACCGTCTAAAAGAATATCGAGATGTTTTACTAACTGATGTATTAAAGGGTTAATATAGCTAGACTGTCTAAAAAAAAAAAAAATTCACGTCCCATCGTGGAAAAAAAAAAAAAAAAAAAAAAAAAAAAATCAAAGATTTGACGTCTTTCCGCCGTTCGTGACTGCTGGGTTTGTTTTTTTTTTTTGTTTGTTTGTTTGTTGTTTTTTTGTTTTTTTTTTCTTTTTTCAGACGCCTCCTTTGATATGCAAACAGAGCTGGAGTTCGGAAACAGTTACAGCATGGCGATGATGCAGTCACGGTCCTCATTAAAAAAAACTAAAAACAAAGGAAAACTGGAGGGCTCGCAGCAGTGTAATTATCTCCAAACGGGCAATGCGGAAAATGATCATGTCTGTTTTGTCACCTTCGTCATGGTCCACACCTACGTGAAATACAGTGAGACTAATTAAAACAGTGGCTGGATCTAGGCAAATCCTGGACGGACGACTGGAGGATTTAATTAACCAGCTTTATTAATCAGATCCTGAACAGTCAGTCTACAGTGTTTAATATACGGCTCGGGATAAGGCCAGTGCTCGAGTTGGAATATTACCCTCAGGCCACTATAATTAATTTTAAACGCTGTCTCGCTGACAGGACGGGACACGTCCCCGCAACGTGTGCAGTCTGACATACAAGCTGCGACTCGTGTAGCATTTAATATGTTACAATTCATTTAAATAGGTATTAGCTATATTATTATTATTATTATTATTATTATTATTATTATTATTATTATTATTGATCTCTCAGTTTGGGAATTAAATATGAGGAAAGGAAAAAGATTACAGTTTAAAAGAATGAAATGACTTACTAACGAGTGATAAGAAGTTGTAACTTCTAATAATACATGGGCATTACTTTATAATAATAAGTGATCCTTTTTTATATGTAATACTAAATTATAACTACTAATAAGAAGTGAGAACCCTGTCCAGGGTGTACCCTGCCTTATGCCCGATGCTTCCTGGGATAGGCTCCAGGTTTCCCCGTGAGCCTGAAAAGGATTAAGTGGTATAGAAGACGGATGGATGGATGGATAAGAAGTGAGCGTTACTCTTTTTGGAGGCTAAGAACCCTTCATTTTCCAGTGAACTCTTAAAGAACCCATAAAAGTATAACATAAAAACAAGCTAGTACATTTGTATTCAATTTAGAGCCTTTAAAGGGTTCCTTGGTTGTCCCTCTATGGAAACTCTTAAAGAGTCTAAGTAGAACCTTAAAAATCAGAAAAGGTTCCAATAGAACCCTTTTAGGAAGCTAAGAACCCTTAGTACTCCACTGAGCCCATTAGGAACGTGTAAAAGTACACCATGGGAAACAAGTTCCAAGTTCTAGTCAATACGGTACACAAGCTTTAAAGGTTCTTCGGTTATCCCTTTGTGGAAACTCTTAAACATTCTATATAGAACCCTACAACAATGTGGTTCCCTATCAGAAAGGTTCTGATTAGTACTCTCTTTCTGAGCCCTTAAAAAACCTCTAAGAGTGCACTCTTGCTAAATGTAGAACCTTTAATGGTTCTCTGGTTGCAGAAACCCTTAAATGTTCCATGTAGAACCCATATCAGAAAGGGTTCTAAGTAAAACTACTTTTTTGGCCGCTAAAAACCTTTAATTATCCAATGAATCCTTAAAAATGCCCTAAGAGTACACCATGGGAAGCAAGTTAGCTAGTAAAATCTTAGTAAAACCTATAAAGGTTTTCTGGATGGAGAATCCCTTAAATGTTCCATTAGAACCCATATCAGAAAGGGTTCTAAGTAGCGTTCCATTTTTGGCAGCTAAAAACCTTTAATTATTCAATGAACCCTTAAAGAACCCCTCAATACAGTCAATACAGTACACTCTTAGTAAATAAAAAGGGTTCCTTGGTTGTTCCTCTTCGGAAACTCTTGAAGGTTCTATAGAGAACCCTACATCAAAGTGGTTTTCTGTCAGAACGAGTTCCAAGTAAAACCGTACTTGGAAGCTAAGAACCCTTAATTAGCCAACGAACCCTTTATGTTCTTTAAATTTAGAACCCTTAAGAGTTCTTGAATTGTTCCTCTGTGGAAACCTAAAACTATCAGAAAGGGTTCCAAGTAGAAGCATTGTTTGAAGCTAAGAAACTTTAATAATCGAATGAACAACTGAAGAACCCACACTTATTTTGTGATTCGAAATCTTTGTCCGTGCTTTCGAATCGATTCACTTAAAAGAGTCGTTTAAAGAGAATGACTCACGAATCAGATGTTTGTGAGACGCAGCTCTGTGGGCTGATGGAGGTTGCTGCTTTTAGAGGGCCTCTAAGATCGAGAACTCGCCATGACGTTTTTCCACCTCACTGAGTCCAAGTTTGATTTCAGAGGCGTTTGAAAGCAACCTTCGAGCACGACTCGCAGAAAAAAACTTTGCCCAATGTCAAAGAAACGCTCCGTCCTTTCTCTCATGACGACAGTCATGTGCTAATCTGTACGTTTTCATCTCCTACGTAGCGTGTCCCTCCCCTGTGGCCAGCTCCAGGGCCTTTTCATTCCATCGTAATGTCTCGTCATGTGGTAGTCGGCATGTCTGTCTTCCTCAGGCATCAAATAATTATCCAGACCATCTGCCTGCAACTCAGATACAGATGGAGAGACCTTGACACCCCTGTGCTTTGCCCATGAGACAAAAAAAAAAGTCTCTGAATCGACGAGACATACATTTTTCGTCAGCAACAAAACCTGAAGAAAAGACGAGGCAAAAGACGTGAAAACCTAATCCACGTTTTCCTTTTTAGTGTAAAAATGTTTCTCATGGATTACTTATGTGTATAAATGTCAATAATCAGCACAGTTAAGTGTGGAAGTTCACATCGAGTCGTGCACCAAACAAACAAAAATTTTGGCACCCTTCATTAAAATGAGTATATATATATATATATATATATATTACCGGGCAAAACATTTTTTGTTGTTGTTATTGTTTTTACATATGTCAATGCTGTATAGTTTTATTTTAACACAGTATATGTTTCTATATATAAAATATATATTTTTTAAAATAGAGCATTTCTTCAAGAAAAACTGTTGGCACCCTTCATGCAAATGAATACATAAAATTAATACAATTACAATAAAACACACGGTGATGCGATAAGGTTTTATTGTAACACAGTGTCTTTTTTCATCATCTAAAGAAAGTTATTTTAACTATCGCAAATTTTTCTGCAAAATTATTGGCACCCCTACAATATTCGATGAATAGGATAATTGCACTGAGCATTTTCCTGTAAATTCCTAACAAGGGGTGCCAGTAATTTTGCTGCACATGCAAAAATGTGTGTGTGTGTGGTGGGGAGGGACCTCCACTAAGTTCTTATAAATATTGTAAATAGGGCCTGTTAATGTTTGAATGGCAAATTTGATTCCCTGTGTGTGTAGCATTTATTGTAGACGTTACATATATCATTTTTTCAATACTTTTGGAATCGACTGTATTTCAATGCAGTGTTATTTACTTAATAATTTATTTAGCAGCGATAAATCTAGCATGAAAATAGACCACATCAGAAAACAATCGTACCCTTCGGAGCTGCTGTTGCTAGCCGTCTCGTACGAACGATCATAAAGACGCATTAAATCGTTTTGGTCTTGGTTTTCTTTCAGGGTGCCAATACTTTTGGATTCGACTGTCTTTTGAATGTGGTGCAATTTATCAATCAGTTTATTTAAGAGAGATCTATCTCATTTAGATTGACCTCATAAGAAGGAAATCTTTAGAATCTTGTTGCAGCTGCTGTTGTTAGCCGTACGCTAACGTTCAGAAAGCCGCATTAAACCATGAACTAAACTGGATTTTTTTAAAAAAAATTTTATTCGTTTAAATGTTTAAAAAGAGCTGGATGAAAATATTTTGCTCGATGATGATGTCCATCATTTGGTGTAATCAGTGCCTAAATGCTCTTTCGACAGCCTTTCATGTTAGAAAACATTGCTAGCATTACATCGGTTAGCAAAACAATTCCTGTGAAGCTAAAGCAAAGCCATATAAAGCACATTTACACCATTACACCAGCAAGTGTTACGTCATTCATTGAAACCAGTGCAATTTAACAGGTAATTGTTTAAAAGGGGTTTAAAATAATATCTAACAACAAGGTACTAATTTTGCCAAATGTATTTGATTTAGCAAATTGTGCTAAACTAGCTGCATGGGCTTCTCCATCACACTCCAAATTCTTACTGTAATGCATTATCATGAGTCCTTTTTTAAAATATATATATATATATATGATTAGACCATTTGTTCTCTGATAAATTATAATAGGCCATTAATGTGTGTAATTATTTAACTGTATGAATAATTCTTCCCACTCTCAATCTTTCAGGACCAACACACACACACACACACACATGAAAATAAAAGCTTAAATGTGGAGTGACCCTCCAACAACTCTTGTATTATCGTCCACTTAAACACCCAAAATGAATCACGACCCAGATGAAAATAGCCGGAGTGGGTTTCGCAGGTGTGAGTGATCCTTGTGGCGATGGTGTCTGAACGTGAAAATGGACTATTGATGGATGAGAGAGGAAGAGAAGGAGAAAGACGCAGGCTCTGCGGTCGGTTTTCAGGCCTTCGGGCTGTGTGACGCAGTCCAAAGAGCACACGACTGCACACTCCGACTTCTGGCGAGAGAAACGTCTCATCTGAAGGCTGGTGACTTCTAAATGTATGCAAAAAGAATTCCTGGTCTCATCAGAAGAGGAAGGGCTTCTTAATCATCGTAAAATCACATGAATAATAATCAGCATGTGGAAAAGGAAAAGATGGATGCTGCGTAATAAGGGGAAGCACGTTGTGATCTTTTTATATCTTCTGAAATATGAGGTCACGTTAGGAAGGTCCATCAGGCCCAAAATTGAGGTCTAATTTTGTATCTCAAAATTGTGTTATTCTCCCCACCAATAACTCATATACAGCCTTGCATAAGTATTCGCCCCCCTGAACGTTTCCACATTTTATAGTTGGAAATGAAATGGACTAAATTGGGATTATATGTCATAAAGCTACATGAAATAATCCATCATTTTGAAGTAGGATGAAATCAATATCATTCACAAAATTATTGTTACAAATTAAAATACAACAACAACAACAACAACAAAAACCAGTCACCGTGACAAGGCGTATAATTATTTAACGTGTCATGACTTAAACAAGTTCAGGACAAAGGCAAGCTGTATGAATTTCCAGATGGAGTTTGCAGGGAAACACCTTGGAGACGCTATAAATGTGGGAAATAAATCCTAAAATTGTTTGGCTTCAGCACAGTGTTTGGTGGAAGCCCAACATTGTCCCTACTGTGAAGCATGGTGGTGGTGGCATCATGTTAAAGGTTACCCTTGTCCTGTTGGTTTTTTCTCTAATGCCTTTTCCTGGTCAGTGACCTTTGGTGGATGGCCTCCTCTAAGCAGAGTCGCGGTTCTGCCCATGCTCTTTCCATTTTATTATTTTTTAAATTATACATTTAATGCCACTCCACGTGTTGTTCAAAGTTTGCTATGTAATCAAACCCCTGATTGCTACTTTTCCAGACATTCGTTCCCGGACTTCTTTTGATAGCTTCTTGGTCTTCATGATGCTGCTTGTTCAGGTATGCTCCGGGGCCTTCCAGGAAAAGGTGTATTTATATTGACCCCCACGCCACCTCCTAATTTCAGTATTATGGGCCATTTTGTATAGTTTCATGACATAAAAGTCCAATTTGATCCATATCAGTTCCAGGTTGTATAACTACTAAATGTGGAAAAGTGCAAGGGGGGGTAAATACATATGCAAGGGACTGTACCATGATGTACCGGACTGAACTATTATTAGAATTTCCCATATTAATCTATAGGAAAGGAAAAGGAAGGGAGATGCCCGAGTAGAAGAAACTTTAACATGGTTATAAATCCTAATCTGATTACGCTTCTAAATGAAACTCAGATGTGTGGGTGCTATTGATAGTTCTCTCCATTTGGTCCTTCTAGAAATTTCCCATGCTTCTCAGAGAGGATCTGAAGAGGTGGACACCAGGCGACAGGTCTCATGACTCATGTCTCATTATTCTGAAGACCTCCAATCTGATGTATTATGCACTCTATTCACAGGAGAACGCTGATAGCTGGAGAAGTTATTATTCAGAGAGAGAGAGAGAGAGAGAGAGAGAGAGAAAGAGCAATCTAGACAGTGATAACCGTTATGTCAATACAATCGACTGGGCAGAGACAAGCCGGATGGAAAAGCAATCTGCACCTTACAAGTAGGTCTGAGAAATGTACAAAGCATAAAGCTGACACTTAGTTGTCTTTATTGTCTGGTCACACTCTAATAGATTTATTAACAATTTCGTCATTTCTTTTGTACAGAGAAATCAACTTTTACAGTCGTTCTCGATCGCCGTACGCTGAGCTCGCTAAGAGCTTTAGGTGCTAAAGCCGAAAAAACTCGCTCGTCTGCTTTCTGACAAGACGGATGGTGTGTACACCGTGCCAATCAAGAGCTCATTTCGAGCAGCGAGAGTGGTTCTGCTACGGGTTTAATGGACTACAAAGTGTCGGACCAAAAGTGGCAGCTCCTTTGAAGGAAGTGGTCCTACCTTCAATATACAAACGATTATGATCCCGAGATGTGTTTGTGAAAATGATAGCGCCATATAAGTCTTTCAGACAATCACTGTTTAAGATGCTCAGGTCCATCGAGCGTCTTTGGTTTAAATACAACTGAAGCTGAACATGTTTTAACCATAAAAATGTGGAAAAACAGATAGCTCGATAGATAGGTAGATCGATAGCTATTCCCATAATGCACTGCATTCATAGGTCAGTTTTAAGCAAAGTCCTCCTTAAGGAGTCTGTCTACTCGGCGGCCATTTTGACAACACTCCCAAAGTGGACTGAAAACGTCGTTCAAATCTGACAAAAATGGTGTAAATAATGTGGCCTTTGGCTCCAATAACAGAAATAACATACCAACTTGACATATCTTTCATAGAATCTCATAAGTCAGGGATTTCCGCTAACATCTTTAAGCTTTTTAGTAAGAGGAAGGATTTACATAAGCCACCATTTTGAGCGTTACATACTACTTGTTTCTACTTGTACACAGTTACTGGTTTTAACACTGACAAAATTGCTACAAGTTGTTGAGTTGGCCGACATCGTAAATAATTAATTAGCCTATTAGCTAGCTACTAAACTAAACTAAAGGTTTACATTTTCATTTAAGGCATTTGGCAGACGCCCTTTTCCAGAGCGACTTACAAATGAGCAGTTGAGGATTAAGGGCCCAGCAGGGGTAGCTTGGCGGTCCTGGGATTTGAAACTCACGACCTTCCGATCAGAAGTGCAATGTCTTAACCACTGAGCTACCATATACAGTTGTAATCAAAATTATTTAACCCCCTGAATAGAACTCCTCACAACAGCACGAATATGCAAAACAGGTGTTGTCTCAAGCACACCTGATGCAACTAATCAAGGGCTTCGTTAGTTGCACCAGGTGTGCT